>SJXQ01001835.1:66115-106039 GCA_006408695.1 Aepyceros melampus | reverse complement strand
GTCAGTCTTTGTCCCTGCTCACCCAGAGGCATTCACTATCTTTATTTCTACTTCCAGTTTATTTTTCCCTGTTCCAGAACTTCATGTAAAAGGAATCATACAATTTGTACTCTTCTGTGTCACTCAGCATAATATTTTTGAGATCCACACCACACCCCCACTAACTCCACCAGTAGTTGTGTGTATTCCTAGCTTGTTCTTTATTGTTGTTGTTGATTAGTGTTCCATTTTATGAAAACACTAAGCTTGTTTTCCATTCTCTTATTGATAGACACTTGGCTATTTATCCTGAATAAAACCACTAGGATATACAAGTATTTTGAGGACATACATTTTCATTTCTCTTGGGTTATATGCAGGAGGAGAATTGCTAGAGTATTGCAGGAGTAATTGCTAGGAAACACGGAATCATTTTACATAGTGGTTGCTCCAATTCACATTCCCACACCAAGGTCTGAGGGCTCCAGTTACTCCTCATGCTTGCTAGCACTTGCAGTGATACCTTGTGGTATGTGCTGCGTTCAGTCGTGTCCGACTCCTTGCAAACCCATGGGCTCTAGCCCAGCAGGCTCTGTCCATGGGATTCTTCAGGCAAGAATACTGGAGTGGGTTGCCATTTCCTTCTCCAAGGGATCTTTCCAATCCAGAGATCAAACCCAGGTCTTCTGCATTGCAGGTGGATTCTTTACAGTCTGAGCTACCAGAGAAGCCCAAGAATGCTGGAGTAGGTAGTCTATTCCTTCTCCAGGGGGATCTTCCCAATCTAGGAATCGAAGCAGGGTCTCCTGCTTTGCAGGCAGGTTCTTTACCAGCTGAGCTACCAGGGAAGCCCCACAGGGACACCTTACATGATTTTAATTTACATATTCCTAATGATTAGTGACACTGGGCAGCTTTTAATGAGATTACTAACCAATCATATCTTTGTGACACATGTATTCAAACCTTCTGTTTATTTACTGAGATATTTATATCCCAGTTGTAGATATAAATATGGAGTCCTTACTTTATCCTTAATACCAGTCCATTCTCTGGTTGGTATGCTCCCTCAGTTGATGGTTTGCTTATTCATTTAAAAAAAATATATTTATTTATTTGTCTGCCTTGGGTCTTAGTTGCAGCATGTGGGATCTAGTTCCCCAGTCAGGGGATCACAGCTGGACCTCCTGAATTGGGAGCTCAGAGTCCCAGCCACTGAACCAACAAGGAAGTCCTGCTTATTCATTTTTAAAAGGTGTCTTTTAATAAGAAATTTTTAATTATAATTAAGTCCAGGTTATCACTTTTCCTTTTAACATTTTGTTTTTAATGACTACTTTTTTCCTATTATTATTATTGTTTCTTTTCTTCTTTTTTTTTTTTTTTTAGGAAACATTTATCTACCCTCAAGTCAGAAAACTAGCCTCCTATGTTTCCTCCTGAAAATTTCATGGTTTGAGCTTTTACATTTTGGTGATGGTCCATCTCAAAATAATGTTTGTATATGGTGTGAGATAGGGATCACGCTTTATTCCCACCACCACCCCCCACCAAATATCAAGTTGTTTTAGTACCATTTGCTGAAAAGATCGTCCATTTTTCCAATGTTTTTGTCTTCTTTGCTGAAAATCAAATAAGCCTATAAGCTTGGTCTGTTTTTCTTTGTATTCTTCCCTGTTGGTGTATTTATTGATCCTTATTTGAGTACTGCACTGTTTTGAAAGCTGTAGGTTTGCAGTATGTATTGAAGTCAGGTGGTGTAAGTTCTCCAGTTTTAGTCTTCTTCAGACTCTTCTAGGTCCTTTGATTTCCATATAAACTTAAGAACTCGCTGGTCAATCCTATAAAAAAGACTATGAGATTATAATTAGGGTTGTCATGAATTTCATTTACTTTTTAATGCAAAAATGTTGGATTTTTTTGAGTATTTGATTTTATTCTGATTTTGCTTTTAACAAGAACATAAAGAAAATAGAATATAAAATTTTAGAAAAGATCAAAGTGATTAAATGGCTTCACACTAGGAGAGAGAACAGAGTATAGGAATGGTTTGGGTTGTGTCCGTAAGATGCACATTTTCTCTCAATTTTTGCCTAGTATTTTGCTAACTGCTTGGTGATTCTTATGTGCATATTATACAAGGCACAAAACAACCACACAGCTCAGTCTGACTTTGCTTCTAATATTAAACAATATTAGAAACAATAGTAGAATAATATTACCAATTCTCCCCTGGTTCTTATGCTAGGGATAATAATAGAGTGTATAACTACATGACTCAAACATAAATGGAAGGACTTCCCTGCTGGTACAGTGGATAGGAATCTGCCTGCCAATGCACGGGACCCAGATTCAATCCCTGGTCCAGGAAGATTCCATGGAGTCACAAAGAGTCAGACATGACTGAACGACTTTCACTTACACTTTCATTACAGGCCAGGAATTTTTTTTTTGTTGGTATTGTTCAGTCACTAAGCTGTGTCCAACTCTTTTCGACCCATGGACTGCAGCATTCCAGGCTTCCCTGTCCTTCACTTTCTCACAGAGTTTGCTCAAACTCATGTCCATTGAGTCAGTGATGCCATCCAACCATCTTGTCCTCTGTTCCCTTCTCCTCCTGCCCTCAATCTTTCCCAACATCAGGGTCTTTTCTAGTGAGTCGCCTCTTTGCACCAGGTAGCCAGAGTATTGGAGCTTCAGCTTCAGCATCAGTCCTTTCAGTGAATATTCATGATTGATTTCCTTTAGGACTGACTGGTTTGATCTCCTTGCAGTCCAAGGGACTCTCAAGAGTCTTTGCCAGCACCACAGTTCAAAAGCATCAATTCTTTGGTTCTCAGCCTTCTTTACGGTCCAACTCTCACATCCATACATGAGTACTAGAAAAACTAAAGCTTTGATGAGACAGAACTTTGTTGGCAAAGTGACATCTCTGCTTTTCAATATGCTGTTTAAGTTTGTCATAACTTTCCTTCCAAGGAGCAGGTGTCTTTTCATGGCTTCAGTCACCGTCTGCAGTGATTTTGGAGCCTAAGAAAATGAACTCTGCCACTATTTCTATTTTTTCCCCATCTATTTGCCATGAAGCAATGGGACTGAATGCCATGATCTTAGTTTTCTGGATGTTGAGTTTTAAGCCAGCTTTTTCACCCTCCTTTCTCACTGTCATCAAGAGGCTCTTCAGTTCTTCCTTGCTTCCTGTCATTAAGGTGGTGTCATCTGCATATCTCAGGCTGTTGAGGAATTTTGGCATATATGTTTTTGCCTCATTTGACCAACTGAGGATCATGTGGTGTCAGCATGATTATAAAACCCATTTTCCATTATAGGAAGCTGAGGTTCAGACATGAAGTGATTATTATTGTGAGATAGGGTCTTCAGTGAACAGAACCTCTGGGCGATGGAATAGACAGTACTCAGGCTCTAAGATTCTCAGCTTGTTTGACTTCAGAGCCCTAGTACTGTCTATTCCATCGCCCAGAGGTTCTGTTCACTGAAGACCCTATCTCACAATATTATAGCAGGGCTCTCCAGCTGATTTAAGTTTCCAGAACTCTGATTTTCCCTCCAGGACCCCAAGCTTTAATGAAAGACTCAACTTCTGTTGAGATCTTGGAAACAGTGAATTTACCATCCCTCCTGCCTCCCACCAGACATCTTCTTTCTTTCTTAGCTACCTCCTCTCTCTGGTGAGTTTAGGTGAATCAGATCTAGTGACAAGAGATAAATTAAAGGATGCCAGGAAAGGGCAACCTTCGGGGTAGAAAACTGTTGTGTTTTGGAGTCAGTATCTAAGCCTCTAGGACACTGGCTGCTGCTGGCCGGATCCCCGAGCATGGGGAGCACCTTGGCAGTGTGTTTCCCCCTCCTGCCCAGAGTACCCCCTTGTCTTCCTGCTGGGCTGAGGCACTCTGGAGCATCCGCAAGCCTACATAGAGGTGTCCAATTAGTCTCACTCAGTGTGGCTGGCATGGATCATCCAGAATTATTCCTCTCTGCTCAGCTATGGAATTACCATTTCTATTTCCAACTGGCAGCAGCTTGTCTCCCTTCCCAGATACATTTCCATCTTAACAAAGCTCTTATCCTGCCAGGCCTTTGCCTAGCATTTTCCGACCTTCTCCCACCATAGGTAGAATAAAGCCCTACTCCTTGCCAGGGCCCTGCAGGCCTCCCAGGATCTGATCCATCTCTCCCGTCCCCTGGCCCCTTCCTTCCCTCACTCTTTTTCATTTTCTGTGATCTGTTTCCTTCTCATCATTGGCACTCAGCTTATCTGAATCTCAGTGGGCCTTTGCTTTCCCTCAGCCTTTCACAGCTTCCTCCCACCCTCTCTGGCTCCCATTTTATCACATTGCCCTTTCTAGTTTTCCCAGAGAAAGAACATTTCACAGGCAGAAATCATGCTTTAGATTGATGTGTTCATTTGTTCATTTTGTTTTCTGACTCTCTCCTGCCATCAAAACATAATCATTATTAATATTCGGGAGGGTGTTTTACAGGATTTTTCTTCTTGGCCTCGAGGCAAGTGGGATCTTCTTAGCTCCCTGACAAGGGATCAAACCCACCATCTACTGCATTGCTGCATTGGAAGGCAAAGTTTTTTTTTTTTTTTTTTTTGTGGTTTCTTATTACGAGTCTTTGGTTTATTTAATTCCAGATATTCTTATTTTAACATACGAGAGTCTTTAAAAAGATGGAATTTTTTATTATCGCAGGCAGTTTTACCCAGATGAGTATTTTATAGTAGAAAAATGACCACTTGCACAGAGAGTTAGCAGTTTAGAGTTTAGCAGTAGATAACAGGAGTATAATTGCTTCTAGTTAAACAGATAACTATAATACAATTGACTTACTTGTGAAGCTAAACTCCTAATTGGTCTCAACTGTAGGGAACTCAATTGTTGTACTTATGGATGTGTTCTTTAGTCATCTGTTATATTTCTTCCATGCCATCAAAACATAATCATTATTAATATTCGGGAGGGTGTTTTACAGGATTTTTCTTCTTGGCCTCGAGGCAAGTGGGATCTTCTTGGCTCCCTGACAAGGGATCAAACCCACCATCTACTGCATTGCTGCATTGGAAGGCAAAGTTTTTTTTTTTTTTTTTTTTGTGGTTTCTTATTACGAGTCTTTGGTTTATTTAATTCCAGATATTCTTATTTTAACATACGAGAGTCTTTAAAAAGATGGATTTTTTATTATCGCAGGCAGTTTTACCCAGATGAGTATTTTATAGTAGAAAAATGACCACTTGCACAGAGAGTTAGCAGTTTAGAGTTTAGCAGTAGATAACAGGAGTATAATTGCTTCTAGTTAAACAGATAACTATAATACAATTGACTTACTTGTGAAGCTAAACTCCTAATTGGTCTCAACTGTAGGGAACTCAATTGTTGTACTTATGGATGTGTTCTTTAGTCATCTGTTATATTTCTTCCTCTGGAAATGGACTCCATGAGCTTATTACTGGGATCTCTGATATTAGAACTGGAATGAGACCATTCTGGGAATTTGATGAAATCTATAAAAATTCTTCAAGAAAAATGTGCACATATAAATGCATTCAAATTTCTAAATATAATTGGAAGGCAAAGTCTTAACCAATGGACCTCCAGGGAAGTCCCCAGGTTTTTTTCTGTGCATATATTTGAATGAAATTTGGAGTATTCTGTACAGATTTTTACACTGGAAAATTATTTTTACTCAAAATGTTATGTAGATGTTTAGATATATCACAGAAATGATGAATGATGTGAAAAGAAACGAACCAATACACATGTGTGCATGGGATGAAGCAGTGTTAGTCTATCAAGTGGGGAGTTGGTTTCATTAACCATCCAAGATAGTTTTACTGGAAATTTCATGCTATTGGTGAGAGTGAAAATTGGATCAGTCTTTCCAGAGAATAATTTTTTAAATTAATTAATCTATTTTAATTGGAGGCTAACTACTTTACAATATTGTAGTGGCTTTTGCCATACATCAACATGAATCAGCCATGAGTGTACATGTGTCCCCCAGCCTGAACCCCCGTCTCACCTCCCTCCCCACCCTAACCCTCTGGGTTGTCCCAGTGCACCAGCTTTGAGTCCCCTGCTTCATGCATTGAACTTGAACTGACTCTATTTCACATATGGTAATATACATGTTTCAATGCTATTCTCTCAAATAATCCTACCCTTGCCTTCTCCCACAAAGTACAAAAGTCTGTTCTTACATCTGTGTCTCTTTTGCTATCTTGCATATAGGGTTGTTGTTACCATCATTCTAAATTTCATATATATGCATTAATATACTGTATTGGTGTTTCTCTTTCTGACTTACTTCACTCTGTGTAATAGGCTCCAGCTTCATCCACATCATAAGAAATGACTCAAATGTATTCTTTTTTATAGCTGAGTAATATTTCTTTGTGTATATGTACCACAACTTCCTTATCCATTCATCTGCTGATGGACATCTAGGTTGCTTCCGTGTCATAGCTATTGTAAACACTGCTGCAATGAACATTGGGGTATACGTGTCCCTTTCAATTCTGATTTTCTCGGTGTTTATGCCCAGCAATGGGATTGCTGGGTCATATGGCAGTTCTATTTCCAGTTTTTTAAGGAATCTCTACACTGTTTTCCATAATAGCTGTACTAGTTTGCATTCCACCAACAGTGTAACAATGTAAGAGGGTTCCCGTTTCTCCATACCCTCCCCAGATATTTACTGTTTGTAGACTTTTTGATGACAGCCATTCTGACCGGCATGAGATTGTACCTCATTGTGGTTTTGATTTGCATTTCTCTAGAGAATAATTTGAACTTGTATCAAAATTTCAAAAGTGACATCCTGTGAACTAGAGTAAACTCAGTCCTAGGAATTTAACCATAGGAAATAATGGGAAAACTATAAAAATGCTCATCACATCTTGGTTTATGAGGGTAAAAATAAAAAACAACAACTTATTTACTTCACAATAAAGGATCAATCTGGAAAATTTTAATCTAGTTGTGTGTGTGTGCTCAGTCTCGTGTCTTGTCCAACTTTTTGCAACCCTTTGGATTGTAACCCGCCAGGTTTCTCTGTCCATGGGATTCTCCAGGCAAGAATACTGGAGAGGGTAGCCATGCCCTCCTTCAGGGGATCTCCCTGACCCAGTGTTTGAACCTGCGTCTCTTGTGTTTCCTGCTTGGCAGGCAGATTCTTTACCACTAGAGCCACCTGGGACATCCACTAGACAAAGCAGTGTTTTTTGTTTTTGCTCATGAGCATCATCTGACACCTAACAAGAACTTGAAAGCCAACATTGTTCTTTCCTTAGACTTTTATTGCCCTAGAGAGCCGATTTGCATTTTTGTTATTTATTATTTTCTCGAACCTATTTCATAAGAAAAGTAAATGCTTATAAGCCAAGCGTTTGCATTTTGTGACTTATTTCTGGAAGGCAAAGATATCTTCATCTAACCCTTGCCTTTCGTTATAATGAGTTTTTTGTTTCATTTTGATTTGATTTTCAGTTCTGCTACATCAATAGACAAAGCTTGAAATATTAGATTCAGGATCTCTTTGTTCGAGAAACAAGATAAACATCTCCTTTAGCGCTACAGCCCATGAAGGCCCTTGGGGGACAATGTCACCATCTTCCTGCTCATGACTGTTGAGGGCAATAGTCGTATGTTATTACTAAATCTTCTGAGTTGACTAGTTCTGGGGAGGAAGAGAAAGGTGTAAATATTTGAATCTTCCCTGCATGTAACGATCCGACAGTGTCACATCAGCTCAGTGCATCCATGGGTCAGTCCATTTGCATAGAGAATGGGATTCTGCGAACTAAAGCTGTCAGGAGCGTCGTTTGTACATGAGAATAATCTTCTGAGCTAAAAAATATGTCTAGAAGAATGGAGTTCACTTGTATATACCCTTGATGATTGCACTGAATGACACATTTTCATGCTGGTATAGACTTGTGGTGGCTTCCTTGGTGGCTCAGTTGGTGAAGAATCTGCCTGCCAGTGCAGGAGATCTGGGTTCAGTCCCTGGGTTGCGAAGATACCCTGGAGGAAGAAATGGCAATTCTTGCCTGGAGAATCCCATGGACCGAGGAACCTGGTAGGCTACAGACCATGGGGTTGCACAGAGTCGGACACAACTAAGCATACACACACACACACACACACACACACCCCCCACACACACATAGACTTGTGAATTTTAGAACTGGAGGTTTTGTTCTCATCCCTTATTTTATAGGTGAAAAATTGGAGGCCCAAGGCCTGTCAGAGTGTAGGCAGCTGGCTCATGGCAAAAGTGATGCAGAAACACAGGCCTGGGAACTGCACACCAGCTTTGTCTGAACTGCAGATACTTTGTGAAGTTTGCTGATTATCCGGGTTGGAGGTCACCCAGGGCTTCTGCTTCTCCTGGTTCTGCCTCTGTTTTAATGCATTTGCCAGTTGTACCTAAGATCACTGAGAGGTGACTTATCAGCCAGTCAGTTTTGTCCTCTTTACTGGATTTGGAAAAGATTCAATGGGAAGGAGTTTGTGTTTTTTTTTTTTTTCTTTTTTAATATAAAAATAAACTTTTGGCAAGATTCTGTGATTTTTACTTGTGCTTCCATGATTTCCTCTCAAGTTAATTTATAATATTTCAGTGTATATGTATCTCTTCTCTATCACATCAGCATAGATTCATAGCAATAATTTACCAGAAATCTCATAATAATCTGATTCCAAATAATATTATTTATTACTGTTCTTCCTTCTATGACATAAGTGAAAGAAATAGTAGACAGTATGCTGCAATCTTGTTCATAAGCATATGAAATTGCTTTCCTGGGGTTGGGAAGACTCCTTGGAGGAGGGCATGGCAACCCACTCCAGTATTCTTGCCTGGAAAATTCCATGGACAGAGGAGTCCATGGGGTTTCAAAGAGTCAGACACAACTGAGCCACTAAGCATAGCACAGCACCACAGCCTGGAGACTGTTTTCTATCACTGTGCCCAGTAACTGCACGACTCAACAGATATGAGTATGAGCAAACTCCAGGAGACAGTGAAAGACAGAGGAGCCTGGCATGTTGCAGGCTATGGGGTCACAGAGAGTCAGACAGGACTGAGCGACTGAACAACAGCAATAGCTGCAGGACGTGAAACGAGCGGCCCTTCCTTGCCTTCCTTCATGTTCTAACAGCGGATGAGGATGCTTGGTCATCTCCTTTCCGTGAAGCCCCTTCTTCCCCTCGGCTTCCAAGGTGTCATGTCTTCCTCTCATCTCTTCTGCTGTCCCTCTCATCTCTCTGAACTTGGATCACACCTCTGTCAGACCCAGGCTCATTGGCATCAGACACCAGTTCCACAGTCCCATTCCCAAATCTTTATTTTTAGCTCAGACTTTTGTTCTAAAGTAGCTGATGACACTCGATTGCTGCATCAACAATAGATTGGAAGGGGGAGCAGGGGAGAGCAAGCAGACAGAAGAGTTTTTGTTTTTGTTTTGTTTTAAATCTTGGTGTCATCCTTTTTAAAAATTAGTTAACTAACTTATTTTGACTGTACCACAAGGCATGCAGGATCTTAGTTCCCCGACCAAGGATCAAACCTGCTCCCTATGTTGAAAGAGCAGAATCCTAACCACTGGATGACCAGGGCAGTTCCCTATATTCAGTGTTTTATGTGAATTCTCCAAAATGTGCCTAAACACACTCTTGGTTCTCCAAAACCCCTGCACCCGGCAACTTAATCTTCCAGTTGATTTTGCTCCAGACTCCACTGATCCTCTATTCTTTTTTTTTTCACTCTCACCCCTCAGATTCAATCACCAGGAGATTCTCTTGGTGCTGTCTTCCAAAGATTGAGATCTGACTGCTTCTCATCCCTCCCTTCCTATACTCTGGTCCAAGACACCACCATCTTCTTCATGAGACTGTTGATGCTTAACTCTTCTGTCTGCTTGCTCTCCCCTGCTCCCCCTTCCAATCTATTGTTGATGCAGCAATCGAGTGTCATTTTATAGCTCTACTCTAAGTACCTGGTTCCTCTGCTCAGAGCCTCCAACACCATTTATCTCAGAGTGAACTCTTCTCTGGCAAAACCCACACCACAAGATTCAGGTTAAAAAAATATGTCACAATATAGATCCAAACCCTAATCCTGGGGTGGGTAGGGAGGATGAATGTGTCAGAGAGTGGAAAGTAGTGCTGGGTTAAAACACAGCTTCTAGCTGTTTGAAACTATTTTTTTAAGATTGAATTTTTTAAAATTCGATGATAATTGCTTTACAGTGTTGTGTTGGTTTCTCCCATACATTCATAGAATCAGCTACAAGTATACATATGCTACCTCCCTCTTGGACCACCCCATCCCACTCCTCTAGGTTGTTTGACTCTTTGATGGTAGAGTTTTTATGCTTCTAGCCAATGATTTTAAGTTTTCACCTGTTATAGAACTGGGAATCATGATGACTTCCTCATCCCTTTGCTTTTTTTCCTTGAATTTGTCCTTTAGTGACCTAAACACATAGTAAGTCCTTGGAGCCAACCATTGGGTCAGACAGCCCATCAGAACCTGTGTCCAGGAGGCATGGCCGTGGATGATGGAGTCACAGAGCTTTGCTGTGGATTCTGCTGCCCTCTCCGGGATGGAAATGTTTCTGACTTTGTACGTGTTCTTTATTTAATTTGGAATAACTCAGATTTTGCCAAATATGATGGCAGCTTGCTGCAGTGATGGAGAGGCATCGAGGAAATGGAGCAGTCTTCTATTAGAGTCTTTGGACCTAAAATTACACTGGCTGTGAAGTTTCTTTTTTTGAAAATGTACCTTCTGAAAGTAGAAGTGATATTATAAGTCTTTTCAAAAATACATACTCCATATATAAACTTTATGACATTTCTGTATAACTAAATGTAAAATGTACTGTTTGCATCTACTCTGTTTAAAATATCATGTAATGGGTGAAAGTCTTGCTTTGTGTGTATCTACAAATGTTCCCCTACTTGTCAGAACAACCCCTGCCTTTTTTTTTCTTTTTTATTTATGAAAGATGGGGAGAACTGAGTGAGAGGTTAAGGTTAGCAGATGTAAATAATTATTATCGAATGTATAAACAATAAGGTCCTACTGTAGAGCATGGGAAACTATATTCAATATCCTGTGATAAAATATAATGGAAAAATATGAAAAACAATGTATATATGTGTATAACTGAGTCACTTTGCTATACAGCAGAAAGTAACACAACACTGTAAATCAACTAAACTTTAAGTTAAAAAGCTATGAAAGAAATAACTGTTCTCAACATTTCTAGCAACATAAGAGCATATATAAAGTACTTTACTTTATATATGTAGTAAAAGTATATATGTGTAGTAAAATTATATATACATATAGTAAAGTATATATATAGTAGTATATAAGTATATATATGGTAAAAGCATATATGTATGTGTGTGTATGTGTGTATATATATATATATATATATATATGTATGTATTTAATCTGTTTCCTTTTCCCTCCTCTTATTCCAGAGCTCCAGAAGTGACCTCTATTTTCAGCTGGGTGTGTATATTCCTAACACCCTTACTTGTTAGTATTAGTCAGCTGCAGCCTCTGTAACACACACCACAGTCTGGGCAGCTTAAACAACAGAAACTTATTTTCTCACAGTTCTGGAGGCTGGAAGTCCCAGATCAAGGTGACAGCAGGTCTGGCTGCTTTCCTTGGCCTGCACATGGCCGTCTTCTGGCTGTGTCCTCACATGCCCCTTCTTCCCCTGGGAGTCTTTGTGTGTCCACATTTTGTCTTCTTATAGGAACACTGGTCAGATTGGACTGGGACTCACACTAGCAGCCTCATTTTATAATAACTTATCTCTTCAAGGCCCTGACTCCAGTACAGGTGCAGTCCAGTGTGCTGGGGGGCAGGGCCTCAGCACTTGCATTCGGGGACACCAGTAAGCCCATGAAGCTATGTGTAGACTGAGTGTCTTTTTCCAACATGGGTAAGGGTACAGCCCACACAATCTCACCTAACAACGTATCATAAAGCTCTGTCAATGTCTACAGTTTGTCCTTGGCACCGTTTCCAAGTATAGGTGATCAGTAACTTGCTTAACCATCAGGTTGTCCGTGAACGCTTAGGTTGCCTCCAGTTACATGGTATCGTATATACTACTGCATTGGATATCTTTGTAAACATATCTATTTTTTCACTTATGTGATTTATTTCTTTTGTTGTTGTTCAGTCACCATGTTGTGTCTAACTCTGCAACCCCATGAACTGCAGCACTCCAGGCTTCCCCATCCTTCACAATCTCCTGGAATTTGCTCACTCATGTCCACTGAGTCAGTGATGCCACCAACCATCCTGTCATCTATCATCCCTTTCTCCTCCTGCCGTCAATCTTTCCCAGCTTCGGGGTCTTTTCCAGTGAGTCATCTCTTTGCATCAGGTAGCCAAAGTATTGGAGCTTCAGCTTCAGCATCAGTCCTTCCAACTAATATTCAGGGTTAAGCTACTTTAGGATTGACTGGTTTGATCTCCTTGCAGTCCAAAGGACTTGCAAGAGTCTTCTCCAGCATCACAGTTTGAAAGCATCAATCCTTTGGCACTCAGCCTTCTTTATGGTCAAACCCTCACATCCATACATGACTACTGGAAAAACCATAGCTTTGACTAGATGGACATTTGTTGGCAAACTGATATCTTTGCTTTTTAATACACTGTCTAAGTTTGTCATAGCTTTTTTCCCCAAGGACCAAGCGTCTTTTAATTTCAGGGCTGCAGTCACCATCTGCAGTGATTTTGGAGCACAAGAAATAAAGTCTGTCCCTGCTTTCACTTTTTCCCCATCTATTTGCCATGAAATGATGGGACCAGATGCCATGATCTTAGTTTTCTGAATGTTGAGTTTCAAGCCAACTTTTTCACTCTCCTCCTTCACCTTCATCAAGAAAGTCTTTAATTCCTCTTCACTTTCTGTCATTAGAATGGTATAATCTGCATATATGAGGTTATTGATATTTCTCCTGGCAATCTTGATTCCAACTTGTGATTTATGCAGCCTGGCATTTTACATGATATACTCTGCATATAAGTTAAATAAGCAGAGTGACAGTATACAGCCCTGTTGCACTCCTTTCCCAATTTTGAACCAGTCCATTGTTCCATGTTCTGTTCTGTTGTTTCTTGACCTGCATACAGGTTTCTCAGGATACAGGTAAGGTGGTCTGGTAGTCCCATCTCTCTAAGAATTTTCCACAGTTTGTTGTGATCCCCACAGTCAAAGGCTTTAACTTAGTCAATGAAGCAGAAGTAAATGTTTTCCTGGAACTCCCTTGCTTTCTCCAAGATCCAATGAATATTGGCAATTTGACCTCGGTTCCTCTGCCTCTTCAAAACCCAGCCTGTACATCTGAAGTTCTCAGTTCATGTACTGCTGAAGTCTAGCTTGAAGAATTTTGAGCATAAACTTGCTATCATGTGAAATGAGCACAATTGTACAGTAGTTTGAAATTTTCATTCCAATCCCAAAGTTGGAATGAAAACCAACCTTTTCCAGTCCTGTGGCTATTGCTGAGTTTTTCAAATTTGCTGACCTATTGGGTGCAGCACTTTAACAGGATTATCTTTTAGAATTTGAAATAGCTCAGTTGGAAATTCATCACCTCCACTAACTTTTTTCTTAGTAATGCTTCCCAAGGCCTTCTTGATATCCTGCTCCAGATGAGTGACCACACCATCGTGGTTATTGGGGTCATTAAGACCTTGTTTGTATAGTTCTTCTGTGTATTCTTGCCAACTGTCTTAATCTTTTCTGTGTCTCATTATAGAATCTTAAATGAGATCGAGGTTGATGTCTGCTCATTCCACTGGCTTTTTCCATGCAGCAAAATGTCTTAGAAACTTTAAATGTCAGTACAAATAAGTCCACTTTATTCTTTTTTTAATTTCTTGGAAACTTTAAATGTCAGTACAAAGAAATGTACTTTACTGTTTCTGGTGGTGAAGATTGTGGCATACTGTTACACTGTACTTTATTAACTGTTTCTTTGGGGACAAAGGTGCAGTGCTTTTCAAATTACTTTACCTCTGCCATAATTTCAAAAAGTTGAATTGTTAGCTTTGTTTTTTAATTTTTAGATTTTAATCTGATATTTATTTTTATGTTTAATATAATATGCTTATTCAGCCATACATTAAATAGCATGTCTTTTCTTTATCAGTTGAAATGCTGCTTTATTATATTTTACAATAGTATGCCTAGTTCTTCTCACTTTCTTATTTTTCTATTGCTATTCCAAGACAACACTATTTTAATGACTGAATAATTATTAAATGTTCGATTATCTGCTGTAGCAAATTTTCCCTGAAAGTATTCAGATTGTTCTTGTCAGTTGCTCATTTCCTTAATGAGCTAGACATCATTTGTCAAAATATGGAGTCATTTGAGAGTCTTTAGTTTGAGATATTAATTTGTTAGAAGCATTGACTTTTTAGAGTATTGAGCATCCTATAATAATACTGGTGTGTCTCTATTTTTTTTCTGGTTTTCTTTGCTGTCCTTCAATAAGGTTTTCTTTATAATAGCTTTGTAAGTTTATTTTTAGTTACATTCCTAGGTATACTCCTGTTTTGCTCTCATAAATGGGGTTCTCTTCCTATTACTTTTCATAGTAAGCTATAGCTGTTACATGGGTTTTCCACATAGCTCAGCTGGTTAAGAACCTGCTTACAAAGCAGGAGATCCCAGTTCAATTCCTGGGTCAGGAAGTTCCTCTGGAGAAAGGATATGCTACCACTCCAGTATTCTTGGGCTTCCCTGGTGGCTCAGATGCTAAAGAATCTGACTGCAATGTGAGAGACCTAGATTCAGCCCTTGGATTGGGAAGATCCCCTGGAGGAGAGCATGACAACCCACTTCAGTACTCTTGCCTGGAGAATTTCATGGACAGAAAAGCCTGGTGGCTGAAGTCCATGAAATCACAGAGTCAACATGACTGAACGATTAAGCACAGGACAGTGTGGCTGTTATATAGGAGGGTTACTGTTTTCTTTGCATGTCTATTTTACTTCTCATTAAGATACAGACCTGTTCCAAAGAACTTCCAAATTGTATGCAAAAAATTATATGGGTCACAAAGAGTTGGACACAACTGAGCAACTTTCACTTTCACTTTGTGTGATCTACTCTATAAATTACTTTCAGAGCCTTAAAAGTTTCAAGAAAGCTTATCATGGTCGTTAGGGATCATCCATGGAGCAATTTCACGTGGTCCTTTAAGGAGAGGCAGCCCTCTAAAAATTGTTAGTTATTGTGACTATTAACGGACTTCCCAGGTGGCGCTAGTGGTAAAGGATCTGCCTACCAAGGCAGGAGACTCAAGAGATGCAGGTTCAATTCCTGGTCGGGAAGATCCCCTGAGTAGGGAATGGTAAGTCACTCTAGTATTCTTGCCATGTCAGGAGACATTGTGGATGAGATTGCATGCTAAGGGAGTTCCGGAAGCTTCTGACATGTCCAGGAGCTTCACTCACTATGTAGAAGGCCCTTCCCACTTCTCATCTTCTGCTTCCATCACTCCATCTCAGCTTACTCTCTCCCTCCTTTTTCTTTTCTTTTTTTCATTAATCTTTATAGGAGCATTCTTTCTTTACAATGTTGTGTTAGTTTCTGTGGTACAGCAAAGTGAATCAGTCATATATATATTTATATATTCTCTCTTTTTAAGATTTTCATTCCATTTAGGTTGCCACAGAGCATTGAGTATAGTTCACTGTGCTATACAGAAGGTTTTCATAAGTTATTTATTTTATACATAGTATCAATAGCATGCATATGTCAATCCCAATCTCCCAATTCATCCCACCTCCCCTTCCCCACCTTGGTATCCATACATTTGTTCTCTATGTCTGTGTCTCTATTTCTGCTTTGTAAGTAAGATCATCTAAATCATTTTTCAAGATTCCACATATACATGTTAATATATGATATTTGTTTTTCTCTTTCTAACTTATACTTGCTCTGTATAACTCTAGGTCCATTCACGTTTCTACAAGTGACCCAATTTTGTTCCTTTTATGGCTGAGTAATATTCTGTTGTATATAAGTACTACATCTTCTTTATCCATCTCTCCCTCCCTTTAGGATTCAACTTACAAGTGCTGCCTTATGGGAAACCCTCATGGTACTTTCAGAACTGAAGGGGTCAGCTCTCTTCTTTTGCACATACTAAGGAATTTATACACTGTCCATGCCTGATCACCACCTTCTATAAGAGCTGATGAGCTCCCACAAGCCTGCCTTTGCTTAGTGAATCTTCTGATCTTGGCGTTTTCAAAAGAATAACAGTGCTGTACCAGCTGTTATGTAAGTGCCATCTCCTGGCATATTGAACGTCACAGAGATGGCATGGCAAATTCCTTCCATTGTTATGTTCAGTGGATTCCTAGGGCAATTGCCTTTACCTTTGATTATCCATCAGTTTGGCTTTACATAGGGAGAAAAATGGAAACTTTCCCCCAAAGTTCAGTACTGAGCTCAGAATTAACTAACTTTCAACAAGAACTTTCAGGGGAAGGAAGTTAATTTCAGTCATTAAGTAGATGAGTTTCCTGTAAATATATTTTAAAAATTGAAGACGTTTTCCCATGGTACCTAAATGAGGACGAAATGAAGCTCTTTGATCATTTAGGGTTGTCTGTGTGTTTGTTTGCAGGTTTCTGTTGAAAGAAGGATGCATCTGACAAGCACTGAAAGCTATTGGCAATAGCATGAAAACGATGATTAGTTTTTGAGCTTTCAGGCAAGAATATTGTTGAATTAAAAAACCCAATGCATCACTGTGAGCAAATCTGATTGTTGGAATAATTAGAATAGGCTGAGCTGCCACCCAGCCTCTCAGATGTCCGGGGAAGAAGTGATTTTCCCTCCAGCCTAATTTTTGAATTGTTTGTTTTCATTTTTTCCCCCATAAAACAAGAAACAATTGTGTGACTCAGTTCCAACATTCTTGTATTTATTATCAACATATTTCACCCAGTCTCACCTGGCAGTGTGTCAGATTTGTGTCATCAGCAACTGTCAACTCGTGTCAACTTGCAGAACCCACAGTCTTCACTTGGTGTCCCCCCAGGGCACATGCAGCTTATTGCTTCCTATGTGTTATTGTTGGGTGCAAGAGAACTTGAACTGTGCTGTTGATTGGATTTTAATGAAAAAAATATATATACAATTGGAGGAAAGGGAGTGACTGAATGCACCACTGGGATTGTATGGGAACAGTCCCTGTCCTGATTTGATTTCATTTATTGCCCCAAATGTGCCACATCTCAAGCACATTCTACTCAGATATGATTTATGAGGTCTCCTTTCATGCAGGGTCCTATCTTGGTGATTTCTTCCAAAGCATTCTTGTTTAATGGATTAAGAAGAATCATTGGCATTTAACATCCTCCTCTAGAGTCTTGTAGACACACTATCGGTTTGTGCTATTTATTTGTTAATACTTATTGTCAAAAATGCACAGGAAGTGTTTAGCATTATATGTGGTGACTGTGTACTGCCTTCAGGGCAATACGTGCCCACATGCCCCGTGCATGAGTTCACCATGATGCTGGGCAGTCTTCAGTGTCCATACAAGACCTGGAACCAGGCTGACAGCTAACGGCATAATGAGATGCCTTCAGGTGTATTTTAGATGCTCTGTTTCTCTCTCAGCTACCCCATCCCTTTCAATATCTTACAGACCAGAGTCCCTGGAAGTCCCTTAGCCCATCACCATGGCAACCCTCAGGGCTACCTGCCCCCTGGGGGATCCAATTGCTCCAACCTATTCTTTCTCTGTGACCTCCTGTTTCCTCCCCAAGAAGGTGCAGGCAGGCTGTTGTATGTTTTCAGCTCACCTGATGCTTCTTCACACTTCTGTAACTCTGAAGTAGAAGACAGAGGGTTGTTGGTAATTCAGTGGGAGGGACCTATTCTATTTCCTCATGTTTTTATTTATTTTTATTTTTTTAGGCCAAGAAACATTTTTAATACTTAACCCCTTATTGTTATATAGTAGCAACAATGGTAAAATGAAATATATGAAAATATATGTTTTACAGTAACTTAAAAAAAAACATCTAAAGCCACATTGTGAGGAATTTCCTTCTGTTCCTTATGCTATACTTCCTTCTACATTTGGAATCTTTTTTTTTTTTTTTTTTGGCATCCTCACGGTACTAAGGGTACCAGCAAGTGAATACTCATCTTCTGTGAGAATATACCTGACTGTTCACACAGAGATGGTTCCATAAATGACAGACAATGAAAGTTCTTAGATGCATGTATCAACTCTAACCTTCAAATTAGCTCACCTACTTTTTGGTACAAATATCTTGATCTAGGGATCAGAAAGAACCTTGGATGTAGTTACCTAGCAACAAGCTTTAAATTAGAATAAGGCTAAGTAGTTTGCTCAGAATCTAAATGGTATCAGGAAGAGAACTTGGCCAGGATTAAACCAAGACCCAATAGCTTGAAAAGTCCCGTAAGTCTAGATTGCTTTCTTGTGTACAAATAAACATAATGCTTCAAAGAGGATACATCATGTTGATGCCTGAGCCTTTACTCCATTTGACCTTCTCTATGGTTGACTGTGTTACTTTTACTCATTGTCTCCAGTACACCTGCCCTCCTCTTCTCTATGATTCTTACTCCCTCCTCTCACATCGGTTCATCCTTCCAGCTTTGTCTTCAGTCCCTCTCATTTATGCTGCCACCACCTCTCATCACATTGTCCTCTGTATCTTTAAAAATCAGTCCACAAAGATAAAGTACAAGCTAACCTGGTTTAGACTTTTAAGTTCCTATTTCCAATTCTCTGCACGTTGGCATTTCCAGTGAATGTAATTCTCAGGTTCCTAAAGTTCACGGTTACGACCACAGTGCCACCAGGAGCTCAGTGGGATTGAGAGGGCAGGATTCATGAACATAGTCATAATCTCATCTGCTCACCTGTGACCTGGAACACATGTTTCCTAAGAGTTGTTGAGGAAAGATGCCTTCTTCTCCCACATTTCTGTCTGTGCTGGGTACTCAGGTGTATGTAGGCAGACATGCAGGAACAGGCTGCAGCCTTCCTTTTTCTCTGAATTGTACTCAGCACCAGCAGGGGTTCCTTGTGAGAACTGGGGAAAAGTGATCACTGATTCCTTCTGAAGGTGCAAAATTGGAGTTCTGGTTATTTGACCATGTTCTTTGCCCTGTTAATGGAGTGATCTAGTGTTCTCATTGGAAAAGAGCTTGATGCTGGGAAAGATTGAAAGCAAAAGGAGAAAAGGGCAGCAGAGGATGAGATGGTTGGGTGGAATCACTGATTTGATGGACATGAACCTGGACAAACTCCAGGAGATAGTAAGGGTCAGGGAGGCCCGGTGTGCTGCAGTCCATGGGGTCACAGAGAGTTGGACGCGACTGAGAGACTGAACAGCAACAACAAGATTTCCTTTAGGCTTCCTGGGTGGCTAATGGCAAGGAATCCGCCTGCCAATGCAGGACACAGGAGATCTGGGTTGGGAAGATCCCCTGGAGAAGGGAATGCCAACTCACTCCAGTATTCTTGCCTGGAGAATCCCATGAACAAAGAGCCTTGCTGGCTATAGTCCATGGAGTCACAAAGAGTTGGACACAACTGAGCAACTTTGAATACACACAGGATTTCCACTGTATAGGTGTACCACTGCTTCACCCACTGACGGCCATCTAGATAATTTCCAGATTTGGGCTTCTGCAAATCTAGCTGCCACAAATACCTGTGTACAGCCTTGGTTTGAGCGTGAGTTTCTGTTTCTCTGGGATAAATACTCAGAAGTGTAATTGCTGGACTCTACAATTGTGGAATGTTTTGTTTTTAAACTTCCAAACTGTGTTTCAGAGTAGCTGCACAATTTTGCATCATCCCTGCCCCCCAGCAATGTATGAATGATTCAGTTTCCTCACATCCACATCAGCGTTTGGTGTTGTCATTATTATTTATTTAAGCCATTCTGTGTGGTGCATAGAGATATCTCAATGTGGTTTTAATTTGCATTTCCTAATGGCTAATGATGGTGAACACATTTCCATGTGATTATTTGCCATCTGTGTATTCTTTTCAGTGAAGTGTTTCTTCATGTCTTTCAACCATTTCAAAATAAATTGTTCTAATTTTATTTTCTTTATTTTTTGGCTGCACCTTGTGGCATGCAGGATCTTAGTTCCCCAACCAGGGAGCGAATCTGTGTTCCTTACATTGGAAGCTCAGAGTCTTAACTACTGGACCACTGGGGAAGTCCCTCAATCATTTTCTAACTCAGTTGTTTATTTTACTGTTGAGTTTTGAGAAGGCTTTATATATTTTAGGTACCTGTCCTTTGTTAAATACGTAGTATACAAATATTTTCTCCCTATCTGTAGTAGCTTTCATTCCTTCCTTTCATTCTCCTGATGGAGCAAAATTTTTGATTTTTATGAAGTCCAATTTATTGGTTTTTCTTTTTAAGTATTGTGTTTTGGTGTCTTAGAACTCTTTTTGCCACTATATCCCAAGATGTCCTCCTCCTTTTTTTCCTAAAAGGTTTATAGTGTTATGCTTTACTTTAAAAAATCAGTGATCCATTTTGAATTAATTTTTGGTAGGAAGTGAAGTTTAAGTAAAGGTTCATTTTCTTTTGCCCATGAATGTTCAATTTTTTTTTTTTTTTTTAGTGAAATGCTAACTGTAGGTTTTTTCTAGATGCTTGGACTAAAGTAGACTCTTTCCCATCTAGGCCATTACAGAGTTTTGAGTAGAGTTCCCTGTGCTATACAGTAGTTCCTTACTATGCATTTCATATAAAGTAGTGTGTATATGTCAGTCCCAATCTCCCAGTTTCTCCCTCACCTCCCCTTTACCCTTGGTAACCATCAGTTTGTTTTCTACTCTATTGTTTTGTAAAAGTTCGATTGTACCATTTTTTAAAAATTCTGCATATATCACATGATGTTTCTCTTTCTCTGACTTACTTCACTCAATAAGACAACCTCTAGGTCCATCCATGTTGCTTCAAATGACATTATTTTGTTCTTTTTTATGACTGAGATGTACTCCACTGTGTATATGTACCACATCTTTATCCATTCCTCTGTTGATGGACACTTAGATTATTTCCCTGTCTTGGCTATTGTGAATAGTGCTGCAATGAACATTACATGTATCTTTTCAAATTATCTTTTTAGAGTTTTTAAAGTAAGATTTAAATTTCCTTAATCATTCTAGGCTATTCAAATTATTTTTCCATATTGAATGAGCTGTGATAATTTGTTTTTGAGGAAGTTTCATCTAAGTTGTTAACAGTCTGTCTGTCTGTAGAGTTGTTTTCAGTATTTCCTTATTACCCTTTCTGTGTCTTAAGAGTCTGTACTCATTTCTCTTGCTTCATTCCTGAAAGTTGTTTGTGTCTTTTCTCTTTTTATTTGGTCAGTCCCGCTAGAGGTTTTTTATTGATTTTTTAATGAACCAGCTGTTTTTTTTTAATTAATTTTCTCTTTTTTGCTTTCAATTTCACCAGTTTCTTTTTATTACTTACTTCCTTAAGCACTCTTTATGCTTACTTTATCCCTCTTTTTCTAAGTTCTAGAGGTAGAATCTTAGATGCTCAATTTGAGACTTTCCCTCTAATGTAAGCATTTTGTTCTATTTCTCTCTGCACAAATTTAGATGTGTCTTATGAATTAAAATACAGTATTTTCATTTTCATCCAATTTAATGTATTTTAAAATTCACTTAGACGTCCCCTTTGACTCACAAATTATTTAGAAATTCACTGTTTATTTTCCACAGGTGGCACTAGTGGTTAAGAATCCACTTGTCAATTCAGGAGATATAGGATACTTGGATTCAATCTCTGGGTCAGGAAGATTCCTTGGAGGAGGGCACGGCAACACACTTCAGTATTCTTGCCTGGGAAATCCCATGCACAGAGGAGCCTGGTGGGCTATAGTCCATGGGATGGCAAGAGTCAGACACAACTGAGCAACTGAGCATACACACACTTGCCATATATTTGGAGTTTCCTGTTATCCATCTCATTGATTCTGTTGTAGTCAGAGAATACATTGTATGGTTTTAATTCTTTTAAATATATTGAGATCTGTCCTATGACTCAGGGCGTCATCTCATGTTCGTAGATGTTTCATGGATATTTTAAAAGAATGTGTCTTATCTTACGGAGTTGGATGTGACCCAGACCAATATTTGCTTTGCAGCAATCCCAACAGTTACTTCATGGCCTCACAAACTGAAGTCCTTGGAAATGTTGGAAAGAAAAGTACGTATAACACCATCTCTGATTTGGTTGTAAGCAGGCTATAAGGCATAATTAACTAACATATACATGGGATATTTTATGAGTATTTTTAATAATTTTATAAGGAATTCTTTTAACTTTCAAGCAAATCAAATTTATTTTAAAATGTGGTCCATCTATACAATGGAATATTGCTCATTCTTAAGAAGGAAGAAAATTATTTATTTCCTATAAATTTATTTATGGCTGTACGGAGTCTTTATGGCGTATATGGGCTTTCTCTAATTATGATGGGTGCATTTTTCATTGTGGTGGCTTCTCTTGTCTTGGAGTATGGGCTGTAGAGTCCAAGGCTCAATAGTTGTGGTGGTGAACCAGCTTAGTTGCCCCTCAGCACGTGGGATTGTCCCAGAGCAGGGATCAAACCATATCCCCTGCATTGGTAGGCAGATTCTGAATCACTGGACCACTAGCAAAGTCCTCAAACAAATCAAATTTAAAGACAAAAAGCAAAAGGATGCAACTACATGACTCAGAAGGCATATTATCTATTTATATCAGAACTAAGATAAATCCATCAATAATTGTGCATTAAATTCATGCTTAGCACACAGAGAGGAGAAAGAAATATATGTTTGGAACCTCAGATTGAACGAGTAGATTGTTGAATGATGCACAGTAAGTTGACATCCCAAGCTGTTGCCTGGATACAGACAGCACTCTAAATTAATGGTGACTATCTGCTAACAACTCAGAAAAGTTAAATAAAAACTGAATCAAAAAAATTTAGCCAATTTGAGATTATACCTTCTCCTAAAACATTGGTCACTTGTTTATTAAGACATCAATCCTCTGGCTGTCCTTTCTCCTTCCAGGGAAATTAATCCTTGAAGCAACTCTACCCTGGTCTCCCACTGCCAGGGACCGCTCTTGTCTACAATGCATGCCCTTTCCTCACTGTCCTTTTTGCAAATTCTATTCATCTTAATGCTCCCTCCCCATGAAAACTTCTGCACCCCCTGTCATTCTGTGATGTCCTCAGATTTGTGGGCTGCTACCTACTCCTCTCATCTCCAGGCACCAGGAGATGCTTCTCACCAGGTGCCCAGGGCTTGCCTCTTGGAGGAAACTCTCTGTTACCTAGTACAATGAAGCTGTGTTTCTCTGACTGCTCTCTGCACTTCTAGGGGGACATGCACATGGTTCTTATCTTCTCTCAAAGACTATAAGATCTTGGAGAGCAGATCTATTTGCTCTTATATTCATGAACACAGTAGGAAGCACAACTGGGGGGGCGGAGACTGGTGTGAAACAGAATGGGGGTGGGAGCCTGGCTGGTCAGAAGTCTCTCCCAATAAGACTCATTTGGGTTTGGGGTGAGGAGTTGGGATTTCCAGAAGAGTCCCCTAGACTATCACCTTGTGTAGACATTCAGTTCACCATGACACTTCCAGCCTTGCAGAGAGCAGGTAGTTTACTAAATCTTTCTTACATGAATGAATCCACGAGGCAAAACGCACATGGGTTGTAAGGAAAACTGCAAGCTTTTCTGTGGTTCATTTTACAGGTGGGAAGCTGTAAAATGACATGAGTGATGGAGTGGTTCCGGTCAAGGGGATGATACCTGCCAGGAAGCTGGCCAGCATGGAGGAAGGATGGCTGAGGACAATGGAGTGAGGGCAGAAGTTGGGGCAGAGGTGGAGTCGTACTGCTGACCTGGCATTTGCACCAAGGCCAGAGTCTAGCAGGGCAAGTCTAACAGCAGCAAGAAGGAACAGAAAGCCATTACAACAGACCCAGCCCGAGAGTGGGCAGGCGGTTGGAGAGAAGGCAGGAAATTTGAGAAAGTCAGCATGTTTTGATAATTGATTAGATATAGATGGGGAGGGAGGACTGAAATAAACAATGATCACTTAAAAAAAAATTACTTCATTGAAGTATAGTTGATTTACAAAGTTGTGCTAATTTCTGCTGTACAGTAAAGTGACTCAGTTACACATATATATGTATTCTTATTCAAAGTTTGTCCATTATGCTTTATTACAGAATAGTGAATATACATTGATATGTGTATATTCAATATACATGGATATATGTATATTCAATATACACTGATATATGTATATTCAATACACATATTGACTATATGTATATTCAATACACAATTTTAAATATATTGTGCTATACTGTAAGACCTTCTTGTTTATCCATTTTTTTCCAGGGGCCACTCTGCAAGGCATGTGGGATCTTAGTTCCCTGATTAAGGGATGGAGGTCCTCTGCACTGGAAGCATGGAGTCTTAACCATTGGCCACCAAGGAAGACCCTATTCATTCTTTTACCTTATATGGAAATGTAATTGATTAAGAATGTTGTGATTCAGTTATACATAGACATGTATCTGGAGGAGGAAATGGCAACCTACTCCAATGTTCTTGCCTGGAGAATCCCAGGGACGGCAGAGCCTGGTGGGCTGCCATCTATGGGGTTGCACAGAGTTGGTCACGACTGAAGCGACTTAGCAGCAGCAGCGGCAGACATGTATCTATTCTTTTTCAAGTTCTTTCCCTGTTTAGGTTATTGCAGAATACTGAGCAAAGTTCTCCACGCTATACAATAGGTCCTTGTTTATCCATTCTTTATATAACAGTTTGCATCTGTTAGTCCCAAACTCCCAATATGTCCCTCTCATCCTTTACCTTGGCAACCGCACATCTGTTCTCTATGTCTGTGAGTCTAAAATGATGATCATTTACATGGTGGTTTCATTAAGTTAAGAGGAGAGAAAAGGAGCACTTTGATGGGGGCAGATGGAGACAGGTATGACGGATTTGGAGAAAGACCTACCCGGACTGGAGGCTACAACAGTGTGTGCTGCGTAAATGGTTGCCGGCTTGAATTAAACATTAAAGAAGTCAGATGTTCTCTATCTTTTCTTCATTTGTGAGTCACTGGAAGCAGTGAAGTGCTGGATGCCAAGGCCAATGTGTGCCCATTAAAACAAGCCCTTTAGAGCAGGTTTTGATCAAATGAGCAACAGGATGATGCGGTGTGATGTGTTTGACATCTTTAAGGTAAATGTCAAGGTATGAGCTTGAATGTAGTCACTTGATGGATCAGAGATGAAGGTTCTGCTTGATACAGACTCCCTGCCTGCCTCAGAGCTCCTAGGCAGCAGGTAGCCAGTCAAAACCTGTCTGATGAGGGAAGCATATGGTTTTAATGTCCTTGTACAGGGCAGCCAGACCATCATTAAGCTATGGACAATCTCGAATTCCTTTTGGAGCCCCAGAAGACAGACTCATTAACTTTTCAAGAACTTTTCTCCTTTGTACCTTCAGAGAAATGCCAGCAATTATAGGAAAGGTGAGCCCACAGACCCAATGGTCTGAAGACAGACATGGCACCAAGAGCCTTTGGAGAGACAGAATTTGTTGAAACTTAACATAAGAATTTAAATATATTTCTTTTTAAAACTAAAGTATAGTTGATTCACAATATTATAGGTTTAAGAACAACACACTGCTTTGATCTTTTGAAAGATTATACTCCATTTAAAGTTATTGTAAAATATTGGCTATATCCCCTATGCTGTACAATACACCCTTGGGGTTTATTTATTTTATCCCTAGTAGTTTGTGCCTCTTAATCCCCTTCTCCTATCTTGATCCTAATGCCACCCTTTTCCCCATTGGTAACCCCTAGTTCTTATCCCACAGGGAGAAGGGCCCCAAGGCTCTGTTTATTTATTTATTTTTGTCACTAAGCAGCATATTGGATCTTAGCTCTCCAACCAAGGATCAAACCCCTGCCCCCAGCAGTGAAATCTCAGAGTCTTAACCACTGGACCACCAGGGAAGTCCCTCTTTATTTATTTTATTTTATTGGAGTGTAGTTAATGGCACCCCACTTCAGTACTCTTGCCTGGAAAATCCCATGGACGGAGGAGCCTGGTGGGCTGCAGTCCATGGGGTCGCTAAGAGTCGGACACGACTGAGTGACTTCACTTTCCCTTTTCACTTTCACACATTGGAGAAGGAAATGGCAACCCACTCCAGTGTTCTTGCCTGGAGAATCTCAGGGACGGAGGAGCCTGGTGGGCTGGCGTCTATGGGGTCGCACAGAGTCGGACACGACTGAAGTGATTTAGCAGTTGTTACACAATGTTGTGTTAGTTTCAGGCATACAGCAAAGTGATTCAGTTCCACATCTGTATATATATTATTTTTTAGATTACTTTCTCATATATGTTTTCACAGAATATTTAGTAATGTTCTCTGGGCTATACAGTAGGTCCTTGCTGGTTATCTACCTTATGTGTAGTAGTGTGTGTGTGTGTGTTCATCCCAAGCTTCGATTCATCCCTTCCTCTGTTTGTTTATTTATTTTACATTTTATTTGCTTATTTTGACTGTGCTGGGTCTTCATTCCTGTATGGGCTTTTCTCTAGTTGCGGCGAGCACGGGCTGCTCTTGGGCTTCTCATCATGGTGGCTTCTCTTGCTGCAGAGCACAGGCTCTAGGCTGCCTGGGCTTCAGTAGTTGCAGCGTGAGGGCTCAGTAGTAGCAGTTCCAGGACTCTAGAGCACACGCTCAGCAGTTGTGGCGCACTGGCTTAGTTGCTCCGGGGCATGTGGGACTCTTCCTGAAACAGGGATGGAACCTCTGTCTCCTGCATTGGCAGGTGGATTCTTTACCACTGAGCCACCAGGGAAGCCCTGTTTGTTTATTTTAAAACCTATTTTCTCTCTTTTGTTCAGATTAGAAATTTCCTATTTTTCCCTTTTTCCATGTACTGATTCTTTGTCCCCTCCTGTCTGTTGTTGAGCTCATCCCCAGAGCTTTTTGTTTTTCTCTCAGTTAATATTCAAGTTTAATATAGAAGTATAAAGTTAGTAAGGCTGTTTTTTTGGCTATTGAAAACAATAAAGTTATCCCAAAGTTAAATGGTATCAGCTAAGCAGATTTTCTTTTTTAAAAATATTCATTCATTTTTTAATGGAAGGATAATTATTTTACAGAATTTTGTTGTTTTTTTTGTCAAACCTCAGCATGAATCAGCCATAGGTGTACATATGTCCCCTCCCTCTTGAACCTCCTGCTCATCTCCCTCCGCATCCCACCCCTCCAGGTTGATACAGAGCCCCTGTTTGAGTTTCCTGAGACATACAGCAAATTCCTTTTGGCTATCTATTTTACATATGGTAATGTAAGTTTTAAGTTAGTCTCTCCACTTGTCTTAGCCTCTCCTCCCCTCTCCCTGTGTCCATAGTCTATTCTCTATGTCTGTTTCTCCATTGCTGTTGTTGTTTTTTGTTTACTTGCTCAGTCATGTCTGACTCTCTGCGACCCCATGGACTATATAGCCTGCCAGGCTCTCTGTCCATGGGATTCTCCATGGAGTGGGTTGCCATTTCCTTCTCCATTGCTGCCCTGCAAATAAATTCTTCAGTACCATCTTTCTAGATTCCATATACATGGATTAGTATATGATATTTATCTTTCTCTTTCTGACTTACTTCACCTTGTATAATAGAGTCTAGGTCCATCCCCTGAGCTTTTAATTTCCATTATTGTATTTATTTCAGTTCTAAAATTCCCATTGGGCTGCTTTTCTTTGCCGAGGCTTTCTGTTTATCACTTAATTCAAATGTTTTGTGATTGCTCACGAAACTATTTTTATCACCGCCGTTTGTATCTTTGCAGGATAATTCTAACATTGCTGTCATTGTGCTGCTGGCTTCATTTATTGTCTTTCATTCTTTCAGCCCAGGTCTTCTTGTTCTTGGTGTGACAGGTAATTTTCTATTCAAAGCTGGACATTTTTGCCTTCTATTATGAAACTTTGCATCTTAATTAAACTGTATATTTTAACTGTTTTTTTTTTTTCTGGCACTTCTCCGGCAAAAGAAGGGGCACAAGCCCATGATACTGTCAGCGGAGGTGGAAGTCCATACTGACTTTCCAGGGCTTTTGGTCTCCTGGTTCCTGGTGGGTGGAGGTGAAAGCCATCTCCCCTGTGGGATCTGGTGACACTGTGTGGGCTCTCCTTACCGCATGTGGTCACAAAGTTCCCGGTTCTTCCTTCCATTGTGGAGATTTGGGGTGACCATCATAGGCCGGTGCTGGGGGGTGGCTGGGGTCCTTGCTTTCCTTTGCTGGTGTGTGTGTGTGGTGGGACGCAGTGTTTTCTGTGGCATTTGGCTGCAGTATTGTGGCCACCATCTATAAACTTCTGTCCTTACAGATTATGGTTTTCCTTGTCCTTTGGCTAGAGAGCACAGATTTTTTTGGCGGTGGGAGGACTGTTTGGATCTGCACCTGCCGGTGTTTCCAGGTTGCCCGCTCCTTTGGCTCCACATCCAGGCTGAGAGAGGCAAGAAGAAAAGCTGAGGAACTTCCCATGTCACTCAGGCAGCAGGGTCCCTGGCTGGCCTGCTTGCTCTCTACCCCTTTGAGTTTTCTTTTCTTTATTTGTGGCGGTGTTGGGTCTTTTTTGCTTTCCTCTGGTTGTGGTGAGCAGGGGTTACTCTCCAGCTGCAGCACGCGGACTTCTCACTGCGGCGGCTTCTCTTGTTGTGGAACATGGGATCTTGGCACTCTAGCTTCAGCAGTTGCGGTGCATGGGCTTAGTTTCCCCTAGGCATGTGGAATCTTCCTGGACCTGCTGTCAAACCTGTGTTCCCTGTACAGGCAGGCGGATTCTTATCCACTGGACCACCAGGGAAGTCGCTGAGATCTCTTGTATTTGTCTCATACGTTGTGTCCAGGGTTTTAGCTGTACTTAGTAGAAACAGTAGGGGAAAGTACATCTACTGCATGTCAGAATTTCTCCTCCCTGTGGATTCAAACTCATGACCTACCACGTTGATTGGGATTCAAGTGTCATTTTATGGCTCAACCAGTCTCAGGTTCTTGTGGTTCAGACTGGTTTCTTGGTAAAGTGGGCACTGCCCAGACCTCTGTTTAGAATAGAAGGACTTATTCTCCTGGTAACCTGTAGTGCTGTGGACAGCTGGCCTCAGCATGCATTAGTGGCAGGGAGCTGACTTGCCAAAGTTATGCCCCTTCCTGGGGTAGCCACATCCAGACGGTCTATGCAGGATTACAAAGCCCTCCACCCCTGCTCCAGTGGGGGACAACTTGACCACACCACACCACCTTCAAAGTCCCCATGGGCTGGACAACCCTGAGGCCACCCCTGAGGCTACCTCAGAGCTCAACTTCTCTGGGTTCCATTTTCCTCCCTTCCCTTCCCCTAGGGGGCTCCAAGGGCTCTGCAAATGCAGTCTATTTCTCAATGAGCCCCGCCTGCAGGTCCCAGCAGGGCAGCCTTCTTTGAATCCCTGGAGACTTTGTTTCTATCTGATAGCTCAGTTGGTAAAGAATCCACCTGCAATGCAGGAGACCCCAGTTCGATTCTGGGTTGGGAAGATCTGCTGGGGAAGGAATAGGCTGTCCACTCCAGTGTTCTTGGGCTTCTCTTGTGGCTCAACTGGTAGAATTCACCTGCAATGTGGGAGGCCTGGGTTTGATCCCTGGGTTGGGGAGATACCCTTGGAGAAGGAACGGCTACCCACTCCAGTATTCCGGCCTGGAGAATTCCATGGACTACAGTTCATGGGGTCACAAAGAGTCGGACAGGAGTGAGTAACTTTCACTTTCCAGTCAGTCCTGGACTGCTGGTGACCACACCCTCGGTTCTTCTAGAGAGCTGGCCCCAGGCTGGTTTAACTCATTGCTCTCTTTCTCTTTCACCCTCTTGCCTCTTGTGCCCAACTTAAAGGGGGACCTGCACCCTGAGTCATTCCTTATAACTTGGAGAACTCAAGGGTTCAGCACTTCAGAGACTCTCTTCCTGCACTGAGGCCAGTTGCAGGATGCATTATTTCTTATTTTTTGCCTGTTTTCCCAAGCGTTACCTACATGTTTCTTGGTCCTCCTGTTAAGACTCCTCATGCAACTTCTCAAGCTTATTGTGCCTTTTGATTACTGCTGGGCCTGGAACATGCTCAAAAGTGCATCTCAACAAAAGTCCTTGAGTGGGGTTATGTGGAGTGTGCACTGACCACACTTGAAGTGTAGACAGCTCCATTTCTTACTTTTAAAGGGCTTCAAGTTAAAAGAATAGACTAATTATAATGATGACATTCTATTTCTTTAGAATTATGGTCTCGTTACAAATTCATGTACCAGAGTTTATATTTTAACTTCATTTTAATTGGAAATAAACTTTAATTATTTAGAATCTTTGCTAGGAATATCATAAAATATAAATGTAAAAAATTATTTCACATTATGATGATTATAACTGACCCATATCAGAATGTCTGGCTCTCAGTTAATATCTACTTATTACATGATCTCCATCCTAAAGGAGATCAGTCCTGGGTGTTCATTGGTAGGACTGACGTTGAAGCTGAAACTCCAATACTTTGGCCACCGATGCCAAGAGCTGACACATTTGAAAAGACCCTGATGCTGGGAAAGATTGAGAGCAGGAGGAGAAGGGGACAACAGAGGATGAGATGGTTGGATGGCATCACCGACTCAATGGACATGGGTTTGGGTGGACTCCGGGAGTTGGTGATGGACAGGGAGGCCTGACGTGCTGTGGTTCATGAGGTCGCAAAGAGTTGGACACGACTGAGCTACTGAACTGAATTGAACTATTACATGAAGGAGTCATTATATGTAATACAAAAGTACATATTCTACCTAAATTAAGTGAGTGAAAAGAGTGAAAAATTAAAGTGTTAGTCATTCGGTCGCGTCTGACTCTTTGCGACCCCAGGGATTATAGACTGAATACATCTACAAAAGAAAAATTCTTCAGAAAATTAAGCTTCATCAGAGAGTTGAAAATGTGATATTTTAGAGAGGCTGCCTTATTATACCTGCACCTTATTAACGGTTGTCTCTGGACTCATAAGAGAAAAGAAAACAGCTGAGCGGGGAGAGGAGAGGACACAAAGGGTTCCCGGGGTTGCTATGACATCACCCTCTTGGTTTATCACAAACTGACTTGAAGTAACCCAGATATATGATGGTTGCACATCACTAACATACTACTGAGAGTTATTGAGTTATAAATTATTTTTTAAAATAATTTATATACTTATTTATTTTTGCTGCACTGGGTCTTCACTGCTTTGCACGGGCTTTCTCTAGTTGCAGTGCTTGGGCTTCTCCTTGCTGTGGCTTCCCTTGTGGTGGAGCGCTGGCTCTAGGTACTCAGGCTTCAGAAGTTGTGGCACACGGGCTTAGTTGCTCCACAGCATGTGGAATCTTTCTGGACCAGGGATTGAACAGGAGTCACCTACACTGGCAGGTGGATTCTTATCCACTGAACCACCAGGGACGTCCTTGAGTGCTATTAAGTGTTCTCTGGTAAACAAAAGTGTCTGCAGTTTGGAAAAATATTAGGCAAATCAGACAGCTTAATTGGATGTAATTTCAAGGCTTGTTGCATGACCTTTTTTTTTTTTAATACTCAGAATTGTGTTACTTATTTATAAGGGGTCCTGGATATCTTATTTCTTTTCCTGGGCTTCTCTAGCAATAATCAAAGAAGTGCAGTCTGGGGGAGTAATTAGGAGCAATGGCTGGTCTGATTCTAAACTCTCCAGCATCTGCCTACCACCTCGTGAACTTCAACCGTGTTGTCTACGCCTAGCCTTCTCACTGAGAGGATGGCAGGCAGTAACAGCACTGAGCTGAGAATTAGATGGGATGACACAGGTACACCGGGCACTTCACACACCTCCAGTAAACCTAAGTTTCTTACCAGAATGAGTTTTCTGCCACTGTCCTTCCAAACACTCCCGCTTTCCTTCGGGCTATCACAGAAAGCGACATCCATCTTGGTTTCAGTCATCAAAACTGTAAGACTTCTTGACCAGTTCCTTCACAAGAGCTAGTCTTGAAACAAGTAGAACTTTACAGGATTCATAGATTCAGTTTCCCTCAGGCATCTTCAGACTTCCCAGGTGGTGCTAGTGGTAAAGAACATGTCTGCCAATGCAGGAGGTATAAGAGATGTGGGTTCAATCCCTGGGTCAGGAAGATCCCTGGAGGAGAGCATGGCAATCCATTCCAGTATTCTTGCCTGGAGAATCCCCATGGACAGAGGAGACAGTCCATGTGGTTGCAAAGCATCAGATATGACTGAAGCAACTAAGCATGCATGCATGAGATGTTTTCCCGATGAAGCCTTGCAAACAGTGTTGGTTTCTCAGAGCTTCTAGTGCAGTGTGGTCTTGGGTATCACGCTGCAGGCCTCAGAGGTCTTCTGGGGGCAGCCAAGGTGTGTGTCTTTGACTCTTCAGGCCTGTGCAACACTGGGAAGGTACAGGTCACCTGGGGGAGCCTGCCCAGGAACACGGCAGCAGAACTCTTTCAAATCACAGCAAAGAGGGGGGAAAGCCCATGTTGTGTAGAGGTGTTAAGTCCTGAATAGTAAATTACCATACACATACAGGGTTATTAGCCATCTTACATCTTTTCCAGGTCTCAGAATTATATTCTAGGTACCTTAATAAGAACCTCCAAAATTATCAGTATTACCTGTGTTTCTCACATAGGGCCATAAAAGAAAGCAGATGAATGATAATAGCCTTTGGTCTTTTTTAAAGTCTTGTGACCTTTAAGTTACAGAAACATAAACCATACATGCATTGCCTGCCAGCCAACCTGACAGTCAAGCTGTAAATATGGTCAGTTTTACAGGCAGCCTCGCAAGTTACAAGGCTGGCTGAGCATAAGCACAGAGAAACATGGATAATGAACAACAGCCAGGACCACTCTCTGCCATGCAGGCAGCACATAATTGGTTTCATCTGAGGTCATCCTTGCTTGCAAAATTTCCTCCACCACCCCGAGCAGTAACTGAAAATCTGAAGACAACGCTTGGATTGAAACATCTTCTCTGAAATATTTGAAATGACAATATCACTTGAGAAGGTTTGTGATGAACTCAGTAGCATCCTCAATACAGTAACTTGAATGTATTGATTCATCTGTTAAACACTTATTGAGCACCTCCTGTGTGCCTGACAGTCAAAACACAGAGATGAAGGCTATGTTTGCCTCTCTGAGTAGGCCCTGAAGTCCCAAAGGTCATTGTGCCTGTCACAGCCCATGTGAACATCCTTACATTCAATCATTTTCCACTGAAAAATCTGCTACTTCAAGACTAACATGTAAAGTCAACATGCAATGAGGATGAATCTCTTGTCCTCTGTGATAGAACAGAACCAGAGTGACCAACCTGCAACCAGGTAGCTGGTTGTTCCTCTGAGAATTGTTCCCTGTTTGGGTCTAAGGCATTTCTCTCTGCTGTTGGCAGATAAGGCAGCAGAGAGCAAGGTCAGCCTTGGTGAAGAGAAATGCGTGTTGGCCGAAGCCACGAATAGCATCCTTATCACCATGGATACCTTTCTCTTGTCTGTGAAAAGGTACAGGGGGCTGGGGGAGGATGCTGACTGAATCCACAGTGTGTCCCTGGGCCCGAGAGCCCCCAAGGCCACGGATACCCTTGGATGAGCATTCACAGGAGAGTGTGGTGGCTGGGCAGCCTTGAATAGTGCTTCCCGCTGTCCCTGCCTCCAGGCATTCATATCCCTGTGTGATTGATGCCTTCCCATTGAGCATGGGCTAGACTCAAGGTCTTGCTTCCAGGAAATGAAATGTGGTCACATACCATGGAGGTGACAAGAGACTGTCTGGCTCCTCCTGCCCTGACTGTGAGGGCTACCTGTCAGGTGATGAGGGGCGGGTCACAGCCAGCAGCCCATGGGAGGGACTAAGGCTTCCAGACCCAGAAACTGACTCTTGCCCACCGTCACTTTCCCTGGAGGTGGATCCTGTCCAGGAGACAGCAGCTCTGATACCTGGACTGCATCCTCAGCAGATGGTGAAGCAGGGAACCAGCTAAGTTATTACTGCGTTGTTATTTTAATTCACCAAGTTTTGGAGGGTCATTTGCTATAACAGATAGCAACACATAATTAATATAAACCCCATTTGAGAGATCTGTCCACAGAGGTACATGGACACCCCAAACTTCTTTGTCACTAGTCTTCCAATCCTGTCCTTTCTGTATCCCTCACTGACCATTCAGCCAATCCATTAGCTACTATAATGAACTGATGTGGGCTTCCCAGGTGGCACTAGTAGTAAAGAACCCACCTGCCAATGCAGGAGACATAAGAGACACAGGTTTGATCCTTGAGTCAGGAAGATCCCCTGGAGTAGGGCATGGCAACCCACTGCAGTATTCATGCTGGAGAATCCCATGGACAGAGGAACCTGGTGGGCTACAGTCCATAGGATCACAAAGAGTCGGACATGACTGAAGTGACTTAGCACACACACAGGAATTGATATAGGTGGATATTTCCCGTTATCCGTCACACCAGAGAAGGTAGACCAGTTTTCTTTCAAACAGCATGAAAGATGGCTGATATCAGAGTTAGGATGAAATTCTGCTGTAATTTCCAGAGAGACTACCATTTGACTGTCCTGCATGTTAGGTCACATAACAAAGAACAAAAAAGGTCATTTCATCTTTAAGAGGATTACATCTATGAGGATCAGAACTCTTATTCTCTGCTGCTGTAATCAAGTAATCTGCTTTCTGAGGTATTGGGATTAACATCATCAAGGGTTGATCTCTAATAGGCTACTTTCTCTGGTCCCAGATTTCTGGATGTTGGATGGGAAAGGATCCCTCAAATCTTTGTTTTCTCCTTAGGGCTCTGTTCTAATCTCCAGGCTCATTTGCCTCTTGAAAAACCACACCAAGAACTTCATCACACATTTAGCAAATCCCAAATAGCCCCTTACCTCTGTCTCCCACATTACACTTCCTTCATCTTCCAGGTCATTCTGGTCAAAGTTTATGTGTCTTTTTCCCCATCATTGGTCAATGGTGCACCATCCTCCTAGTTTCCTGGAATAGAATGTCAAAATTATTCTCTCCTCACTCCTACACTACGCAGTTTCATGTCTCATTCTGTTGCTCACGCTCTTTGGCCAGGACTGTCCGTATCATCTTATCCTCATCGTATCCTTCAGAGATCCTCCTCGGTGGAGCCTCCCCTGCTTTCCCCCAACTGGGAAGAACAATTCTTCTCATGGACTCCCACCAGACTTTGCCTCAATACTCCTTCACCTTTATTGTGGCACTTTATTCTTTGCTGCATTTTCTAAGGTGTGTTTTGAAGAATGCTTATCTCTGGGAAGCATCCACATAAAGAAATGTTCTCAGGTAACCACTCTATGGAATTCTGCCTACTGCGGTATGAATAGGCATTCCTGATTAATGTTAGTATACTCAGGGTTCTGAGAACAATTAGAACAGGATCCACCTCCTTGCTCTACCATTTTCCACTTTGGATTTATGATTACCTTGCAGAACCCTTTTGCCTTGTTGGCAGCTACGTTCTCGCCTTCCTGTTTCTCGGTGTTCTGCACATTGTCTTACGCATTAGGATTCCTCGGTGACTGTTGTATAATGTCATGCATTTTCCACACCCTGAGGCAGACAAATCTAGATAACATTTTGGTGATATTTTCTTCCAGCCGACTCTGTGAGAACTTGACCCCAGCCATCAGGAAGTAAAGGAAATAAATTATTTAACTACCACCAGAAAGAGCTGACTGAGAAATTAGGACTGCTCGGGGCCACTATTAGTGAGAGAAGAGAGGAAGGTGAATAAACGACACAGCAAGACTTTAAATGGAACAATTATAAACTCTTGGATGAAAGAAGACATAAAAATTTTAAGATTCACTATTTGAACTAAATATTAGAGCACTTGTTCTATTGGATAAAGTGCTGATGAGTCAGCCTGGTCAGAAAAGCACCCAGCCTCTCCTGGGTGAACACGCCAGCCTGGGATAACACGTCATTGGCCATGAGTTGGCCAGTAAACCCCTGGTCCCCGTAGGTATCATATTTCGGACTTCAACTTTATTGCTGTGTGAATTTCTGTGTTACTGACCTGCCTTCCGGTATAATGATGAGTTATCCTCTTACTAACATCTTGAACCAGTGTGGTACATCTGTTACAATCAATGAACTGGTATCCATCATTTATTTTAATCAAAGTCCGTAGTTTATAACAGAGTTTGTGCTTTGTCTGTTCCCCCATCCACCCCTCACCACAACTTGATGAATAAACCTGGCGACCACTTTGTTTTGATCATTGTTTCCTTCTGTGAATCCCTCAGGAGTACAATGCATAGAAATCAGAAAGTGCTGTCATCTGTTTAGTGTCATCAAAGCATTTCATTTTGAAACAGTAATAACCAAGCAGCTCCAAGAAGCTTTATTTCAAAAAAAACAAACGAACACAAAAATTTTGCAAGTTATTTTATTACTAGAAATGTCTTCTGGGGAACATCTGGGTAAACAAAGCAGCATTATACATACACTTTTGCCCTCAGACTTGAGGCTGCCAGCACCTTCATCGCCCATCTCTCAATCTTAATGATGCTTATGGCACACGGGGTTCCAATATGAAGACTCATTAGGAGCAATTTGTGTTTATTATCTTATCTTAATAAGTTGCAAAGCAAACTGATACTAAAGTGCTATTTGAGAAGAAAAGCATTTCCCTCTACTCCTTCTAGGTTCTTATGGCTGGTCCAGGAATTAAACTATTGTGAGACAGACTGACAGGAGAAACTCAAATTTAATTACATATGCACAGCGCCCCAGTCCTATGAGGCCCCAGGACAAGTCGAGGGTTCTGTGGCATCTGAGGAGGGGTCAGGTGGGGACTTCAGCAAGGATGAGGCAGTTCACATGGAGATGGACAAGCAGGTGTTTGGTGAACAGATATTTGTGGGGCTTTTAGGGACAATGGGATACAGAGCAGACTCTGGTTTCTAGGCCCCATCCAACTCCCCCGCCCCCAACCCCATGCTCTTTGTAGATATCTGGGGATAGTGCCCTTGTGTGCCAGGACCTTCCCCTGAGTTCTGTTGGCAGGTAAGGGGCAAGTAAAAAGAAAGACTTCCTACTGCATGAGCTAGGATTTCCACTACAATATGAAAAAGAGTGGTGAGAAGAAACACTTTTGCTTTGCTCCAATCTAGGGGTAAAGTGTGTATTAGCTTCTAATCATTAGGTGTGATTTTACCTAGAGGGATTTTTGGGTAAATGTTCCTTCTCCAGGTGATGAAGTTCTTCACTATTCCTGCTGAGAGTTTTATCATAAATGGAGGTTGAATTTGGTCAAATGCTTTTGCCATTTCTATGCATATGACAAGTGATTTCTCTTCAAATGGCTGTTGATGTGATAGATTATATGAATGGATTTTTAAATGAAAACAAGCTTGTATACCTGGGGTAAATCCCATGTGGTCATGTTTTACAATGTTCTTGACACAATGTTGGATTAAATTTGCTAAGATTTTGTTGAGTCTTTTTCATCTCTGTTCATGAATTTGTTGTTTTCCTTACTTGTAAAGTCTTTTCTTGGTTTTGGTATCAGGGTAATGTTTCAGCAAATGCCAATGAATTGAGATCATATTGAGTTTGGTCTCTGTCCACATGCAGCTAAGCTGGACATCAGTAATTTAAAAGCTAAAAGTCTTCAAATGCTTGCAAATGAAGCAGTTATGTATTTATATATACACATACATATAGACAGATGCATGCATATGCGTTAGGTAGTTGCTCAGTTGTGTGTGACTCTTTGTGACCCCGTGGACTGCAGCCTGCCAGGCTCCTCTGTCCATGGGATTCTCCAGGCAAGAATACTGGAGTGGGTTGCCATTTCCTTCTCCAGGGGATCTTCCTTATCCGGGGATGCATATGTGTATATATGTGTGTGTGTGTGTGTGTGTGTGTGTGTGTGTGTTATATGTACACTATCTGTGCTATATATTTTATATTTTTTTCTTTCACTTAACATCATGTGGTGTTTGTCACATTTTTGCTCATGGATGTAAGCCTGACTCTCTTGTTATTTTTTTTCACACAAAGCATGAAACTGCAGGGAAATCAAAATTATACAGATTCTAGTAAAAAGAGGACTGAGTGGGTAAGGGAAAGCATTTGGATTTCTGCCCCTTCCAAGCTTCTTCCACTGGCTGCTTCCAGTCTCCTCCTCAGTGTCTTAGGCCCTCTCCTCTACCAAGGCATCACAAGGGACCAAATATGCATGTTACTCGGGCTCTTGCTCCTGTGAAAGGGAGACTTATCCCAGGGACACAGGACAGACTCCTCAGCTGTAATTTGCTGGCTCTCCCAAAGGATGGTGGAGGAAGAAAACAGGAATTAAAAAAAAAACTTTTAGAAAATGTTTAAATTATTTGGTGTTTCTTAAATGTTTTGTTTACTGCTTTAAATGTAGCTTTCTAAAATTGTTGTGAGCACTTTCTGTAGCATTCAATATATTTTTTAATTTTACGGGGCCTACCAGAGGACTCAATGGTAAAGAATCCACTTGCCAATGCTGGAGACCCAGGTTCCATCCTTGGGTCGGGAAGATCCCTTGGAGGAAAAAATGGCAACCCACTCCAGTATTCTTGCCTGGAGAATCCCATGGACAGAGGAGTCTGGCGGCTACAGTTATGGGGTCGCACTGAATCCGCTCGATTTAGCGATGAACAACAATAAATTGGGGGTAGAGTGTAAAAAAAAAAAAAAAAAAACTGGAATGGGAGTCTCGACTGCATTGCTCTCCTTGTAAAACACTCTAACTTTGCTTTTCTTTCATTTAAGTCTTAACAGAAGAGTTTTTCATTAATTCAAACAGTGAGGTCACACTCCTGGAAGGAAGAAAGTGATTCCTTAAGTTTCCGGTAATGCAATTCTCACTTCGAGACCTATTCTGCTTACGGTTGGGAGCTAGGGGCGGCGGTCTGATCTCCAGGGCGCGCGGTCTGGGTTGCACCAGCCCACGGCTTCCAGGCGCGAGGCGGGACCCGCGGAGGCTCCGGCGGACGCCTCGGGGCTCACACCGGGAGGGGGCGCGCAGCCCGCCGGCGACGCCGCTGCCTCTCCGGCCAGCTCGCGAAGACTCAGACCCGGTCCCCGCATCGGCCGGGTGAGCCAGCGGCTGTTGTTGGGCGCGCTGTTCCCGGGGGCGCACAGAACCTCGTGGGACCCAAGCTGGCCGCTGCAGGACTCTCTGGGCTGACTCAGACCTCTGGGGCCGAGGTGGGAGCTCAGGTAGGGGAAGTGGGTTTGTGTTTTTCCTATAAAGGTAAGGACTCTTCTCTCTACCACTTCCTTGATGTAGCCAACGGGTCAGAGGAAGATTTCAACAGGTGGCCGAGAGCGATCACGTGGGGCAGGTTGGGAGCCGGCCGCCCCCTCCCTTCGGAACTGCTCTTCTCCGCAGAGCTGCGAGTGGTCCACAAGCCTCAGGGGTGCCCTCCGTCCATTCCGCCTCGCAGTCCCGGAGTCCGCAGTGCTGGTGCGCGGAGAGGGCGGCGGGAACGGGCCTCCCCTGGGAGGCCGGAGACTAGTTTGGAGCGCGGGTCGGGTCCCGGGACCGCAGAGCCCCCGCGGGGCAGCGGCGGAGAAGACTGAATCTCGGTCCTCTCCAGGATGCACAACGCATCGTACTGGGGGCCGGAGCGCTCCAACACGTCGTGCCCCGCGCCAGCCACGCTCGTCTGCC
>SJXQ01001835.1:19218-65928 GCA_006408695.1 Aepyceros melampus | reverse complement strand
CCCCCCGCGCCCGGGCCGCCGCCGCCGCCGCCGCCGCCGCTGGCCGTGGCCGTGCCCGTTGTGTACGCGGTGATCTGCGCGGTGGGACTGGTGGGCAACTCGGCGGTGCTGTTCGTGCTGCTGCGGGCGCCGCGCAGGAAGACCGTCACCAACCTGTTCATCCTCAACCTGGCCGTGGCCGACGAGCTTTTCACGCTCGTGCTGCCTGTCAACATCGCCGACTTTCTGCTGCGGCGCTGGCCCTTCGGGGAACTCCTATGCAAGCTCGTCGTGGCCGTCGACCAGTACAACACCTTCTCCAGCCTCTATTTCCTCACGGTCATGAGCGCCGACCGCTACCTGGTGGTGCTAGCCACCGCCGAGTCGCGCCGAGTGGCCGGCCGCACGTACAGCGCCGCGCGCGCGGTGAGCCTGGCTGTCTGGGGGGTCGCGACCCTGGTGGTGCTGCCTTTCGCGGTGTTCGCGCGGCTCGACGAGGAGCAGGGCCGGCGCCAGTGCGTGCTGGTCTTCCCGCAGCCCGAGGCCTTGTGGTGGCGCGCGAGCCGCCTGTACACGCTGGTGCTCGGCTTCGCCATCCCAGTGTCCACCATCTGCGTTCTCTATACCTCGCTGCTGTGCCGGCTGCGCGCCATACGCCTCGACAGCCACGCCAAGGCCTTGGACCGCGCCAAGAAGCGGGTGACCGTCCTAGTGGTGGCCATCCTGGCCGTGTGCCTCCTCTGCTGGACGCCCTACCACCTGAGCACCGTGGTGGCGCTCACCACCGATCTCCCGCAGACGCCGCTGGTCATCGCCGTGTCCTACTTCATCACCAGCCTGAGCTACGCCAACAGCTGCCTCAACCCTTTCCTCTATGCCTTCCTGGACGACAGCTTCCGCCGGAGCCTCGCCAGCTGCTGGCATGCCGCGCCGCCTCCTGAGCCCGATAGCGAGGAGCCGGCGTTCGGGGTCGCTCAGGGTGGTTGCCGACCCGCACCACCCCCGCAACCCCTCTCCCAGCTTGCTAGAGATGCGTATTCTTGGGCCTGTCCCGGGACCTCCGGCCTCGGAAGCTCTGTGGCTGCGCGCGCAATATGAATTTGCCGAGGCCTCGGGGTGCTGCGGGAGCGCGCGGAGCTTGGGAACCGCTGCGGCTGACAGCGCACAGACGGCTGCCTAATGCCAAAGGGCACCGAGGCAACCCTTGAGCTTGACACGGGAGGGGAGGAAGGCGGTCGTGATGCTGAGACCCTCTTCTCGTTCCCCTCTAGCCTCCCGCCCCAGCCGAGCACAGCCCGGATCTAGGCGGAGACCTCGGCGCCGTCAGGGGAGAGGCTCGAGGATGCTGCGGGCACCCTGGCGTCGGCTCCACGCAAGGCTTCTCGGATTTCCAGCAGCGACCGTCTGCGCTGCTCCAGCTGGAGAACAGCCTGGCACGGGCCCCTGGCGCTTTTCCGCGCGCTCTCACCGCGGGGGAAGAGGGTCCGGGTGCGCGCGGGCGCTCCCACCTCGCCGGGCTGGAGAGAGGCTGAGGCCACCCGGGGCTTCGCGGGGAACACAGAGCAGCTCGGGTGGCGGGGCAGGGGGTGAATGTGTGCGTGCGTGAATGTGTGTGTGTGCGCGCGCGCGTCTAGCGGAAGCAGGGGCTTTGGGTGAAGGAGGATGGAAATGGGCTGTGATGTCTACACAGCAGTTATTAATATAAAAGCGGTGATAAACCCTTCGTGTCCCAGCCACTTCTCTGTTAGCCCTTTCCACTTTCCCACTCCTGCGGTCACCGCGGAGCCCCGCGAGCCAGGCTCCGGAAAGGCCAGGAGCCGAGTCCCCGGCGGGGTTGCGGCGCCCCCTGGTGGAACCACTGCAGGCACCGAGCATCCCAAACATCGCTGTGTGTACAGGTGAGCGAGCCCACCTGCGAAGCCGCTCTTTAGTGGCTCGGTTACTCGTCACTGCTTCCCTCTGCAGAGGGATTCAATCCCCCTACGCCCCTCGGCCCCGACGACCTCTAGTACAGCTTGGAGCAATTCGTTGCAATTGTGTGCATATTGCTTTTCGAGGTTGACAACTTTATAAATACGTGTGTACTAAAACGTGCACAAAAACGCGTACTAAAACGTGTACTAATCTCACAGGCTTTTGTGGACTTAATGAGATCAAGAGGAGACGCGCATCCATTTCAGCGTTCCCTTTCTCCTCATATGCTTCATCCTCTTCGCCTCAGAGGGAGCTGAAATGATGAGACCTTATAATAATAACCTCTCCTGGGTTCCTTTCCACAGGGACCTGGGTGATGTCTGGTCCAAGCTGAGAAAGGAAACCAGACAGCACCCTATCTTTATTTTATCTTTACTTACAGGAGACAAAAGTGAATTAATAGAGAGGACTGACATTGGCTTTGCCCACCAATCTATAGTTTTCAGACCTGAGGGCAGAGCATTAACCAGACTCTAGTCATTAATGAGTGTTTTAAAAGAGTTTTTTCCCTTTAGGATGAATTCCAAACAGGAATGAAAATTTCTAAAAGTAGTTGTTTCCTACAGTCAGGATTAGGTGTGATCTAAAGTAGTGTTCTGGTGTGGCAGGATTTGTTAACTTAGATTAATGGACATTAACCACTTTCTCTTAGCTTTAAAATACTTTTAACAAGATGAATGAAATGGAAAATCAGGAAGGGAGGTCTTCCCCCGCCAAGGAAGATGCTAACTCCATTTCTGATTTTCATGAATAAGAATTGCTTCCTTGGCTCTCAAAGGAACAACGGGGTGATTCATAGCTATCAGTTTAGAAAATGTAAATTTGGAAACATACCTTGGGTGACAAATAATAGTATTAATAGCTTCAGAATATGGTTTTCTATTTCCAGTGCATTTTGATGGCATTTGAACAGTGCTCTGCTGGTGGGTTTCAGAGCTCTCTTTAAATTCATTTTAGTATCTTTCAGATTTCTTGGAACATTCTATTTACTTTCTTCATGACTCACAAAATTATTTTGTGAATCCTCAGTAGTTTTTCAACGTTAAAAATATAAGTGTAGAGTAACTGCTCATCCTTTGAGATGATGGACAAAAAGCAAAGTGAATATTCTGCCACAAACCCAGATTTGAAGCCTCATCTGTTTTCGTAAACTCAGTGACTGTACTTTGACATCCTCGGCATACACATAGGGCAGAGCCGTGTGACCCGCCTATCGATGGCACTGCCATCATACATACACGTGGATCAACCTGGCTGTTTTTGAATCTACAAGAAAATCACTGGAAAAAACACAGGACTGACACGGCTGTGTTGTCCATACAGCCAGGCGTGGGCTGGCATCCTTGTATGTGTGTGCAATTAAATGGGACCCAGTACTTGTTTCCTCCTGGCCTTCTACATCGTTGGATAAACTGTTGTATCATTGTTTCTAGGTTGTTGCCTTCATAATAGCATGTAGAACTCCAGACTGTAAGTCTCAGGCTACCTTCTTATGACTTAGGTACCAAGCAAAATAACTATGCCAGTAGCCATGCCACAGTAGAATTTACTCACCTCATTGCATTGCAAAGGTTTTAACTCTGTGTTGAATTTTTGCAGTCTTCCTGTAAACTGTGTTGTTTGGTTCTACCACTTCTGTTATTTTAAAATGTCTACTTGGTGTTACTAGGTTTTACTTAGTACAGTTATGTAATGTATGTGCTTAGGCATTCTCTAGAGAAATGCATAAATTCTGCTTGTCCATGGCAAGGAAGCTCTTGTTAAAATAAAAGCTGAAACATTCTGTGTGGAGAGTTAATATTCTATTTCTGAGAACATGGATCCATAATTCAGTCACCTTAGCATTTATGTGTCATTAATTTTAAAAACACTGCCTTCAGGGAAATTTTATCTAATGGATAAGCAATGAATAGATAGAAGAACTTGACAGGATAAGGTTAAGGGTGAAATGCCCTCACCTTTTTATTTTGGTTGATTGTGAAAATGATGTAAAACTTCCATTAGCACAAAAACCCTGGGTCATATGCTGTATGGAAAAAGGATAATAAGCTTGTTATTTCATTCATTTCTTGAATATTTGAGCAGCTTGTGTGGAGAGTGAGAAGGGAAGAGAAATGGCTTAAATTGTCAGCATACACATTGCTATTTCAGCTAGCAGAATGCATAGACATGGTGCATGAATGGTCATGGTAGAGGAGCTCACTAGAAAAACCCTCGACTTCCTGGAAACTCCTTTCCTTAGCAACATGCTGGGGAAACAGCAGCAAGTGATGTTCCGGCTAGATCATTCTATGGATCATTCTATCTCTACATTCAAATGTAGGATCATTGCCCTTGTCCAGCTAAGGAACGTGTCAGAGACTGCTTTCCTAAAGCTCTTTTATGAGGATGGCTTCCAGTCTGGCACTTTGGTCCCTGTTTTATATACAAAGTGAGATACTAGAAGTGGGTCTATTTGGCAAGGGCCAAAAGACCAATCAGGACCAATCAGAGCCATCTAGTTCCTGTTCTAGGAATTGTCTCATCCTATTCCAGTAGAGATGAACTTGGTTGCAGTGTGTAACCTGACGTTATCAGATCATAGAAAACATGGATGTCTTTGAAATAATTTGTGGACCAGGCAAGATATACCTACTATTGCCATGTCACGTAAGATAAGATTTAATAGTAAAACTTCAGTCTTCATGCAGAGTCTTGAAAGTGTGCAGTGTTGTTGAAGTTTATATAAGAATAGAAATTCCTTGACCAGAGCCTGCTGATGTAGAGCTCAACCCCCAAAGTACCAGGTACCTTATAACCTGCAGCAGAGCTTCACAATGGAGGATACGGTCCTTAAACTTAGGGCAAGCTACATGTATTTATACCATATCTCATAGGGTTATACAAAGACATTCTATCATATCAATTAAAAGAAAAGAAAAAAAGATGGGGAAAGGGAAGAAAAGGTAAACTGGAATCTCTGAGAAACGTCAGGATCCGTCAACTGCCCGCTCCCCAGGCTGGAACAGAATGTCTTTTTTAGAACTCTCTCCCGGTAGGGGGCGCTTCCTTGGTGACTCAGACGGTAAAGAATCTGCCTGCAATGCAGGAAACCTTGGTTCTGTCCCTGGAGCGGGAAGATACCCTGGAGGAGGGCATGGCAACCCATTCCAGTATTCTTTCCTGGAGAATCCCATGGACAGAGGAGCCTGGTGGGTTTACAAGACTGAGTGAAACACTTTCACTTTTCATCTTTAACAGCAGATACTCGATGAACGTTTTTGAACAGAGGGATAAATGAGTATCTTTAAATCCAGGTGGTCAGAGTTCAGAGTTTTTTTCATAGTTTATCATTTGTACCCATTTTCATATCAATTGTTTCAGTTCAGTCGCTCAGTCCTGTCTGACTCTTTGCGACCCCATGGACTGCAGCACGTCAGCGTTCCTTGTCCATCACCAACTCCTGGAGTTTGCTCAAACTCAGGTCCATTGAGTCGATGATGGACCATCTCATCCTCTGTTGTCCCCTTCTCCTCCTGCCTTCAACCTTTCCCAACATCAGGGTCTTTTTCAGTGAGTCCGTTCTTCGCATTAGGTGGCCAAAGTATTGGAATTTCAGCTTCATCATCAATCCTTCCAATGAATATTCAGGACTAATTTCTTTTAGGACTGATTAGTTTAATCTCCTTGCAGTCAATTGTTTAGTTTCCGTAAATTTTAAACTTGAGTAGATTAATGTCTATTTTGAGAAAAGCCACCAGAGGGCGCACTGAGATAATTTTTGTAAGAAAAAAGTTATTCAAGCCAACTGGATCTTTTATATAAGTAATTTCACTAGATTTCTTTCAGAACAGAAATTCTTATGACTATGTAACATTTCTGTAAAATAAAAATTACAAAGTTCAACCCACAAAATTAAAAATATTGATAGTTATAGGTTTATTCTTAAAATAGATATCCATAATTAAGATAACTATGGCCTGAAACAGTTGTATTTTTAAATACAGAGGATTAACATAATTACTTGAATTGTAAAGAATCTGCCAGCAATGCAGGAGACCTGGGGTGATCCCTGGGTCAGGTATACCCCCTGAAGGAGGGAATGGCTACCCAGTCCAGTCTTCTTGCCTGGAGAATTCCATGTACAGAGAAACCTGGTAGGTTACAGTCCATGGGGCCACAGAGAGTCAGACATGACTGAGGGACTAACACTTGGATACAATTGCTAGGGAATTTAATATTTAATTCTATAATTAAGTCCACAGGATTTAAACTTCAGGATCTAAACTTAACAATTGCTATATTTGGATATTATTTTTACGTTACCGCAAGCATTTGGATTTTTTCAAACACAATCAATTTAAACTTAACTTTAATTCTACTATGTGGATATTGATAAACCTAGATAATTAACCATAAAATAGATTAGCCTATCAGTAATTAATAAGCGATAACTGAGTAACATTTTTTATTTTTGGGGGGGCTCAGATGGTGCAGATGGTGACTGCAGCCATGAAATTAAAAGGCACTTACTCCTTGGAAGAAAAGTTATGACCAACCTAGATAGCATATTCAAGAAAAGAGATATTACTTTGCTGACTAAGGTCCGTCTAGTCAAGGCTATGGTTTTTCCAGTAGTCATGTATGGATGTGAGAGTTGGACTATGAAGAAGGCTGAGCACCGAAGAATTGATACTTTTGAAGTGTGGTATTGGAGAAGACTCTTGAGAGTCCCTTGGACTGCAAGGAGATCCAACTAGTCCATTCTGAAGGAGATCAGCCCTAGGATTACTTTGGAAGGAATGATGCTAAAGCTGAAACTCCAGTACTTTGGCCACCTCATGCGAAGAGTTGACTCATTGGAAAAGACTCTGATGCTGGGAGGGATTGGGGGCAGGAGGAGAAGGGGACGACCGAGGATAAGATGGCTGGATGGCATCACTGACTTGATGGACATGAGTCTGAGTGAACTCCGGGAGTTGGTGATGGACAGGGAGGCCTGGTGTGCTGTGATTCATGGGGTTGCAAAGAGTTGGACACGACTGAGAGACTGAACTGAACTGAATTGAATAATATTGGTCTCCATAAACTCCTCTGATAGAGGCCAATTTTTCTGATAAGTCAGGAGTCAGTAGTGCAGAGTTGATGCAACGGTCCCATGATGCTTTGAATGTCTGAGGTCCTTTAAAAATTTTTTTAAAAATCTATTTGGCTATCCTGGATCTTCTTTGTGACACGCAGGTTCTTAGTTGTGGCATGTGGGATCTAAGTTCCTGACCAGGGGTTGAATCTGGGCCCCCTGCATTGGGAGCACGGAGTCTGAGCCACTGGACCACCAGCGAAGTCCCTGGGTCCTTTAAAGACTTCCTGGCCCCATTCTTAACGCAAGCTGTTTTCTTGCCACTTCATCATCACAAGTCCAGCCTCTTTTCTGTATTTCCTTCAGGAAGAAAGAAAAGGAGAGAGGAAGAGGTCACACCTATATACAGAGAGCAATAATTTCCCTGGAGGTCTCCAGTGAACTTGGGCTTACATACACATCACTTACACGGTGTATGGTTTGTTCTCGGAGTTGTACACTGTTTGGACAACTGTATAATGACCCGTGTCTACCGTTATAGACTCGTACTCGGTAGTTCCAGGCCCCTCACCTTGAAATCCCTGCCATGTCCCCAGTGCTCCACCTTCTCACCCTTCTGTCCCCAAACTCTGGAAACCACTGATCTTTCTACTGTCTCCATAGTTTTGCCTTTTTAGGAAGTCTTGTAGGTAAAATTATATGGTATGTAGCCTTTTTATTGGAGAAGGAAATGGCAACCCACTCCAGTGTTCTTGCCTGGAGAATCCCAGGGACAGAGGAGCCTGATGGGCTGCCGTCTATGGAGTCGCACAGAGTTGGACACAACTGAAGTGACTTAGCAGCAGCAGCAGCAGCCTTTTTATACTGGCTTGTTTCAGTTAGTGATTCTGCTTGCTTACTCAGTTGCTTAGTTGTGTCTGACTCTTTGTCATGGACTGTAGCCCACCAGGCTTCTCTGTCCCTGGTATTTTCCAGGCAAGAATATGCAGTGGGTTGCCGTTTCCTCCTCGAGGGGATGTTCCCAACCCAGGATCAAACCCGCGTCACCTGTGTCTTCTGCTTTGGCAGTGGATTCTTTACCACTGCATTACCTGAGAAACCCTAAGCAAGCAAGCAATAGGTAAAATCATACAGTACGCTGCCTTTCTATACTGGTGTCTTTCAGCTAGTAAAATGCACTTACGTTTCCTCTGTGTCTTATCATGCCTTTAAAACTGTTTTTTTGACCATGCCACGATATTTTAGTTCCCCCACCAGGGACTAATTCCAGGCCATGGCAGTGAAAGCGTCAAGTTCTAACCACTGGACTGCCAGGGAATTCCCAAGAGCTCATTTCTTGTTAGTGCTGAAAGACATTGCCTAGATGTATTGCTCTTTGTTAATCCATTTACCTACTGAAGGCCATCTTGGTTGCTCCCAGGATTTAACAATTATAAAGAAAACTGCTATAAGTATTTGTGCACAGGGGCTTGTGTGAGTAGTTTTTTACTCATTTTGTAACTACGAGGAGTATGAGAAAATCTAAATGAAAAAGTCTTCCCCAGTTAAACAAAGAACTGAAATTTATTTTATTTGAAACTGCTATACTTTCATGTAAGGGGCATGACAGACAAAAACATACTATGACTATTCAGAAAACTCTTCAAGAAAAAAAGTAAAAAATAATGGAAATGCTCTTTCATAAAAGTAAAACCCCTTTGTAATACCTCAAGACTATTTTCTGTTTATTTAGGTTTCATAAAACCTTTAGTTTTGAGATTGTGCGTTCTATGGAAAGGGCATATTTATTCAGCAATAGCAAAGATAAATGGCTTTTTAAAAAAGGTTATATGCCTTAAATATCATTAAATTTCATATCTGCAGCATAAGTTGAATTCCTGGATTTCATCGTCTATTAATACTTTGTTCAATAGATGGCACAGATGATGAGATGGTTGGAAGGCATCACTGGCTCAATGGACATGAGTTTGAGCAAACTCCAGGAGACTGTGAAGGACAGAGAAGCTTGGTGTGCTGCCATTAAGGCGTCGGAAAGAGTAGGACACGACTCACAACTGAACAGCAACAAATGGCCCAGAGGCGCCAGTGATACAGAGAGACCAGTGGACATAATGTATTTCAACAGACACTGGAAGGATTAAATGTTGTCAGCCAGGGTCCGCTAAAAGATGCTCCAGGAAAGCTCTGAAAATATTAGGGAACCTAAAGATTAGAATTTTGAATCGTAAACAAGAGTTTTAAATTAAAAAAATTTTTTTCAAGAAAACAAAAACACAGGTTCCCTACACTGGAGCCCCTCATATCCTTGGGCCTCGGTGACTGGAGACGGGTTTCACTGTGGCCAGCAGTCACCCTCAGGGCCTTGGCTTCAATTGCCTTTTCTCTTCTTCTGCTCGATCTGAAGGCAAAAATGTGACTCATTAGGGAGGAGCCTGGTGGGCTGCAGTCCATGGGGTCGCTAAGAGTTGGACACGACTGAGCAACTTCACTTTCATGCATTGGAGAAGGAAATGGCAACCCACCCCAGTGTTCTTGCCTGGAGCTGCCGTCTATGGGTTCACACAGAGCCGGACACGACTGAAGTGACTTAGCAGCAGCAGCAGCAGCAGCAGAGAACTATATAGACCCAGTAAAACTCAACAGGTTCAGAGCCTGCTCTTGGCTGAGAAGCCAGGAATCTGCTTTCATCCTGAGTTGTGGCTACACTTGCCAGACTCTTAAGGAAACAAGGTCCCTCGGTTCGATTTTCCAAGAGCTGAGCCCTGTCCAGACGTCCCTACAGGCTGCAGCTGGCGGGACTCGCAGGCTGTCCCCTGAGTCCTCTGACTCATTTCTGTCTCCAGCCTGCTCCTCTCTATCCCCACGCCTCTGTTGACTCATTGACCTGAGCTTTGCACTCCTCACTAATTGCATCTACTTCTCTCCAGGTGATCACAAATCACCATTTCCAAACCTCATTTTTATCTCAGGTGCTCATAAAATGATTCTTGTTTAAAGACTGAAAGAGCTTCTGTGATTACATATAATTGAGTACAGAACCAGCCTCCCTGCTTATCAGTCTCATTAAATGAATGGGGAAAATGAGAGAAAAATCAGTCTTGACAACTGGGGAGCCTCACTGGAACAGCAAGCTGATTGAATGCTCTGCTTCTGAACTGGATGTTTTGCTCTTGCATAAACACAACATACATAAGAAATGACTCTTCCTAAGTGTTAACTTTGTTTTAAAAATACTTTAGGAAATGTTCTGTATTATTAAAGGACCCAGTCTAAAACCTTTATCATATCCTTCAAGGCTCACCACAATTTAACCTCCATTTAATTTATAATTCTTGTAAAAACTTGAAGTGAAATTCTCATAATAGAAATTTAACCTAAAAATGAACGACTGATAATTGGTACATTCAGAAATTTGGGTAGCCACCACCTCTGTCTGATCCCAAACATTCTCATCACTCAGAATGAACCCTGTGTCCACTAAGCAGTCTTTCTCACCTCCTCTTCCCTAGCTCCTGGCAACCACCAGTCTGTAACTATCCTGGATACGCTGTATAAAGGGAATCATAGAATAGGTGACCTTTGGGGTCTGACGTATTTCACTCAATATGTTTTCAAGGTTCATCCACATTGTAACATGTGTCAGTACTTCAGCTGATGGACATTTGAAGTCCACTCTTTCTGTATTTGGCTATTATGAATAATGTTATCATGAATATTCAGGTGCAAGGTTTTATGCAGACATGCTTTCACTTCTCCTAGGCGAAAATGAATGGAACTACTGGATCGTGTGTTGACTCTCTATTTAACCTGCTGAGGAGCTGAAGGACTCTTTCTCTAAGTGGTGGTACCATCTTACATCCAAATGGTAGGGGCTAATGGTTCTAATTTATCTACTTTCTCACCAACACTTGCATTATCTCTTAAAAAAAAATCATAGTCTCCTAGTGGGTATGAAGTGGTATCACGTTGTGGTTTTGACTTGTATTTCCCTAATGACTAATGACACTGAGCATGGTTTCATGTGCTTGTTGGCCACCCGCACATCTTCTTTGGAGAAATGTCTACTAAAATCTTCGGCCTGTCTCTATGAATGTAGCATGTGTATGTGAAAGTGTATATGCACGTACTAGTTACACCTGTCACTGTCATATTTCACAGAGTTCTTCATTTTTGAACTCCTAAAGAAAAACACTGTTGCATTGATTGTTAAATCTGCATTTATCTAGGGATTCTAAAGCTGATGGTGGTGGTGGTAGTTGAGTTGCTAAGTCGTGTCCGACTCTTGCAACCCCATGGACAGAGGACCCTGGCAGGCTCCAGGGAATTCTCCAGGCAAGAATACTGGAATGGGTTGCCATTTCCTTCTCCAAGGGATCTTCCCACCCCAGGAATCAAACCCAGGTCTCCTGCATTGTAGGCAGATTCTTTACCAACTGAGCTACAAGGGAAGCCCCCTCTGAAGATGAGCAGAAAATTAATAGGAAGATTTTCATTGAAAGGCAGTGATCACAGAAATAGAATGCCTTATGGATCTAAATGTGTGCCCATTTTTAAATTGGGTCATTTGTCTTTTTGTTGTTGGGTTGTAGACATTCTTTATAGATTCTGGATCCTAGACCTTTTCAGGTATATGATTTGCAAGAACAGTTTTCCCTGTTCTGTAGCTTGTCTTTTAATTTTCCTGATAGGGCCCTTTCATGCACAAAATTTTAAATTCTGATGAAGTTCAGTTTATTCTTTTTTTTTTTTTTGTTATGCCTTTAGTGTTAAGTTTTAAATTTCAAGTCAAAGAAAAGATGAAGAGGTAAAAAAGTGTCTCTCTGACTCGGTGCTATTTGACTGCCTCAAAAACTTATAGGAAAGGGAAGATGAGTTCTGGCTGATGGTACTTTCTCTTCACTGTTTGCTAGTATGAAAAACAACAGAAGCCTTTCAATGTTTATAAATGATGACTTTTTCTGAGAACTTGCCACTCGTCAGAAATAGCTTTTTATTCAAAGAGGCAGAGATGTAACCTCAAAGATGAAGTGCAGCTTGCTGGTTATGATTAAAGGGCTGTATTTTGGGGGGAGTCTGCGTTTATATCTCTTTTTAGCAAATACTGTGGATGTGTTCCCTACCAAAAGACAAACCTCATACCAACAGATACAAACTAGAAGATGGTCTTGTGAAAGCTACTGACATTTATTTATTGGGATCCTTCGGGTTTCAAGTATGGGAGCTCCTTGAAGAGAATTTCCCATTTCATTCCCTGACATCTCAGAAACAGACGGTGTTATTGATATTATTGCTCTCTGGTTGAAGGTTTATGGACAGCATGTAAGATTTGCCTTCAGTCATTCATTGTGAGAGGAACCGATCAGTTTCCTTGTGGAATGCTGCTCTGCATTCAGCCCACGGATGACACCCTGGCCGGGGAGTCGGGCATGGCGGCTGAACCCCTCTTGGCTGCACAGACAGCGCCATGCGGGCATTGGGCGCTGCCATCAGCATCCTGGGCAGGGGTGTGAGGTGGAAGCTTGGGTCCTTGCTCAGCCCTGTGGAGCTGCAGGGGTGGAGCAGTGGGAAGGGGTGCAGGCTTCTTTCTGGGGTGTGGCTGAAGGAGAGTGGCTATTGCCAGAAAGGTTTTCCAGTGTTAAACCTTCCCAGTCCCCTGGCCAGGGAGCAGGCTTTCCTCAGAGCCCTTTGAGTCTATGCTGCTGGCAGTTCTAGGGCAGCACGGAGTAAGGTGTCTGTTGCCTGGGAACCCAGGGCACCTGGTGCTGCTCAACCTAGGGTCCCCGGGGCGCCCTCCTGCTTTCTGCATTCCAGAGTCTTTCTAGGCTTGCTTGTTTAATCTGGGGTTTTTAGTTGGAAGAGGTAGGAACAAGGTCTTTGCTGAAACAAGAAATCCTCTTTTCTCTTTAAATTTTTATTTTAAAAAAAATGTATTTTATTGACATATAGTTGATTTATACTGTTCTGTTAATTTCTGCTTATAACAGTAACTCAGTTACACACACACACACACACAGTCTCTTTCTTTATGGTTTGTCACAGGATATTGAATGTAGTCCTTAGTGCTATACAGTAGGTCCATATTGCTTATTCATCCTCTATATAATAGTGTGTATCTGCTCATCCCAAACTCCCCCTCCACCTTCCCGCAAGCCCCCCTTAGCAACCACAGGTCTGCTCTCTGTTCTAAGTCTGTTTCTGTTTTGTAGGTACGTTCATTTGTGTCATATTTTCAGTTTCCACGTGAAAGTGATATTCTTTTATATTTATAATATAAATATAAATATTCTCAACCCACATGAACAAAGCCTCTATCCCTCAATTTCCACCAAAAGCACCTTTGCTAATGTTAATCATGACTTTGTGGGATAACTTCATGGGCTAAACCCAGTGATGGCTTCTCATTCTCAATGCGTTCAGGCTGTGAGCAGTTCCTAACACAGGTGAGCATGCCTCTCTGAGACACTCTTTACTTGGCTGAAGGATACTCCTTTTCCTTGGTTATTTTGCTGCTGTTCTGACCACTCGCTTTATGAGTCCTTTGCTACAATCTGGAAACACTGCCATGTCCAGAACTCTGTTCTCAGATCTCATCTTTTCTCAAGGCTGTGTTTACCCTCAGTCTGGCTCATGGCTTTACACGCCATCTACAGTTAAATGCATGCTTACAATTTCTAAATGTGTGTCTGGACTCTGACTCCCTTTAAAATGCCAGACTTAATTCTGCAACACTTACTTGGCATTTCAGATATAAGCTATCTACAGGCATCTCAGCTTTACCGTGGTTTCCTTCACATCTTCTCTTTTCTTGGTCAGTGGTGACTCCATCCCTCCAGCTAAGGCCAAAAACTTGGTGTCATCCTTGACTTCTCTCTTTCTCTTCTATTCTACATCCAATTTGTCAAAAAGCCTATCACTTCTAGCTTCAAAATACACCTATGACCTGTCAATCATCCCTCATCTTGATGCAAGCCAGCCTCTTCTCAGGGGGTGGCCGTGGCTGCATCACATGGTAACTCAGTCTCATCCCTTTCCCCATCTGAGTCTTATGCTGTCAGCTTCTCAATCTGCATAATCACGTGTGCAGCAATTAACAAAACACTTGTCCTGCTTCCTCTGTTTACTTAATGTGTTAGGACTTGTGGCATTTGCGATTTTTAAGCATGCATTTATTTTCCTACTTAAATAATTTCCTAAGGTAATATAGATAACTTTTATAGAATAAATTCTTAAAGTTTATTTTACACTTAGAAAAATCATGCATATTCCTACTTTAAGGGTTCAACAACTTTGCCTTTCAGTGACAAAGTAAATTGAAAACAATTTAAGTGCAAGTACCAGAGGGTGACTGTTTCCCAGTTTGTGTTAGAGTGGGATTATTTTTATGAATTCTCATCCATGGGAGATTTGAGAGGGAGGAGCTGGAGATTCCCCGCAAGGTCAGCCAGTCCATTCTCCCAATTAGGGCAGCATATTTTTCTTCCAGATGAGCTTTTTAAACCTTCACCCTGCCAAGGTAATGTCCCGAGTCTCAATATAACAGGGATCATTGGAGCCGTTGGAGCCTTGGGAGCTGTCAGCGTTTATGATCTAAAGGGAGCTCAGTGCATGGTGTGTGCACCATTAAGACACCTATAGCTGCTCTGGTTGACAAGGACCATTTGTCTGCTCGACATCAAAATAGTCTAAGTCAGTGGTCCCCAACCTTTTTGGCACCAGGGACCAGTTTCATGACAGACAATTTTTCCACAGACTGGGAGTAGGGGGATGGTTTGGGGATGATTCACGCCTATTACATTTATTGTGCATTTTATTTCTATTATTAGTACATCAGCTCTACCTCAGAGCATCAGGCATTAGATCCCAGAGGCTGTGGACCCCTGGTCTAAGTCACACGGGTTGCTCTTTCTTGTCTTCATGGAGGGGCTTTTTCCTTCTAGTTTATCATTCCTTCCATCCAGCTATCTTGCCAGTGTACTGATAGATTACCTCAGTATTTTCTATTCTCAATTTCTCTGGTAGTTCAGATGGTAAAGAATCTGCTTGCAATGTGGGAGGCTGGGTTCGATCCCTGAGTTGGGAAGATCCCCTGGAGAAAGGAATGGCGACCCACTTCAGTATTCTTGCCTGGAGAATTCCATGGACAGAGGAGCCTTGTGGGTTACAGTCCACGGGGTTGCAAAGAGTTGGACATGACTGAAACAATTTAGCACACGATGCCCATATAAAGCTGATATCAGCATCACAATCACAGTAATGAACATCTCCATAACTGCCAAAAGTCCTATCGAAACTGGGCTGCACTGCAGTGCTGGGTTGCTGGCCTCTGCCGAGACTGACCTTCCGACAAGTTGATGGAAGCTGGGTTCCTCTGGAGGCCCAGACTTGCAGGACAATCACTTCCTCCCCCCACCAGCAGTTCCTGCTTGTGTAGGATGGTGGGATGGTAAGAATTTGTAAACTTTAACCTCACCAGAAAAAGCGAAGATATTAAACCTCACTTAAAAAGCAGAGACATTACTTGGCCGACAAAGGTCCTATAGTCAAAACTACTGATTTCTCCGGTAGTCATGTATGGATGTGAGAGATGGAATATAAAGAAAGCTGAGCACTGAAGAATTGATGCTTTTAACTGTGGTGTTGAAGAAGACTCTTGAGAATCCCTTGGACTGCAAGGGGATCCAACCAGTCCATCCTAAAGGAAATCAGTCCTGAATATTCATTGGAAAGACTGATGCTGAAGCTGAAACTCCACTACTTTGGCCACCTAATTCAAAGAATGGACACATTGGTAAAGACTCTGATGCTGGGAAAGATTGAAGGCAGAAGAAGGGGACGTCAGAGAATGAGATGGTTGGATGGCATCACCGACTCAATGGACGTGAGTTTCACTAAGCTCTAGGAGGTGGTGATGGACGGGGAAGCCTGGGGTACTGCAGTCTCGCTGCTGCTGCTGCTAAGTCGCTTCAGTCATGTCCGACTCTGTGCGACCCCAGAGACGGCAGCCCACCAGGCTCTGCTGTCCCTGGGATTCTCCAGGCAAGAATACTGGAGTGGGTTGCCATTTCCTTCTCCAATGCATGAAAGTGAAAAGTGAAAGTGAAGAAGTCGCTCAGTCGTGTCCGACTCTTAGCGACCCCATGGACTGCAGCCTACCAGGCTCCTCCATCCACGGGATTTCCCAGGCAAGAATACTGGAGTGGGATGCATTGCCTTCTCCGTACTGCAGTCCATGAGGTCGCAAAGAGTCAGACATGACTGAGCAACTGAACTGAACTGAACCTCACCAGAACAGGACAAGAGGTGGTATTAAAGCTCATTTAATCTCACTTCATGAATTTGTCTCAACACAAAGCATCTCATTCAGAGCAAGAATAACTTCTGTCTAGTTCCACTCTGGACCCAGAAAGTCAGCCTTTAATCAGATGGACAGAATCTAACACTTACTCATCTGACAACATGGGGTATAGATTTGAATCTTCTTTGTCAGTAATTAGTTTCCCATGGCTTTTGATAAAAATGTTAAGTTAAAAGTCACCTTGAAAGAAAAATATCTCACAGTTGTCAAAATGTGGATTTGGTTGGCATAGAAATGCATCATTAAAATACTAATGTGTAAGTAAGTTACTGTCTTCTTTCTTTTTTCTTGTATGGATAGAAGTTTATTATTGTCCATAACTAGCATAGTAAGACCTTCAATTTTACAGTGTGAAAAATAAGGTCAGCATTTTTTATTTAATATACATCTGGCAAATTATGTTGAGTTTGACCTGAAGAAGTAAGGAGAAAAATAATCTTGCAGAAACAGAAATAGGGGAAGTGGCAGGAACAAGGAGGAGAGGCAGGCATCACTGGGACCTGGGTGCTTCCTCTCAGGGCCTTTTGTCATCTCTGGGAGGAGGCAGAGCAGACAGCAGGAAGCCTCAGGGATAAACTCCCAGCCCCCGACCCCCAAGTGTGACCAGCTCTTTCCCTCAATAATCTTACATCACCTGACAGCCAGTATCACACCCAGAACGAGGCAGACTGAGGTGGACACTAATTTGTTCTCATTGGCGTGTGCTCAGAGGAGAACTCCAGGCTGATCATAGGTTTCCCAAATTCACCTTCCCCGGCTTGCCCTGCTCTTACATACCTCCTTTTCCTTTCCTGAATATTGCTGTGTGTGTGTGTGTACTCAGGTGCTCAGTCGTGTCCAACTCTTTGTGGCCCCATGGACTGCAGTCCGCAGCTCCTTTGTCCATGGAATTCTCCAGGCAAGATTCTTAACCATTGGACTACCAAGGAAGTGCCACCTTTTAAATTGTAATGCGCTATACACCTTGTTCTAGATTCCCGAGTTCTGGCAGTGAACACAGCGGATCAAGCGGCCTACCAGCACAGCTGGGGGAATGGAAAAGAAACAGGAAGTATGTAAAATATATAGTGCGGAGAGTCATGAGTGGTGAGGAGTGAAAAATAAAGGAGAGGATTTCCCTGGTGGCACACGGAAAGATCCCACATGGCTCAGGGCAACTAAGCCTGGGTCCACAGCTCCTGAGCCTGTGCTCTAGAGCCTGGGAGCCACAGCCACTGAAGCCCGAGCGCCTAGAGTCTGCACCCCACAAGAGAACCGCTGCAGGGAGAGGTCCTGGCACTGCAGCGAAGAGCACCCCGCTTGCGGCAACAGGAGACAGCTTGAGAAAAGCGACGGAGACCCAGCGCAGCCAGACAGAAATAAATCACTAAAGAAGAGAAGATAACGGAGAGAAACGGGGGTGTAATGTGATGAACCTCATTCCATAATTCATCAGGCACTCTATCTATCAGATCTAGACCTTTAAATCTATTTCTCACTTCCACTGTATAATCATAAGGGATTTGATTTAGGTCATACCTGAATGGTCTAGTGGTGTTGCCCACTTTCTTCAATTTAAGTCTGAATTTGGCAATCAGGAGTTCATGATCTGAGCCACAGTCAGCTCCCGGTCTTGTCTTTGTTGACTGTATAGAGCTTCTCCATCTTTGGCTGCAAAGAATATAATCAATCTGATTTCGGTGTTGACCATCTGGTGATGTCCATGTGTAGAGTCTTCTCTTGTGTTGTTGGAAGAGGGTGTTTGCTATGACCAGTGCATTTTCTTGGCAAAACTCTATTAGTCTTTGGCCTGCTTCATTCCGCATTCCAAGGCCAAATTTGCCTGTTACTCCAGGTGTTTCTTGACTTCCTACTTTTGCATTCCAGTCCCCTATAATGAAAAGGACATCTTTTTNATTGTTTCATTAGTCTCAAGGTCTAAAGTCTCCAAACAGCTTGGCTGAAGCCAGACACAGCCTGATATAACCTCTTCTTTCCTGTGTTCCAGCCTGGGGAGGACCCAATCCCAGAGGACACCCATGGAAACATCACATTTGACACAGTGGATCTCTGTATCACGTGGGAGGTGAGTGCAGCTCCAAAGAAGCCATATCTTTGCACACTGAGAGAGAGAGAAGACTCACAAGGAACTGGGGATAGGTGGACAGGGTCCAATTCTGCCTCTTGTGTAGACGTGGACAAGGCCATGAATGTCCCTGTACCTCAGTTTCACATTCAATCTGGGTAGATTCAGTAAGTAGTTACTGAGTGCCTGTGATGTACTTAGCCCTGGGTACTTCCATGTACTCAGGCTATACCTATGAACAAAACGAAGATCTCTGGCCCCATGGTGTGGTAGGTTCTGCTGGGCAGGGGAGGGATACAGTGATATAGCAAAGTGAAGCTGATTCAGGGAACTGAGAATGCCAGGATGGCTTAGGAGCACAGATAGGCAATTAAAAACAAAATGGACATGGAGCAGTGCTCCCAATGCAGGGGCCCTAGGTTCAATCTGGTCAGGGAACTAGATCCCACATGCTACAATTAAGAGTTCACAGGAAGTATTAGTGTCTCAGTCATGGCTGACTCTTTGCAACTCCATGGACTATAGCCCTCCAGGCTCCTCTGTCCATGGAATTCTCCAGGCAAGAACACTGGAATGGATAGCCATTCCCTTCTCCAGGGGATTTATCCACCCCAGGGATCGAACCTGTGTCTCCCACATTTCAGGCAGATTCATTACCAACTTAGCCAGTAGGGAAGCTCCAAGAATACTAGGGTAGGTTGCCATTCCGTTCTCCAGGGGAATATTCCTGACCCAGGAATCACACCTTGGTCTTCTGCATTGCAAGCATATTCTTTATGATCTGAGTCACCAGGGAAGCCAAGAGTTCGCATGCCATTGCCAAAGATCCCACATGCTACAACTAAGAACTGGCCAACCAAATAAATAAATTGAATAATTTGTTTAGAAAAAAAAAAAAAACCAGAAGGGACATTGCAGTCCTCTTTGAGAAGGAGGCATTTGACCAAAGACTTTCAGGAGATGAAATTTATTAAGCGAGCGTCTGGAGAAAGACTGGTGTAGACATAAAGAAAATCAGGGCAAAGATTTTAAGGTAGGAGAAAGTCTGTGTGTGCATGCTAAGTCGCTTCAGTCATATCAGACTCTGTGACCCTATGGACTATAGCCCATCAGGCTCCTCTGTCCATGGGATTCTCCAGGCAAGAATCCTGGAGTGGGTTGCCATGCCCTCCTCCAGGGGATCTTCCTAACCCAGGGATCAAACTCAGTTCTCTTGCATGTCACACATTGGCAGGTTTATTACTTTCTTTACGACTAACACCACCTGGGAACTCCAGGAGAAAGCTCACCATGTTCAAAAAAACATCAAGGAACAGTTGGGGCTGGAGCCCAATGAGTTTGATGTCAATCATAGGAAAGGAGGTCAAAGAGGAAATAGGAAGCCAGTGGTCTGGGAGGCAAGCATGGCAGCTTTCTGTTTCCCAGGCTATGCCTAGCTGAAGCTCCTCTCTCCTAGAGCTTGTTCTGCTAGTGTTTTACCAGATTTTTCTAGGTGATCAGCTAAAGATTGTACTGGTTCTCTTAACCCTGCCTGGGCTGCTTTCATCCTTTTCTATCTTCTTAGCCAATTAAAAAACTATTTTTAAAAATAGTTCTCATTCTCCTCTTTCTCATCCTCTTCCTACTGGCCAACTCCTGTCTCATTTATTGCAATCTGCATCTTGGATTCTCCCTCACCCAGAGCCACTCATGCTACCATTTAGTATGCTTCTCTAGCCAGTTACCCCTCATCACCCCTCCCACCCCAGGCCCTGGAGAAGTGTGAGGACGTAGGGCTGACCAAGTCCATTGGGGTGTCCAACTTGAACCACAAGCATCTGGAAAAGATCCTGAACAAGCCAGGGCTCAAATACAAGCCTGTCTGCAACCAGGTAACCCCTCATCAATCTGCCCCCAATCTCTTCTCCCTCCTCACCAGCTTACTCTTCCTTCATTTCAGCAAAGTCACCAAATGGGACTTCCCTCTTTTCCACTGACCTTGGGACATCAGCTGCTCCAAGAGAACAGAATGTATTTTAAGTTACTGAAGATATTGCTAAAGATTGCATCCATTTATTTTTATTTCTTTTATTTGTTTTTGTCCCATGCCATTTTACAAGAAACATCCAGGAGTCAAGTTGAAGTATAATCTACTAAGTGTTACTGTAGTTGGTCCTAGAAATTCAGAACTAGCAAATGATTGACCTTTTGCATAAAAGGTCAGAAATATTAGAACACTCATGCATCAGAGAGAATGGGTAATTCATTTTTTAACAGCTCTTTTGAGTTCTTTGTCATGAGATACCCACTGGGATTCTTTTTTGAAGTTTTTATTTTATCTTGGAGAACAGTCAATGAACAATGCTGTGTTTGTTTCAGGTGTACAGCAAAGTGATTCAGTTACACATATACATGTATCTAGTCCATTTCAGATTCTTTTACCAATTGTTGTTGCTGTTCAGTGGCTCAATCATATATGACTCTTTGTGACCCCATGGACTGCAGCATGCCCAACTTCCTTGTCCTTCGCTATTTCCTGGAGTTTCCTCAAACTCATGCTCATTGAGTCCGTGATGCCATCCAACCATCTCATCCTCTGTTGCCCCCTTTTCCTCCTGCTCTCAATCTTTCCCAGCATCAGGGTCTTTTCCAATAAGTCAGTTCTTTGCATCAGGTGGCCAAAGTATTGGAGCTTCAGCTTCAGCATCAGTCTTGCTGATGTTTTTCTCAATTAAATTGTTACATAATGTTGAACAGAGTTCCCTGTGCCACAGAGCAATTTCTTGTTGGTTATCCATTTTAAATATAGTAGTGGGTACATGGTATGAAATCACTCCCAAATGACATGAATGTATGTAATGCCTTTGAACTGTATACTAAAAAATGGGTAAAATGGTAAAAGTATGTAATGTAGCTTTACTCCCATAAAAAATTTGAAAGTTAAAAAAGTTTAGAAGACTATTTGTTAAGATAAACTCACATTAATGAGCAACACATGCACTTCCTTATCTTGGAGAATAGGGAAGGAAACCATGAGTATAAAATTATTAATAACTGGCAGCACTTCTTCCTGGCAGAGGGCCTACATTTCTACATGATCTCATCTCCTTTTAGATATTTCACGTCTAAAGGCAATCCATATATTAGATATTAGTAAGGCTTAGTGTTTTCTTCCTTGTAGATAAAAATAAAAACAGAAGTTCTAAAAATGTTTAATTTTTGTCCTTTGGGAGATTTACCTTTGCTTTGGAGATCACTGATTTGAGAAAGGAAAGAAAATTCCCTCCCCTTTCTTGGGGAGGGAATGAAGGATGAATAGACAAAGCACAGATAAAGCCTAAATAGATTTTTAGGCAGGAAAACTGTTGGGTCTTGTGCACCATGGTCACAGCTGTAGATGACAGTCATGTGCTGGCCTTTGTTGCTGGTATTTCTAAATAATTCTGACACCGTGAATAGAGCTCTGTGTGTGTTCCTTGTATATTTGGGGGTGGTGATCCTGCTGACTCCACACTCTAGTACTTCTGCTTGGCAATATACAGGTGGAATGTCACCCTTACCTTAACCAGAGCAAACTACTAGAGTTCTGCAAGTCTAAGGACATTCTCCTTGTTGCCTACACTCCCTTGGGGTCTGACTTAAGGAAGAAATGGTAATGATCTCTATAAAGGTATTCTGATCCTAGATGCTGTGTCTTCTGGAGCCATCTCTCAACTGTCTGGGGGAAATTAAGGATAATTAGCAGGAATGATCCATCTTTGCAAACCCTTTCCCTAGCCTACATTTTGAGGACTCAATAAAGTGTTATTGAATAAAAAGTAATTATTGCATGAGTGCTAAGTCACTTCAGTCGTGTCTGATTCTTTGCAACTCTATGGCCTATAGCCCAGAAGGCTCATCTGTCCATGGGATTCTCCAGGCAAAAATACTGGAGTGGGTTCTGTTTCCTCCTCCAGGGGATCCTGCTGACCCAGGGATCGAATCTGCATCTCTTATGTCTTCTGCATTGGCAGGTGGATTCTTTACCACTAACGCCACCTGGGAAGCACAAATTATTGTTACTAATTTAACTGTTCATCCAATTCAAAAGTGTTTGCTTTAAAGACTGACACGTTTTCCAAGTCATGATTCTGACATTTAGCAGTTGAGTGATATGAGACAAATAACAATTTCTGTAAGTTTTAATTTCTTAATCTCTTGAAGAGGAATATAGATGTGTACCTTTTACCACTTGAGTGCAGAACAGAGACAGTTAGTCAAGTGCATCTTTTGAAATAGCAAATTCTTATAAAATTCTTGACTATTTGTTACAATGGTGATCATTGGGTCTTACTTGGAACAACACTTTTGCCTTCTTGACTTATTCCATATTTTGCTAAGTTTCTCAAAAATGTTTAAAAGATGAAAAAAAAAAACCTGATTTTCCCTTCTCACCTTGCTTTCTCTTGTCTTTCTTCTTTGACTTTACCAAAAGAGGCAAAAGAGCTATTGAGACAGCCAGAGTGTCATGAGGAAGATCCCAGCGAATTAACCACCCCTAGCCTGATTAAACTAACCCAGGTAGAATAGATGTGCAACCTCAAAAACAGAGCATCTCTGTCTCCTTCCCAGCGTGAAAAAGGAAAATCTGGTTCTCCTGCAAGATCCAGTACTCAATGCCATTGCTGAAAAGCACGGGCAAACTCCAGCCCAGGTAGCCCTGTGCTACCAGCTGCAGCGAGGTGTGGTGGCTCTGGCCAAGAGCTTCAGTGAGAAGAGGATCAAGGAGAACTTCCAGGTACCTGTAGGACAGTGGGCAGCAGGAGGCTGACAGAGGCACATTGTCTGTCCTCTCTGGGATGGATTGTTTGGGAAGTTTCCGATGTGTATTTGGATAAAGTTTATCTCCTTATGTTCTCTATGGGTATATGTGCTGTATTTAACTCTTCTGTCCTCCAAACCTACAAGGCAGGAAGCACAGTGTTGGAAAGAACAGTCTACAGAGGGTTTGAGTCAAGTTTAAGTCTCAAACCTGATTTTCACTCCACATTATGGCCCTGAATAAATCATCTCTTGATTTATTCAGATGGAAAAATTAAGGAGTTTGTCAAGATGAGATCTGGGCTCAGAAATCTCTAAGATTCCTTGGCTATCACCACAGTCACCCAAAGTCTCTGAGGGTGACCTGAATCACCAACCTCAGCTCTTTGAATGGAAAAATTTCTGTGACTTTTGCTGGGGATAAACCCCAGATTCATGAAAACTACACAAGTTCCTACATAAATGTGTGTGTCTGTATCTGCATGCTGGAAGGGTGTGCAGGGGTGGCAGTACTTGTCTCTGGGAAACTGAATTGGTCGTTTCATATTTCTGATAGGTTTTTGAATTCCAGTTGACCCCGGAGGATATGGAGTGTCTGGATGGCCTGAATAGAAACGCACACTATTTTGACTATGGCAAGTAAGTAGCTGGTTCCACTGTAGATGCTGTGGGAGCAGGGTAAGGAGGGAATTCCATTTATTCTAGTCCACAAAGGACAGGGTCCTCTGTTGCCTCTTCTTTTAGGGAAATGGATGGAAAACCTCTCTTTCCTTCAAGCCCTCGTAACCTCGTTGCTCCATGCCCCCTCAGTTCATATTCTTCCTGAATTCCAGAATTGATCAACACGTTGACATCCTTTGCACATACTTTCAGGTCTCCTCGTTCTTCTTTGTCTTACGCCTTGGTCTAAAACCTAGCTACATCCTGCTCTCCGCCTGCGTCATCTGTTTCTTCCTCCCTGAAACAATTGGTTGTACAACTGAAACTAACACAGCATTGTTAATCAACTATACTCCAATAGAATATAAAAATCAAATTGAATAAAATAAAGATACTACTATTTTCTAGGAAAAAAACAAAGGTCTGATCAGGAACCCCTCTTTTTGTCATCTGGTGGCCTGCCTTCTCACTTGGAGCAAAGGCCAAAGTCCTCACAGTGCCTACAGAGGCAGCAGGACCACCCCCCATGTCTCTGCCTCCACGTCGGTCCTGTCCCCCAGCCCCTCTGACTCAGTGCAGCCCAGTGGCCTCCGTGCTGCCCCACGTGTCTGGCCCAGCTCAGGGCCTCTGCCCAGGCTGTTCTCTCTACCCAGAATGCTCTTCCTCCAGATACCCAGATGTTCCCTCTCTCACCAATGTCAGTCTTAAATCAGATGGCACCTCTGGGACACCTTCTCTGTCATTTCATCTAAAAAGGCGGCCCAGCCCACACACTTCCTCCCTCTGGGTCCTGCTCTGTCTCTCTCCTGGCACATCTCCCTCATTAACTCAGCACATGGTTTGCTAATCTATTTTGTGTACTTTCTGCTTATCATAGAACAGTAGATTCCTGGGGAAGGAATTTTAAGAAACTATTTTCTCCCTGAGTAATTAGTGAATACTGGTTGAATGAATAATAAAATAATAGGGTAGAGTAACAGACAGTGAAGAAGCAGGCAGTAATTTTTAGCAATGAATACCAGTCATTTTAATCAGTAATAATTATCCAGTGATTTAGCACCACCTATCTCAAAAATGATGACTTTATATATACAAAGAGAGTTCACCTTCTTTGACAAAATGGAAACCCTTGCTGAAGTGGCTTATATTATAATCACCCTATCCATTTCTAGATCTAATACTTAATTTTTCACCCAGTGAAGTCATAGGTAATTTATTTCTTAGTGCTTGTAAGAGACGGAACAACAGTATTATTCTTGTCACCTTCCTCACCATTACCTTGAAATATTTGTTAACTTCAGATATTAAGCCAGAGTGGCACTGTTTTAAAAGGGGAAGAACTCATTTCTGCCCTCTTGGGAGTTTATAATATCACTGTAGAATAACAAACCTACAAAATTTAATATATTGGTTTATTTTTCTGCATGTGCCCAAGTGCGTGTAAGTTTATTTCTTTTTCTACAATGTGTTGATTACACTGTAATGCAATTGCACATAGTGGTTATAAAACTGGATGTGCTTGTACTTGTACAAAAGGAAAATTACACAATTCTCTTGCTTCAGTTCAGTTCAGTTCATTTGCTGTCATGTCCAACTCTTTGTGATCCCATGGACTGCAGCAGGCCAGGCCTCCCTGTCCATCACCAACTCCCAGAGTTTATTCAAACTTATGTCCACTGAGTCAGTGATGCCATCCAACCATCTCATCATCTGTCAGCCCCTTCTTCTCCCACCTTCAATCTTTCCAAGCATCAGGGTCTTTTCAAATGTCAGTTCTTTACATCAGGTGGCCAAAGTATTGGAGTTTCAGCTTCAGCATCAGTCCTTCCAATGAACACCCAGGACTGATTTCCTTTAGGATGGACTGGTTGCATCTCCTTGCAGTCCAAGGGACTCTCAAGAGTCTTCTCCAACACCACAGTTCAAAAGCATCAATAATTCCGTGCTCAGCTTTCTTTAGAGTCCAACTCTCACATCCATACATGTCTACTGGAAAAACCATAGCTTTGACTAGACAGACCTTTGTTGGCAAAGTAATGTCTCTGCTTTTTAACATGCTGTCTAGGTTGGTCATGACTTTCCTTCCAATGAGTAAGCATCTTCTAATGTCATGGCTGCAGTCAACACATGCAGTCATTTTGGACCCCCCAAAATAAAGTCTGTCACTGTTTCCACTGTTTCCCCACCTATTTGCCACAAAGTGATGAGACCAGATGCCATATTAGTTTTCTGAATGTTGAGTTTTAAGCCAACCCTTTCACTCTCTTCTTTCACTTTCAAGAGGCTCTCTACTTCTTTGCTTTCTGCCATAAGGGTGGTGTCATCTGCATATCTGAGGTTATTGATATTTCTCCTGGAAATCTTGATCCCAGCTTGTACTTCATCCAGCCCAGCATTTCTCATGATGTACTCTGCACAGAAGTTAAATAAGCAGGGTGACAATATATAGCCTTGAAGTACTCCTTTCCCAGAGTGGAACCAGTCTGTTGTTCCATGAAGTACTCCTTTCCCAGAGTGGAACCAGTCTGTTGTTCCATGTCCAGTTCTAACTGTTGCTTCCTGACCTGCTACAGATTTCTCAAGAGGCAGGTCAGGTGGGCTGGTATTCCCATCTTTTTCAGAATTTTCCACAGTATTATGATTCACACAGTCAAAGGCATTGTGATAGTCAATAAAGCAGAAATAGATGTTTTTCTGGAACTCTCTTGCTTTTTCCATGATCCAGTGAATTTTGGCAGTTTGATCTCTGGTTCCTCTGCCTTTTCTAAATCCAGCTTGAACATCTGGAATTTCATAGTTCACATACTGCTGAAGCCTAGCTTGGAGAATTTTTAACACTACTTTGCCAGTGTGTGAGATGAGGTACAATTGTGCAGTAGTCTGAGCATTCTTTGTCATTGCCTTTCTTTGGGATTAGAATGAAAACTGACCTTTTCCAGTTCTGTGGCCACTGCTGAGTTTTCCAAATTTGCTGGCATATTGAGTGCAGCACTTTCACAGCATCATCTTTTAGGATTTGAAACAGCTCAACTGGAATCCCATCACCTCTACTAGCTTCGTTCACAGTGATGCTTTGTAAGGCCCACTTGACTTTGCATTCCAGGATGTCTGGCTCTAGATGAATGATCATACTATTGTGATTATCTGGGTCGTGAAGATCTTTTTTGTACAGTTCTTCTGTGTATTCTTGCCACCTCTTCTTAATATCTTCTGCTTCTGTTAGGTACACACCATTTCTATCCTTTATTGTGCACATCTTTGCATGAAATGTTCCCTTGGTATCTAATTTTCTTGAAGAGATCTCTAGTTTTTCCCATTCTATTGTTTTCCTCTATCTTTGCACTGATCATTGAGGAGGGCTTTCTTATCTCTCCTTGCTATTCTTTGAAACTCTGCATTCAAATGGATATATCTTTCCTTTTCTCCTTTGCTTTTTCCTTCTCTTCACAGCTATTTGTAAGGTCTCCTCAGACAGCCATGTTGCTTTTTCATGTTTCTTTTTCTTGGGGATGGCCTTGATTCCTGTCTCCTGAACAATGTCACAAACCTCCATCCATAGTTCTTCAGGCACTCTGTCTATCAGATCCAACCTTTGAACCTGTTTTTCACTTCCACTGTATAATCGTAAGGGATTTGATTTAAGTCACACCTGAATGGTCTACTGGTTTTTCCCTACTTTCAATTTAAGTCTGAATTTGGCAATAAGGAGTTAGTTCATGATCTCTTGCTTAAGCCAGTTTAAAAGAAACCTCTCTACCCATCCCAGAAACAGGTTCTTGACTAAAACTTTCCCTTTATCTCTTAGGTTTGCTCATCATCCAGATTACCCATTTAATGAGGAATATTAACAACTGTGTCTGTGGTTGCTCCAGAGTTCTTGCATTGGGGTTGATGATCAAACCACATCTCAAGGTGCCTGCTTTATTAGACATCATTTAGCCTGGTCAGTTATGCTACTGGAGTAGGAAATAAAAATCTCTAAACCCAGTCTTTTTCCCCAAAAGTAAATAAAGACACAATCCAAACAATCCAACATACTGCTTGTTTAGCTTTTTCATCTTCTTCTCCCTGTGTAACTGAGATTGAAATGCTGATGTCCCTGGAAGTGATTGTAGAAGATGAAGCCCTCAGAAAAATCTAACCATAGTATATTTTCCAAATTTTCCAAGTGTGGCTTTTCACCTGTCTATAGTTCTTATGTGTTTTTTTCCTCTTCCGTTCAGTGAATTTCCCACACTATGCAATTTTATGAGACTTTTTAAAGGGATCTAAAGCTTAGTGAGAAATAGATTTAAGGGACTAGATCTGATAGACAGAGTGCCTGATGAACTATGGACGGAGGTTCGTGACATTGTACAGGAGAGAGGGATCAAGACCATCCCCATGGAAAAGAAATGCAAAAAAAGCAAAACGGCGGAATGAGGAGGCCCTGACAAATAGCAGTGAAAAGAAGAGAAGTGAAAAGCAAAGGAGAAAAGGAAAGATATAAGCATCTGAATGCAGAGTTCCAAAGAATAGCAAGGAGAGATAAGAAAACCTTCCTTAGCTATCAGTGCAAAGAAATAGAGGAAAACAACAGAATGAGAAAGACTAGAAATCTCTTCAAGAAAATAGAGATACAAAGGGAACATTTCATGCAAAGATGAGCTCGATAAAAGACAGAAATGGTATGGACCTAACAGAAGCAGAAGATATTAAGAAGAGGTGGCAAGAATACACAGAAGAACTGTACAAAAAAGAGCTTCGCAACCCAGATAATCACAATGGTGTGATCACTCACCTAAACCCAGATATCCTGGAATGTGAAGTCAAGTGGGCCTTAGAAAGCATTACTATGAACAAAGTTAGTGGAGGTGATGGGGTTCCAGCTGAACTATTTTAAATCCTAAAAGATGATGCTGTGAAAGTGCTGCACTCAATATGCCAGCAAACTTGGAAAACTCAGCAGTGGCCACAGGACTGGAAAAGGTCAGTTTTCATTCCAATCCCAAAGAAAGGCAATGTCAAAGAATGCCCAAACTACCACACAATCGCACTCATCTCACATGCTAGTAAAGTAATATTCAAAATTCTGCAAGCCAGGCTTCAGCAATACATGCACCGTGAACTTCCTAATGTTCAAGCTGGTTTTAGAAAAGGGAGAGGAACCAGAGATCAAATTGCCAACATCCACTGGATCATGGAAAAAGCAATAGAGTTCCAGAAAAACATCTATTTCTGCTTTATTAACTATGACAATGCCTTTGACTGTGTGGATCACAATAAACTGTGGAAAATTCTGAAAGAGATGGGCATACCAGCCCACCTGACCTGCCTCTTGAGAAATCTATATGCAGGTCAGGAAGCAACAGTTAGAACTGGACATGGAACAACAGACTGGTTCCAAATAGGAAAAGGAGTACGTCAAGGCTGTATATTGTCACCCTGCTTATTTAACTTATATGCAGAGGACATCATGAGAAATGCTGGGATGGAAGAAGTACAAGCTGGAATCAAGATTGCCGGGAGAAATATCAATAACTTCAGATATGCAAGTGATACCACCCTTATGGCAGAAAGTGAGAAGAAACTAAAAAGCCTCTTGATGAATGTGAAAGAGGAGAGTGAAAAAGTTGGCTTAAGCTCAAGCTCAACTTCAGAAAATGAAGATCATGGCATCTGGTCCCATCACTTCATGGGAAATGGGGAAATAGTAGAAACAGTGTCAGACTTTATTTTGGGGGGCTCCAAAATCACTGCAGATGGTGATTGCAGCCATATTAAAAGAAGCTTATTCCTTGGAAGGAAAGTTATGACCAACCTTGATAGTATACTGAAAAGCAGAGATATTACTTTGCCAACAAAGGTCCATCTAGTCAAGGCTATGGTTTTTCCAGTGGTCATGTATGGATGTGAGAGTTGGATTGTGAAGAAAGCTGAGTGCGGAAGAATTGATGCTTTTGAACTGTGGTGTTGGAGAAGACTCTTGAGAGTCCCTTGGACTGCAAGGAGATCCAACCAGTCCATCCTAAAGGTGATCAGTCCTGGGTGTTCATTGGAAGGACTGATCTGAAGCTGAAACTCCAATACTTTGGCCACCTCATGGGAATAGTTGACTCATTGGAAAAGACCCTGATGCTGGGAAGGATTGGGGGCAGGAGGAGAAGGGGATGACAGAGGATGAGAGCACTAGATAGCATGACCAACTCCATGGACATGAGTTTGAGTGGACTCCGGGAGTTGGTGATGGACAGGGAGGCCTGGCATGCTGTGATTCGTGGGGTCACAAAGAGTTGGACATGACTGAGAGACTGAATTAAACTGAACTGAAAGCTTAATGAACACACAACACCCTCATTGTCTAGATTTCAATTAAAAATTACTCATTATTCCCCAAACAAGGAAGGCATCGGATTGAATTTAAAAAGACAAGCTACTGATGCCTACACCAAGACAGCTGAGATATTAGAATTATCTGACCAAGATTTTAGAGTATCCATCCTGAAAATGTTTCAATAAGCCATTACAAATGAACTCGGGACAAATGAAAGAGTAGAAAGTTTCAATGAGGAAACAGAGTGTCTTAGCAAAGAAACAGAAGACATAAAGAAAAACCAAGTGAAAATTTTAGAAGTGAAAAATAATGAGCATTAAAACCTCGTGGATGAACTCAATAGCCTGAAGGAAAAGAATAAATACAGTGTTCTGGAGATAAAACAATATGAATCACTCAGAGAGAATAAGAAAAACTAGGTTAAAAAAAAAAAAGGGACAGTGCACTGGGGACCGGAGGAGCAATAACGAAAGATATGACATTCATGTGATTAGAGTAGGGAAACAGATGTTCTTCAAAAGGGTATCAACTTTCAGTCATGAGATGAGTAAGTTCTGAGGATGTAATGTACACGGAGGTGACTGTAGTTAATAATATTGTATGTATAATTGAATTTGCTTATAGATCCTCAGGGTTCCCAACAAAACAAAAACAAACAAATAAACAAGTAATGGGAGAGTTGATGGATATGTTAATTAGCTTGACTGTATGTGGGACCATTTCACAATGTATGTGCATAGCAGGCCATCATTATATTTAAAATTTCAATTGTCAATTATACATCAATAAATCTGAAAAAAGTGATGAATCTCATTAAATGTTGTTTCATGGAATCAAACAATAGAACTGACAATGAGGAGAAAACTTTGAGTTTATAACTATTCTGATTTAAAAAATTGAGTTTTATATTTATTGTGCTGGTGTCTACCATCTATTAGAGTAAATCTCAAGCCTTCTCAGCACTCAGAAGGGAACTATGTTAGGGGATGGGAGTTAACTCATATCATTTCACAATGCGCCTGGATAGCAGAGCAGAATCTGCCTGCAATGTAGGAGACCAGGGTTCCATCCTTGGGTCGAGAAGATTCCCTGGAAAAGGGAAAGGCTACTTGCTTCAATATTTTTGCCTGGATTATTCCATGGACAGAGGAGCCTGGCAGGCTATAGTCCATGAGGTCGCAAAGAGTCGGACACAACTAAATGACTAACACTTTCACTTCATAGCAGATCACCATGCCACGTGCTTAAAATATGCGGTTTGTTGATTATACCTCAAGAAAGCTGGAGAACCAGAGGAGGGAGTGGGGCAGAAGTGGGGAGGACAATTATAAAAGGGATGCCTGTGATGATGGCAAAGTCCTGTGACTGACCGTGGTCAGGACTCAGGAAATAAATGTGTGAAAAAATTGCATAGAACTAAATGCACATGCGTAGCTAAGTTACTTCAGTCATATCCGACTTTTTGTGACCCCATGGACTGTAGCCTGTCAGGCTCCTCTGACCACGGGGATTCTCCAGCAAGAATGCTGGAGTGGGTTGCCATGCCCTCCTCCAGGGGATTTTCCTCACCCAGAGATCGAATCTGGATCTCTTGCCTGGCAGGCAGAGTCTTTACCCCTAAGCCACAGATCAAGCCCAACTAAATGCACACCCAGCACAAATCTAGGAAAATCTGAACACGGTCAGTGGGTTGCATGGATGTTGATATTCTGGTTGTGACACGTGGCTATTGGTTTTGCAAGACAGTAATGTTGGGGGAATAGACGAGACACAAGCTTGCTCTGTATTCTTTTTGAACTGCAAGTTAATCCATGATCATCTCAAACTAAAAGTTTACTTTAAGGACTGCACCGGTGGGCCAGTGTTTAAGACTGTGTTCTCCTACTGCAGGGGACACTGGTTTGCTCCCTGGTCCGGGAACTAAGATCCCCCATGCCTCAATGTGGCCAAAAAAGAAAACGTTTACTTTAAAAAAAGCCACTGAAAACTTGGCACCAGCTCCACATGTTCTCCTCCCTTTTGCATTCCTTTCTAGTCAGAATTTTGATGTGGCTCTATCTTCAGGCCCTCCCTACTTACTGTGGAATCTAAAAATAAAATTCTGCCCAGAGCACAGGCTGGAGGAAATGGGAATAAAAGCAGTCTGGGCCATGAAAACCAGGAGTTGAATGAATACACAACCTGTTCTATGGAAATGGACTTTGGAAACTGGATGCCAGTCCTGAGATTTGGCACTGCTATCACCAAAATAGTGGGCTTCCCTGTTGGCTCATTTGGTCAAGAATCCACCTTCAATGCGGGAGACCTGGGTTTGATTTCTGGGTCAGGAAGATCCGCTGGAGAAGGGATCAGCTACCTACTCCAGTATTCTTGGGCTTCCCTGGTGGAAAGAATCTGCCTGCAATGTGGGAGACCTGGGTTTAATCACTGGGTTGGGAAGATCCCCTGGAGAAGGAAAAGGCTAACCACTCCAGTATTCTGGCTTGGAAAATTCCATGGACTGTAGAGTCCATGGGGTCACAAAGAGTCAGACATGACTGAGTAACTTTCACTTTCACTTCATTACCAAAACAAGATTACTGAGGGGGGTAGGAGGCAGAATTAAAAAAGAGGAGGGTGAGACCAGGAGAAAAATAGTCCTTTCTGGGAAGTGTTTTTAAATTCAAATTTTAATTTTTTCCCACAACCGCAAATGATTAACCGTAAGTACAACTTTTCTATAGCAACATACTCTCACTTGAGAATTTGGGGGAATCCCTCTTTTTTCCTAAAGTTCAATGCTTAAAGGCTCAAATGCTATCAATTAATATGCACATTTTTAATGATTTTAAAATATAATACCAAATTGTTTCCAGGAGCATCTACATAAATTTATAATTCTACCCAAAGTTACTGAAAGTGCTATTTTTTTCAAAATACTTCAAGTGTTTTGGAGGTTGATTTTTTTGTTTTATTTTGGGTGGAGAAACTGGAAAATCACCATCAATTCAGTTTTTATTTCTATTATTATTATTAATTTGCTCACTGGTTTTTGGACATTCAAATTCTAGCTTCAACCTTCACAACCAGGTAATCTTTGGGAATTATTCAGCCACCTTGTGCCTGTCTTCTTAAGAGGACTCAGCATATTCTGCAAATTAAAGGCCCAGTGGGCTTCCCAGGTGGCTCTAGTGGTAAGGAATCTGCCTATAATGCAGGAGACGCAGGAGACCCAGGTTCAATCCCTGAGTTGGGAAGATCTCCTGGAGGAGGGCATGCAACCCACTCCAGTATTCTTGCCTGAAAATTCCGGACAGAGGAGCCTGGCGGGCTCATCCACAGGGTCACAAAGAGTCGGACACAACCACACAGCACAACGTGTTAAGTAATGGATAACTGTTAGTTACTGTGTTCCTCCAGTATCATCCTTTAAACTGGGAATTCATCATTTCCTTATTTATAAGAACTGCATTATGGTTTTATTACTTTGTTTTTTAGACAGGCTATGGGAAACCTGTTCCCCATGGCAGCACGTTAGCATCAGTGAGGGATGGGACAGTGGCAGGCGGCGGAGCACGCCCTTTTGTTGTGTGTTGTGTAAGGATTTTGCTTTAAAACCGTCTGAGGGGATTGGCAGGGAACAGAGGATCAGAGACAAAGCAAGAAGGGCCAAGGACTGACAATGGCTGAAGCTGAGTGATGGGGGTAGAGTTTCCTTATACTGTAGACGTTCCTTATACTGTAGACATTCCAACATTTCCATAGTAAGATTTTTTTTTTTTAATGTGAAGGCAAATTATTCACAAGTCATCGAATATCCTTGTTTGAGGGTGCAGGCTGTCCCACGCACTTGTGAGAACCCAGCGCACTGTGGGCTCCTTGCTAAAACCTGAATGGGTCTCAGTAGAGAGCGATCGCTGCTCTCATGAAGCCTCCACCTTCAGGCACAGACCATATTCAGTTCTTGGGACCTCTCAGGGAGCCCATCCAAATCAATCTGTGTCTCCTGCCCTGTCCAGGGCTGCCCTGCGTCGGCAAGGATTCATCTGGGCTGAGTAGGGTCCTCAGAACTCTGCTCTGAAGGGATAGTCCTTGTGATTTTCAGTTCTGAAAAAGAGAAAAACAGATCAAAGATAGAAGCAGAGAATGGTTAATATTTTTAAGAGAAATGTTGAAAAAATACACTTAACATATTGTTTAAACTCCTGAGTGTATGGACTCAGTCATAATTTACCTCCAAAGTGGCCTGTCCTTAGACAGGAGAGAATTATGAAAAGGTTAACTTAACCCCAAACGTGGTAAAGCCCTCTGCAGGGAGCAGTCATGCAATCTGGACCTTGCTCCCCCTCCTTAGGAAGGAGGGTAAAGGAGTCGTATTTACATGGGGAACGTGGACAAACGGAGATTCCTGTCCAGGCCGAGGAGGTCAGTCATATCCTCTTCTGATAATTCAAATCAAACACCTGGAAACCAGAAGGAAACAGTCACTGGGAACTTAGTCTGGTAGATCTTCGGCTGAGCCACCTCAGCTGCAAAACACAGGTGGGGATCCACAGGTGGGGTTCGGACTTCCTGTGCCACTGGACCAAACCAGGCGAGCTCAGCCTCTGCTGCTTAGGAATCCCTGGAAGATAGGTATGCCCTGCGTGTGGCCCACAGGGTAAGGGATGCTCCAGAATAGAAGATTTCCACACGTGCAAACCAAAACAACACCACAAGATGAAACAAAACACCATCCCAACAACAAAACCAACAAAACCCCCTGAGAAACACAGACCAAAAACATTTCTTCCACACACCCACTTGGTGAGGGAGACTCCTGGTCCCTGGAGGCACTGATGCTCACTGTGTAGTTTTTCTTTTTAGTCCTTTGAAAGTAATATTCTAAGCAGCTCTCCCCTCTTCCTATCCCTAGCACATGTGCGGACTATGACCCTTGCCTGCATTAAGAGCCGGTCCACTCAGGGATAGCTAACCCTGAGCCCGCAGCTGAGGAGCTGGGGCTGGGGGAGGGACAGAGCCTGGCCTAGCCGCTACCTGCAGGGTAGAAATCAGAGACTCAGTGGCAACCAAAGTTCTGCCTGGAGAGACAGCTGGAGCCCCGACATATCAGGGCTAGGGCAGCCTGGGTGCAGTGGCTGGTACTGAGGTGAGGGTCAGCCTCGAGAGAACTCTGGCTGCAGCCCTGCCTGCCCACCTCCACCCTCTGTTCCATCCAGTCCAGTTCTGACAGCTCCAAGCTGGGAAGGGTCTGTCTCTACTCCAGAGGCCTCACCCTGACACCCCTGCAGTGTTAAAACCACAGGGGGTGTGGCTGCTGGCTCTCAACAACAGCAAACTCCTTCCCCAAGCTAAGAGGTGACCCCAAAGCCTCCAATGCATGTGATTCAAAGGGAGGAAGCACTTTCCTGGAAGTTCTCGAGAATCCGCTTTGGGTTGACAGATTTGGGAATCACTCTTACGTTTCTCTGGATTGAAATCGGATCAAAATCTGCAGGAAAAGAAATGTCCAACATCAGACACAGGGCATTACCGGGGTCAGAGCTCAGCACTTTCCCCGACGGTCATGCTTAATCGTGCAGTGAACGTCCAGAAGCCCGTGGCGGGAGCAAGTACTGCAAGTGCTTTCCTTCTGAGTCATTCAGAAACCCAACTGGGATTCTCTGAGCAGTTCTAGCGGGAGAAGCTCAGAGGACCTGCATGCACCTTAGGGAGAAATCACTGTCATGCCCCACCCCCAAACGATGAGACAGTAGAGCCAGACACCCACCTGCGCTGCGGACTTCCTGTGCTTCTGAGCGATCATCTGGATAGCAGGGTCTTCCATCAGGTGCATCCCCCCACTGGAGAGAAGAGTACAGGGCAGAGGCCACGAGGGCAAATGCACATGCTTCCTTCTTTAGGAAAACCTCACGTTTCCTCCAAACACAAAATCTAGACGTATTTTTGTCATGATACTTGTTCATCATAGGAAACTTAAATGATGCAGAGAAGCTGCCACTCAAATCCTCTCACTCAGACAAACCACTGCTAATGTTTTAGGGGAGGCAACTAGACACACAGCTTTTCACATACACTTGGTGCTTTTTCTCAAGAACCAGGTGGCAGTGTTGGAGGCCACGGGGCAGTGGGTCTCCATGCTTCAGCCCCTCTGACCTCTTAGCTTGGGTACAGCCATTCCCTGCTTGGGCCTCAACTCAGGGCCCCTGGAGCATCCCTACCTGGAGCCACCAAGGGGCAGATAAGCTGTCACGGACACGTTTCTCGATTGGCAGAAACTGATCAGGTTCTTCTGAGTGAGATACGGGTGGCACTCGATCTACAAGATGACAGCTCACCAGGAAAACAGTCCACCGGAAAAGGGGCCCTCATTCCTTCCTAGACCCTGTCACTGCTGAGCTAGGACCCACTTCTAGTGTCTCCACTGGGAAGTGGAAAAGCCTGGACTGTGGTCCCCAAGACACCAGCCCGCTGGGAAGACTTACATCAGGGGCACTAAACCTCCCCTGCTCTGCGAGGCCGTCCTCAGCACTTTAGGTAAAAACCTCGGCCTCCCATCTGCTCTATGCACACAGAGAAGAACGGCAACCCCTGTCACAGGCGGGTGTGGAGCCGACGAGGCACAGGGTTGAGTGAAGGACCAGGACACAGACACCACGAGCGGGAGGCAGCATGGTGTCCGCACCAGGTGCTAACAATCCTCACGCTGCTGGAGACCAGAGGAGCGGCTGCCCTTCCTGAGGGAGGAGACTGAAAGCAGCACCCAGGGGCTTCTGGCGGGCAGTGGGGCTGGTCCGCGTGCTGGTCAGAGCCAGGCTCAGCTTACGAAATGGTCTCAAGCTCTGTTCTTATGTGAGCATTTTTCTGTATGGACTTAACACTTGCAAGTGAAAGAGGAGAGTGAAAAAGTTGGCTTAAAGCTCAACATTCAGAAAACGAAGATCACGGCATCTGGTCCTATCACTTCATGGCAAATAGATGAGGAAACAGTGAAAACAGTGTCAGACTTTATTTTTTGGGCTCCAAAGTCACTGCAGATGGTGATTGCAGCCATGAGATTAAAAGATGCTTACTCCTTGGAAGAAAAGTTATGACCAACCTAGACAGCATATTGAAAAGCAGAGACATTACTTTGCCAACAAAGGTCCATCTAATCAAGTCTATGGTTTTTCCAGTGGTCATGTATGGATGTGAGAGTTGGACTGTGAAGAAAGCTGAGCACCAAAGAATTGATGCTTTTGAATTGTGGTGTTGGAGAAGACTCCTGAGAGTCCCTTGGACTGCAAGGAGATCCAACCAGTCCATTCTGAAGGAGATCAGCCCTGGGTGTTCTTTGGAAGGAATGATGCTAAAGCTGAAACTCTAGTACTTTGGCCACCTCATGCAAAGAGTTGACTCATTGGAAAAGACTCTGATGCTGGGAGGGATTGGGGGCAGGAGGAAAGGGGGATGAAAGAGGATGAGATGGCTGGATGGCATCACCGACTCAATGGATGTGAGTTTGAGTGAACTCTGGAATTGGTGATGGACAGGGAGGCCTGGCGTGCTGCGATTCATGGGGTCGCAAAGAGTTGGACACGACTGAATGACTGAACTGAACTGAATGCTTCAACAAAAAGTTTAAAATAAAGTACTGCAAGAATGCCCTTTCTACTTGCAGTGCCAGCCTGCCTAGAGAACTCAACACTCTTGCCGGCACTAGTCATTTCTCTGCATTAACCTCTTGGCAGTCTGTGACCTGGGCTGAAGGTGGTCCATTCGTCCAAGCCTTTCAGGCTGCAACGTGCCAGGCTGGAGAGCAAGGGGGGTCCCAATGCTTTCCCGTGAAGCCCACTCACCTTGGAACATCACCACTGGAGAAGGGTGGGGTCAGCCGGGACCGCTCCATATTTGAACGCCCACAGCTGTGTACGGGAGCCAAGCTCAGCTCAGGCCCTCACTCTGGGGGCACCACCTCACCAGACCAGACTTTTGGGGATCTTCTGCCCCCTCATCCACCACCTGCCTGACTGCTCCCAGTTCGCAATGCTGACAGCCCTGGGGAAGACACCTACACCTCTCGATCTACCCTCTCTTCCATGGACCCTGCAGCCTCCTGGAGGTAATGGCTGAAAAGCTGATCCATAGCCTCTGAGCTGGCCCCATGCTCACCTGGTTGGTCACCGGCTTGAACCTCAAGTTGGGTTTGTTCAGAAGCCTCTCAAGCTGCTCATGGTTGAAATTTGACACCCCGATGGCTCTCACTAGGCCTGTGGCCACCAGATTCTCCATGGCCTAGCGGGGAGAAAGAACCATGGGGCATCCGGGCTGGGCCGGCCCCATGGATAACCCACACAGGGTCCGAATAACGGCCCCGCCTGCTGTTCGACAGTATTTCCCTCAAGGCTTCTCCAGCGCTTCTGTCCTCCAGGTCTGCCCCCTGTTGCACCACTAGGAGCTGGAGGCCGTGGGAACACCACAGGACCTCACTGAGCCTGTTTCCTCACCCGCACACTGGGGACCACCCTGTCCAGGTCATGGGGCTGTTTAAGGGCCGTGTGGCAGATGCATACAGACCTCTTCGCTGAGGGCTGGCGTCGAGCAAACGCAGCAGGTTGGGCCGCCATTACCAAGTCCCTGTCACCTGGTGTCCACAGGCCATCCACACCGGCCTCACCTGCTCACCCCTCTTCACCTGGATCACAAGCTGCTTCAGCACCACAACCTGTGCTCAGCTCCTACCCCAGTGCCAGTTAACATCTTCAGGGACAAGGGCAGAACAGCTCTGCTGTTCACTGACCACGAGCCAGGCCCCTCTTGGCTTCAAAGGAACGCAGCCTGGTGCCAGGCGCGGGCGGCCGTGAGTCTGAGCGGCCACGGCCAATGACCAGGGTCCCTGTGTCCCTGTGACTCCCTGAAGCGGCAACAGCTGCCCAGACCCTCACTTGGGCCGCACAAACAGCCCAGGGTTTGACCTGGATCCTTGAGAACAGGCCACGCAGTGGACAGACGGGCCAGGTGAGCTCAGTTTCGCTGATTTGGTTGTTTGATGAAAGGGGAGGAGAGGCTGGCCTTGTCCCACACGCCTCCCCATCTGTGCCCCCTCCCTGCTCTGCCTGGATGAACCCACACCCCATGCCTGCACCCCTCACCCCACACGAAGAGCGCGCACTTCATCTCCCTGAACTCTGCAAGTTCCGATGTGAACCTCCCCTTCTGGCCTCCACCCCTCTCTGCCCATGTGGGAGTCACAGGTACCCGCCAGCCTGACTGAACACCCTGCAAGCAGGAGCCCTCCTCCCAGGCCGGCCCCCCACTGCCTAGTGCCCCATGCCCACTGCCCTGACTGGCATGCTCCCGCCTTGCTTCCACCTCAGCACTTTTCATCTGGACTCTGGTTTGAAATAAGCTACCCCTTCCTCCACTTCTCCTTGCCCACCCCAAGATGTCCCCTGCTGCTGAAGTTATGGTTCCAAAATGCTGACAAAGCACTAAAGGGAACTACAGGATGGCAGTGTGGTCACCGCCAGGACACAGAGAAGCAGGTTTTCAAATTTTCCTCCTTTCTGTATGTTTTACACTTCTATATTTTCTGTAAAGACCATGTGATCTTTGTTTTACTCAAAACATTCTGAATTAGTTTCAATTAGCTATCCTTAAAATAAGTGCTTCAGAAAGATGACCAACCCACGCTGAGGTCCTTAGTCAGGTGCTCATCCTCAGTTCGTGCTGCAAACCAGGGGCCTCTGAATGGGCAGCTGCAGGCCTCAAGGTTCCCTCTGGAGACAGTCAGCAGGGCTGGCTTACCTCCCATGTGTTCAGGAAGTCCGTGTCACTGGGGATGATCATGCCGTTGTGGTCCACTGGCAAGTCTGCCTCTCCGGACTGCAAGAGCCAGAAGGAAAGGCACTCACTGGGGGCTCATGGTGACCCCCGGAGAGGACAGGGAGGAAGGGAGGGAAAAACACTGGACCAGCGGGCAGGAAGCCTGGGCTCTGCTCCAACACACAGCTAACCTTCTCCAGTACTCTGAACGTCGCTGCCCACCACTCACCCAACAGGGAAGGAAGACCTGGAATCCTTGCCAGCAGCCATAAAACTGTAGCAATTTCAGGGAAAAAAAATGAAGTCTTTCATGTCCTAAGGGCCTCATCTCCCAAGTCCACTGGTAGGATCGTCCCTCTTTTCTTAGAATCCCCATCATGGTGAGAGATAGTGAATCGACTAGTACAAGGGTGCTGGGAGGTGCAGGGCAGAGAAAGATGGCTACAATACTGAAGTGGGTTGCCACCTCTTCCTCCAGGGGACCTTTCTGACCCAGGGATGGAAGCGACGCCTCTTGGGTGTCCTGCACTGACAGGTGGATTCTTTACCACTAGTGTCACCTGAGAAGTGCCAGAGAAGGATGGCAGGAAATTTTAAAAAACCTAAAGCCAGACCTCAGTGCAGCCTCAGGAGTTGGTCTGCAACCCCTCCACCCTGCCAGGTATAGTCCCCAGAGGCAGGTCAAAGGGGAGGCCTGTGTATGAAACAAAAGGATGGGCTGAGAGGCAGGACCTGTAGGGCACTAGAGCCTGGGGGTTCTGAGGTCCTCCAGCCCACGCCCCTGAGAGCTGAGCCCCGAGGGAACCGTGTGCTCACTGAATGATGACAGGGCACAGCCAGGAAGGGAGGTGTGGCCTACGGGGGTCTTGCCGTCCTGTACCTTGAAGCCCATGGGCCAATGCATGAGGTAGAGGTCCAAGTAGTCCAGCTTCAAGGTCTTCAGACTCCGGGTGCAGGCTGCTTTCACCAGGGACTTCTTATGGCAGGTGCACCAGAGCTGCAGGGGCAGGGAGGAGGCACAGACACAAGGGTCATGGAGCTCGTGGGAGCTGCGAGTGCACAGCTGCCTGCGCATCGGCAAGATGCGCAACGTCCAGGACCCTCTGGTAGTAAATACAGTGGGGCAGTGCCACGTCCTTCGGGCACCCCCGATCCTCCATGGCTGCCCTTGTTCAGGCTGTCAATGTCTCCCATCTCCTGTACAAACACAGCGACTACAATCTCCTTGACACCACACCAGCCTCACTTCTATGCAACACAGTTTCCTATGTAACAACTTTCAACTGTGCTCCGTCTTAGATGACATCCTGACTTCTTCCACAGTCTGGCCCATCCACTTCCCCAACCTGGCAGCTCTCTGCTGCCTAGCAGTTTTTCATCTGGGAACGCCAGCCAAGCTTCTTAGGGGGTCCCTGCACCTGTGATGTCCCATGCCCCGTGCTTTTGCTCATGTCACACTGTTCCTGACCCCCTGACCTGCAATGCTCCCAGCCTGTGCATGGACAAGTCCTGTCCTGCGGGTTCAAGATTGAGTCATCAGCTCCTACAAAGGAGACTGGAAAACCCTCCCAGTGCTGTTCCCACCGCCTGGTAGCCCGGCCCTGGGTGGTCGGTGGCCCTCTCTCTATATACGGGAAATCCTACCTTGCTGACAATAAACAGGTCCTCCCGTCTCACCACGCCCTCCTTGATCTTGGACTGGATTCCCACTCCGACCTCATTCTCGTTGTGGTAAGCATAGGCGCAGTCCAAGTGCCGGTAGCCCACATCGATCGCCACTTTTACAGCCTCTGTTACCTCCCTGGAGCCGCCTGCAAGACAAGAAGTCAGCCACCTGCACTCAGGAGAGCCCAACTCCACAACCCCTGTTCACTCTAGAACACAGGGTCAACAAGCCATAAAAAGTGAAGTTACTGAGTTGGTACTCATAATCATCCATCCTAAAATTAGGGACATCAGTGTCAGAAAGAATTTATAGATAATCTAATTTCAAGTAAATTCCTTTACTTATGTGGGGAAAATGCTTTAGGCATGTTTGGTGACTGCAAATGACTGAGCTAGAGGCTGTGCTACTGGAATAAAAGTGCGTAAATAAATTTAGTATGAATAATGATGACAGGTGTGATGTAAGGAGGTACAGACTCACCCACTACCCATAAAGGCCATCAGCCCAAGTGGAAAAGCAGACAGGTGTACACAAAGACAATCCACCACACAGAGCATTGCCAGAAGCCAAAGGAATGCAATGGATGCTATCAGCAACGTTCAAGTTCAGAAAAGAAACATTCTCTGTAAAGGGGGCTGCTCGAGCAGGCAAGGGACCTGGGGTGGGGGAAGAGGCTCATACAACCCCTAAACCCCAAGGGGTCTCAGCTCACAAGGCGCTTTCTCCCTTGAACGTCACGTCACCCCGTGAGATGCATCTGTCATAATGATCTTCACTGAATGAGAACACATTCAGAGTGGATGACAGCTAATGAACCAAGCATCCACTTCAGAGCTGGGAGGACCAACAAGAAATCAGAAGGAAGAGAAAATGAATATAATAATGAACATCAAATACAAATTGATAGAGAAGACCAACAAGGCCTGTGGTTGGTTTTTTGAAAAACCTTAATAGACCTTTTTTTTTTTTTGGCTGTTGTTCTTTTGTTGTTGTTGTTGTTAATTTTTGGCCACACAGCGCAGCATATGGGGTCTCAGTGCCCCAACCAGGGACTGAGCCAGGGCCCCCAGCAGTAGGAGTGTGGAGACCTAACCACTGGACCTCAAGGGGATTCCCTAAAGTAGACAAACTTTGGACGAGACTGGGGAGATCAAGTTTTTTTTTTTTAATGACATGAAAGAAAAGCAGTATATACAGATTAAAAATACATATTTAAAAACCTAAGAAACTATTATCAATGACTGCTGCTACTGCTGCTGCTAAGTCACTTCAGTCGTGTCCGACTCTGTGAGACCCCATAGACAGTAGCCCACCAGGCTCCCCCGTCCCTGGGATTCTCCAGGCAAGAACACTAGAGTGGGTTGCCATTTCCTTCTCCAATGCATGAAAATGAGAAGTGAAAGTAAAGTTGCGCAGTCGTGTCCGACTCTTAGCGACCCCATGACTGCAGCCTACCAGGTTCCTCTGTCCATGGGATTTTCCAGGCAAGAGTACTTGAGTGGGGTGCCATTGCCTTCTCCTATCAATGATTAGAAGCCAACAATTTGGAAAAGTGAAATGAAATGGAAAAATTCCTAGAAAAACTTAAGAAATAAAGCTCAATTGTTCTATAACTATTTTTTTAAATAAAGCAATTAAACACATTACACAGAGTTTTAAAAAAATTTCCAGTCAGAATTCATACCAATTAAAAACAAAGTTCTTCTGACAAGAGGAAAAGAGGAAACACTTTCAACTTATTTTACTCGACCACAATAAATTAAACTATTACTACATCCCTGACCTCTATCAGTTGGTAAGTGGATAGAAGAAATAATTTAAATAATATTTTGATGAGTAAGGGTGATCATTCTAATTCCTGTGTGTGCTCATTGGTGTCTGACTCTTTTGCAACCTCATGAACCGTAACCCGCCAGTCTCCTCTGTCCATGGGATACTCCAGGCAAGAATATTGGCATGGGTTGCCATTTGCTATTCCAGGTGATCTTCCTGACCTGAGGATAGAAGCCCTGTCTCATGTCTCCTGCACTGGTAGGCAGATTCTTTACCACTAGCACCAGCAACCAATAACTTTCTATGTGAATTCTTAAACAAATATCTTTTTATTAAAGACTGTTGTAAAAAGAAAGCAAATTATAAAGCAAAGGCTTTATAATTAGTGCTGTCTAAACCATTGACAAGATCAGAAAAAGACAAAGTAGAGGAAGGTCCAAAGTACTTCCACTAAAGATTGAAGGCAGGAGGAGAAGGGGATGACAGAGGATGAGATGGTTTGATGGCATCACCAACTCAATGGACATGTTTGATCAAGCTCTGGGAGTTGATGATGGATAGGGAAGCCTGGAGGGCTGCAGTCTATCAGTCTATCTATGGGGTTGCAAAGAGATGGACATGACTGAGCTACTTAACTGAACTTCCACTATCAGGTTTTTACACTGGGAAGAAAAAGTTTGAAAGTTTCTTTTTAAAACCAAGTTGGCAATGACATCACTGACTCGATGGACGTGAGTCTGAGTGAATTCCGGGAGTTGGTGATAGACAGGGAGGCCTGGGTGCTGCGATTCATGGGGTCGCGAAGAGTCAGACACGACTGAGTGACTGAACTGAACTGAACTGAACTGGCAATGACAGCACTTTCTTGTCTCTTTGGTACAGACACTTCCCCATCTTCCTGTTGGCTGCTGCTCTGATCTGTCAGGTGACAGTTCCCTGCTCTTATCCAAGCCTGACAATCTTTTGGGCTTTCTCAGAATTTTTTTTTTTTTCCTGAACAATTATAATGGAGCGCGGTGGATGGCGGCGCTTCTTTGGTGGCTCAGTGGCAAAAAAGCCTTCTGCCAATGCAGGAGACACGGGCTTGACCCCAGATAGGGAAAGATCCCATATGCCTCGGGGCATCTAAGCCCGTGTGCCACAACTAGGGAGCCTGTGCACTAGAGCCCAGGGAGCTGCAACTGCTGAAGACCACACACCCTAGAGCTCTGGCTCCCCAACAAGAGAAGCCATCTCAATGAGAAGCCCAGCTAGAGCAACAAGAGAAAGCCCGGGCAGTGAGGAAGACCCAGCGTAGACATAAATAAACAAACAAATAAATAAATAGTCTCTGCTTATTAAAAAGCAGAGATAATACTTTGCCAACAAAGGTCCTTCTAGTCAAGGCTATGGTTTTTCCAGTGGTCACGTATGCTTGTGAGAGTTGGACGTGAAGAAAGCTGAGCGCCGAAGAATTGATGCTTTTGAAGTGTGGTGTTGGAGAAGACTCTTGAGAGTCCCTTGGACTGCAAGGAGATGCAACCAGTCCATCCTAAAGGAGATCAGTCCTGGGTGTTCATTGGAAGGACTGATGTTGAAGCTGAAACGCCAATCCTTTGGCCACCTGATGCGAAGAGCCGACTCATTTGAAAAGACTCCGGTGCTGGGAAAGATTGAGGGCAGGAGGAGAAGGGGACGACAGAAGATGAGATGGTTGGATGGCATCACTGACTCGATGGACATGGGTTTGAGTGGACTCCGGGAGTTGGTGATGGACAGGGAGTCCTGGCGTGGTGCAGTTCATGGGGTCGCAAAGAGTCGGACACGAATGAGCGACTGAACTGAACTGAAATAAAGTGATTGGGAAGGACAACCCCCAATTCTAGAAAACCTAATGACTAAACAGTCCATTTCCAAAAGCCAGAGGCGGGCCCTTGGCAGGTGCCAGCGACTAGCTGGACCTGCGGAGGCTGCTGCAGGTGTCCCCAGGTAGGTGGTTCTCCACGCAGGGGCGTGTCGAAGGAAGGCGCCGCCCCTCCTCGACCGAGAGGCCGCCTCACCTTCCAGGTGCCCAGGCCCAGGACAGGTATCACCTCCATGGCTCGGAGCGCCTCCCCGCCTGCCCGCGCGGCTCCCTAGGGCAGCTATCCGAGTGGACGCCGGACTGGCTGCCGGCAGCAACAGAGGCCACCCAGGTTGGCTGACGGCGCAAGAAGCCAAAGCACGCTAGGCCGTGGACACGCCCAGCGCTGGGGCCAAGGGTGGGGCTTCAGGGAACGGACGCGCGCCGGCGGGGGGCGAGACAGCCCTGGAGGGACGTGGCCTGGCCCTCGGTCTCCTAGCAACGCCTCCCCCCATCCCGGAGGCTCTCGGCGTAGGGATCTTGGCGGGGATCCCAAGGTTTGCAGGGGCGTCTGGGCCAGGCCACTCCCAGGGCAGCGAGGAGAGGCTTGGTGTCCCGCTCTTTGAGCCTGGGAGGAGGCTAGGCCCCCGAGACTCGAGACTCGAGACTGGTCCCTTGGCGTGGGGCGGGAGTGAACGGCTTCAGGATGCCAGAGGGAAGTTCTTTTTCCTTGCTGTGCTTGGGCGGGACTCTAAGGGTCTGCGGTACCATGCAAGAGTTGGTGGCCTTAGCTCCCCGTTAGTGACCCGGTGCTCCGAGTCCTGGGAATGTTTTCTAACTCCCGGAGTCCGTGGGAGCAGAGCGCATCCTGGGGAGTGGGGGAGCCGGGACGCGGTGGGCATAAGGCTGCATCTCCCGAGACTGGGGGTGAGACTCTCCCTGCAGAGCCTCCAGTCTGCAGGTGGGAGTGGGCGGAGCTATTGCGGGAGTCCCAGCCTGTGGTGCCCCACCTCGTGCTCCAGCACCCAAGACGGACTCCTCTCCAAGGTTTCCAAGGTTGGGCTCCGGAGACACCTCCTGGGCATGGCCTCTGGTGTCAGTCACAGGCAAGCTTCGTCGTTATGTCTCTTAGTTTGGCTGGACTTGGTCACTTAGAGCTGAGTGATCCTGAACACCCATGCCTGGCTCATCAAGAAATTGGGGTGATCTAAGTACCAAGGAGAGCTCCCTAATAACAGTAATTACTCCTAACACTCGGGCCTCATTGTGGAGCTGCCTGCTCTCAGGGCTCCCTCCAGCCCCTTACACCAGCCAGGGGAGCAGCCAGGGCCAGGCTGGACCTGGTGCAGGTCCCAGGTCCTGCCAGAGAAGATGGGAGAGGCTGGAGAAGAAATGAAGGGACAGCCTGACCTTCCGCTGCCCAGGCCCGTGTCTACACCACCTCCAGGCCTCCTGAGCTAGCAGTGCAGGGAGATGTGTATC
>SJXQ01001835.1:0-19000 GCA_006408695.1 Aepyceros melampus | reverse complement strand
GGGACAGCAGGATGTGTGGGAGATTATTCTGTGACTTCATGTCCCTGGGTCTTCAGCCAAGTTGATTGGGGTGGGGTGGTTTGTGGGTCCCTGGGGTTGCAGTACGGCAGCCGTTGGCGCTGTAGGGTAACCCCTGGGATGGGAGCCGTTGGTACATTGGACACGGGTTCGCCCAGGCGGGGTCTCTTTCACGTGCTGCGATATGTATGCATGCGCACTGAACAAGCTAGATTAGGCTGCCCCACCACCCTTTGCTGAGTCCGCACGTGGGAGGGAGGCCCTTCAACTTGGAGCTCATCCTACTGCATCCACCCACGGAGCTGGAGGCTAGGAGCCTGGGCCGTCCCCACACTGAGTGGGGCTCAAGCTATAAGTGCCCATCCCTCCTGGGACAATCTGGGAAGGGAGACCACAATTAGAGCCAGAGAGGTGGGCGCAGTCCAGAAAAGGGAGGGTTCAATACCCTGAGTTCAAAGCCAAACCCTCTCTTTGGGTGTGCGTTGGGAATGAGAACCCCTAACCAGTCCATTCTGATCAGCCCTGGGATTTCTTTGGAGGGAATGATGCTGAAGCTGAAACTCCAGTACTTTGGCCACCTGATGCGAAGAGGTGACTCATTGGAAAAGACTCTGATGCTGGGAAAGATTGGGGGCAGGAGGAGAAGGGGACAGAGAATGAGATGGCTGGATGGCATCACTGACTTGACGGACATGAGTCTGAGTGAACTCCGGGAGTTGGTGATGGACAGGGAGGCCTGGCATGCTACGATTCACGAGGTCGCAGAGTCGGACATGACTGAGCGACTGAACTAAAATGAAGCCCCTGCGCGCCCCTCCCACGTGCTCCCCTTTCCTCTGGGCATCCCCACGTGGTATGCACGTGACTTCCGGTCTCCTCCCTATCCATCTATATGCGTGGTGTGCAGTGACCATTTTTGCACTATGAGAAACTTGGCACTGTTACCTGTGCAATGGAGCAATGATAGATGACGACGTTATTAAAAACTGGCTGTTGTGAGATTATTTTACAATAATGTGTTTCAAATTTTCAAAAATAGTTTATACTTTGAAGCAATGTGAGAAAAGGGATTTTTTATATTTATTTCAACGGGTCAAAAACAGTTAATTTTTTAATAGCATTTCAGAAGGAATTATTATTATCTGTAGACGCAGAGAAAACCCACAAGTTGTAAATCAAGTAGATTCTATTTATAATGTGCTTCACCTGAGCTTGGGAAATATTTTCTGACTCTGCAGAGATGGTTTATTTAGGAAATATAATTGAGGTAAAACAACTGCATGATAAAAAAAACTTGTTACCTATTTAGTTGAAAATACTCCTAAAACAGAGAACTTCATTCTCGAGCTGTATGTAAACTTCGTTTGAGTCTCCTGCCCTCTAGTGGTCATTTCTCAAAATGCAGACAAAGCTGTATGCGGTGAACTCTGAAATGAATACAATCCGAGTTTGAGCAAGCTCTGGAAGTTGGTGATGAACAGGGAAGTCTGGCGTGCTGCAGTCCATGGGGCCTCATACAGTCGGACACGACTGAGCGACTGAACTGAAGTGCAGGAATCAAGTTCCAAATTTTAAGACATTTGAGGAAGCTGAGAAGTTTTCTAACTTGGTTTCCTCATTTTCACAACATAATCGCCATGTCTCTATTACATACTCCCTTGAAATTACTGATAGAAAATTGAATTTGGGCATCTCTTGACCATTTGACTTAATTTCCTGTAAAACTGGTACATATCTAGTATAGTCTTATCACTACTGCATAAAAATTGTTTTGAAAATAAATACTTTAAAATGCACTACACTGTTTCCTATTATTAGTTAAGTCCATTACATGCTGTATCTTTTATTCCTCTTACTACCCCCATACGAGGCTTCCCTGGTGGCTCAGAGGTTAAAGCGTCTGCCTCCAATGCGGGAGAACTGGGTTCGATCCCTGGGTCGGGAAGATCCCCTGGAGAAGGAAATGGCAATCCACTCCAGTATTCTTGCCTGGAGAATCCCATGGACGTAACAGCCTAGTAGGTTAAATCCACGGGGTCGCAAAGAGTCGGACACGACTGAGTGACTTCACCTCACCTACCCCCAGACACCTTGTGAAGTACACACTGTATTATTCCAATTTCATGAGAAAATAAAGTGATACTGAGCGGGGGCTGGTAAGAAGTGACACACCCTGGGCCTGAAAGACTGAGTTTTGTGTCATGATTTTCATTCTTCTAATTCATAATTAATTTTGAGTTAATTTTTATTATCAATATTTAACCGTTAAGTGTTACTCTCCAGCTGAGCTATTTAAAATCCTAAGAGATGATGCTGTTAAAGTGTTGCACTCAATATGTTAATAAATTTGGAAAACTCAGCAATGGCCACAAGATTGGAAAAGGTCAGTTTTCATTCCAATCCCAAGGGAAGGCAATGCCAAAGAAAGTACAAACTAGCATACAAGTATGCTCATTTCACTGGCTAGCAAAGTAATACTCAAAATCCTTCAAGCTAGGCTTCAGAAGCACATGAAGATATTAAGAAGAGGTGACAAGAATATACAGAAGAACCATACAAAAAAGATCTTCACAACCCAGATAATCATGATGGTATGATCACTCACCTAGAGCCAGACATCCTGGAATGCAAAGTCAAGTGGGCCTTAGGAAGCATCACTACGAACAAAGTTAGTGGAGGTGATGGAATTTCAGTTGAGTTATTTCAAATCCTAAAAGATGATGCTGTCAAAGTGCTGCATTCAATATGCCAGCAAATTTGGAAAACTCAGCAGTGGCCACAGGACTGGAAAAGGTGTTTTCATTCCAATCCCAAAGAAAGGCAATGCCAAAGAATGCTCAAACTGCTGCACAATTGCACTCATCTCACACACTGGTAAAGTAATGCTCAAAATTCTCCAAGCCAGGCTTCAACAATATGTGAACCGGGAACATCCAGCTTTTCAAGCTGTTTTAGAGAAGGGAGAGGAACCAGAGATCAAATTGCCAACATCTGTTGGATCATCGAGAAAGCAAAACAGTTTCAGAAAAACATTTATTTCTGCTTTATGACAATGCCAAAGCCTTTGACTGTGTGGATCATGATAAACTGTGGAAAATTCTCAAAGAGATGGGATTACCAGTGAAGAAAAGGTACCTGGCTCAAAATAGCCTGGAGTTAAAACTCCCCTCCAGGTCCTCCCCACCAGTCTATGTAAAACAAAGAACTCTCACCCAAAGGAAAAAAAAAAAAGGACATTAAGGTTGATTACCCCCAACTCCAAGCTGGTCCCAGCCTCTGGCCAACCTCCAGAATTCCTTGCTCCAGCCATTTAAGAGATAATTACTCCAAACAACCTTGGAGGACAACAGGCCCCCTTAAGACCGTAGATTTCCACATATATGGCTGTGTATACTTTCTTCTTGGGTTAATGCAGCAGCTCACTAATCCGACTGCTGCCCCTTCTCGCCACATTAAAGATGATCTGTTCCTGTAAAGTGCTGGTCTCATTCTTTTCCAAACTTCACCTTCTCTAACTCCCTTACCCTACATTTTTTGGTGCCGAAACCCAGGAGGCTGAGATTCCTCTTCGTTCTCCACGGCCAGCTCTTCGGAGCGTGGAAGCCTGCCGAGCTCACTTTCCCGCCCGGACTTTCAAGAGCTCCTTGAGAGGACATCCTGTGCCTTCATGAGTGGTACAAGTCCTGTGTAAGGGCTTTATTGGTTTTCCATGTAACCCAAGGAATATTGGTCTCTCATTCTCTCTCTTCCTCTTTTCTCTACACTTTCTTTTCCACAGACCGACCAACTCCAGGAAAGAGGCCTTTTGCCATTCAACCTCCCTCCATCCACCACGAAGCCCAGGTAAGCTTGGTCAGTACTCTAGGGCGCCATAGACTATCTTCCTTTCTGGGTTCCCAGAGAACCCTCTGGCCAAAAGGCCCTCTGGGGAGGTATGTGGAGGACAGCCCTCCCTCCTTCAGAGCCTCTCTCTCTCTTTTTGCCTAGTTAAAAGATTAGGCGACGACCCTTTTCTCTCCACTGGACAGTCGCTAGCCACTTGCTATGGGGTCAAGCCAATCTGTCCCATGGACTCTCCCTTGGCCTGCATAAAATGAAACCTCAAACCTCTATTCTTGATCGATCTCAAGGTTCATAAACTCGAGTCATTTTGCACTCAAATTTGGCCTCAATACAAACTGGATGACCAAAACCACTGGCCTGAGTTCAGGACTTTTGATTTCAATATTTTATCAGATCTCACAAACTTCCTCAAACGGAATGCCAAATGGTCGGAGGTCCCCTATATTCAAGTCTTCTGGGACCTTAGAAGTCATCCTTCTCTCTGCAAGAACTGTTCTACCTATCAAATCCTCTGCTCTCTCTCCCCCTCCATTACAAAAGAATCCAAATCTAAAGCCCCTAAAAGGTCCCCTAAACCCCCAACCCCTGATTTTGACCCGACAGATGAGCCTCCTCCCTACCTCTAGCCCTTCCTCCTTCAAAACAGGAAGCAATGACTCCAAAACCCCAAAAGAGATTTCCACCCCACCCCCACATTGGCCAGGACCTGAAGCAAACACATGCTTCCCCTCAGAGAGGTAGCAGGACCAGAGGGCCCTACACGGGTTCATGTGCCTTTCTCAATTTCTGCTATGAGCCAAACTGAAGAAAAACTGGGATCTTTTTGAGAAAATCCTACTAGGTATAGAGAAGAATTCCTCTGCCTTACACAAGTGTATCATTTGACCTGGAATGATCTTTATTACATCCTAAATGTCACATTAACCTCTGATGAAAAGGAATGGATATGACAGGCAGCCTGGACTCATGCTGATCGGCTCCATAACCAAGACAGGACTAATCCGGTGGTTGATGATGCAGTCCCTTTAACTGAGCCACGATGGACACATCAAGGCGATGCCAGCATCCGGTACCTACATCATATGATCACCTGTTTACTACAAAGAATGCTAAAAAGCTCTCACATTCATGTTAACTATGATAAGATCAGCAAAGTGACTCGAGCAAAAGATGAAAATCCTGTCCTTTTTCTTTCACGGCTTACTGAGGCAGTCCAAAAATACACTAATCTAGATATTTCCACTCCTGCGGACTGACTACATGTCCAGTTCATAAGCCAGTCAGCCCCTGATATTTGCTGAAAATGATGCCAGTTGGAGAAGGGCCCTGAAGCCCCTCAGCAAGATCTCCTAGAAATAGCCTTTTAAGTTTTCAACAATACGGAGGAAGAAGCGAAAAAAGAAAAAGAAAAGGAACAAAAGGCCAAATATGCTTTATTTGCTGCAGCTATCCAAGAAAAATATTCAACCCCTTTGAGGTAAGAGATGATCCAATTGTGCCTGAGTTACTCCAGTGATGGAACCCAAGCTCCAGACCCCAAGTCCGTCCCATACAGATGGACTCGGAGCTTTGGGTAATTGGCATGGTGGCCGGATACAAAGTCTCATTCCTAATAGACACTGGAACTTTTCACTTTTATCCTCCTTTAAGGGCCCTCTCCAACCTTTAGAAGTGGCCATCAAAGGGGGTCTCAGGCATCCCTTTTTACCCCAAAGTAACCCCTCTTCTCCTTTGTTCCTTTGACAAAACAACACTAACACATTTTATATAGTAGTTCCTCAATGCCCAATGGCACTGATGGGACATGATCTTCTGGCTAAGCTACAAACTTCTATAAACTTCCCATCCTTAGATCCCATATCAATTCTTTGCATCCAAACGGCACCTGAACCCTTGGCCAGCCCTCACTCCCAAAATCTTCCCCCTGACCTTCCCCTGATAGATCCTTAGGTCTGGGACACTGAAGCCTCATTGGTAGCCCATTCCCCTGAACAGGTTTTTCTTAAAAATTCCTCAGGTAGTAACCCAAACTCAATATACCCTGACCACAGAATCCCGACAAAGACTTAAACCAATGATCTCCTGACTGCTCAAAGCCAGCCTTTTGTGGCCTGTCGCTCTCCTCATAATACTCCTATACTGGCAGCCAAACTGGGACCCACTCCTGGCATCTAGTTCAAGATCTTCGCAAGATCAGTGAGGCAATACTACTCACATACCCCGTGGTCACTAACCCCTACCCCTTCTCTCACATATACCCCCTGACACTCTCTTCATGGGATTGGACCTCAAAGATACTTCTTTACTACACCCCTACACCACTCCTCACAACCCCTATCTGCCTTCACTTGGATGGATCCAGACACAAATCAATGTCAACAATTAACTTGGACTGTTTTACCACAAGGGTTTAGAGAGCCCTCATTTTTTTGGTCAAGCCCTCCAAAGAGACCTACAAACTTCAGATCTAGGCTCTACTACCTTACTCCAATATGTTGACAATTTATTGTTATGTAGTTCCTCTTGCCGTAATTGCCTAGTCCACATTGCAAAGGTATTAAATGCCCTAGGCAACTGGGGCTAGAGCCTCACTCTCCAAAGCACAAACTGCTTCCACCACTGTCAAATTACATGGGACTGCTTCTCACTCCCAAATCAAAATAATTCCAGCTCAGAGACTTCAAGCCTTGACACAGATCCCCAGGCCTCAAACCAAAAGGGAACTTCTTTCTCTATGAGGTCTATTAAACTTCTTCCGAATATGGGTCCCAAATTTTGCCCTCCACACAAAACCTTTCTACCAAGCTACTCAAAGAAACGTAGATGAACCCATATTGGCCCCCACCTCTCTCCACACTCCAATACAGACTCTTATCAAACATTTCCTACAGAGCCCTTCTCTTTACTTACTCGATTACACCAAGCCTTTTTTCCTTTTTGTACATTCTTGACAAGGACATGCCTTAAGGATTCTGCGCCAAAAAAGCGGGGACATATGAGGGCCTCTACCTTACTTATCTAAACAACTTGATCTCGTCATGCTCAGATGGCCGCCTTGTCTCCAGGCCTTAGCTGCAACCACCCTCTTAATACCTGAAGCCCAGAAACTAACCTGGAATGCTCCTCTAAATGTACGCTCACCTCATTCCATCTTAGATTTACTCTCTCATCGGGCTTTCCTTTCTCCGCCCCCTGCTTAACTTAGATATGACACTTAATCCATTGAACGTATAAACGATCAGCCCCTTACTGACCCCATAGTCCTATCCTGGTTCATAGATGACAGTGCCCAGAACAAGCCCCGTTTGGGGCTGGAGACACTATAGTCCAGGGACAGCCCGACAAAGTTATCCCTCCTCACATCATGTCAGCCTCACTCCCAGCTCACACATCCTCAATACAGGCTGAACGGATAGCTCTTACACAAGATTTGACTCTAGCCAAAGACCAAAAGATAAACATTTACACTGACTCCAAATATGATCTATAACATATTAACTTTCTAACATTATAATCTGGAGGGAGAGGGGATTCCTCACTCAGAATGGCACACCTATTCTCAGTGCTTCTTTTATTTCTGAACTCCTCCATGCGGCTCAGCTCCCAAAACAAGCTGCTGTAAGATATTACCAGGGACATCAGTGACATAGTCTTATCTCCTTTTATAACAATATAGTGGAGAAGGCAATGGTAACCCACTCTAGTACTCTTGCCTGGAAAATCCCATGGACGGGGGAGCCTGGTAGGCTGCAGTCTACGGGGTCGCTAAGAGTCGGGTACGACTGAGTGACTTCACTTTTACTTTTCACTTTTATGCATTGGAGAAGGAAATGGCAACTCGCTCCAGTGCTTTTGCCTGGAGAATCCCAGGAACAGAGGAGCCTAGTGGGCTGCTGTCTATGGGGTCACATAGAGTCGGACATGACAGAAGCGACTTAGCAGCAGCAGCAGCAGCAGCAGATCACCAAACAAAGCGGCAGGCTGCCTCTGTTAGTCCTCTCTTTACTATAGCCCAAATTGATGAGCCTAACATCCGCACATTACTTTCATATTTGCATTCCCTTTTCTACCCCTCTGTAAAAGTACTTAAGGCTTTCCTTCAGAACTTTATTGAACTGACCAAGGACGATATGACTTATTTAAATAACCTGACCCAAACTTGTACCATTTGTCAGCAGACAAATCCTAATTGTAACATTTGCCTCCCTCCTTTCCCTACCCACCAAATTGCAGACATCTTCCTGCATAAAACCGGCAGGTAGATTTCACCCACATGCCACCCGTAAAAAGGGTTAAATTTCTCCTAATCTTTGTAGTACATCTTCTGGATGGATCGAAGCTTTCCCGACTAACAAACCAGTCCCTGCTGCGGCTCGGCTTATTCTTATTGAAATCCTCCCTAAGTCTGGAGTGCCTTCCTCCCTCCAGTCTGACAAGGGGCCCAAGTTCACATCCCAAATCACCCAAAATACTGCAGAAGCCCTTCAAGTTCCTTGGAAGTTTCACATTCCTTATCATCCCTGGTCTTCCAGTAAAGTTGAGCGTGCCAACCGAGTCCTAAAAAATGCCTCAGACCAAATTAACAATTGAACTTCATCACGACTGGACTAAACTCCTCCCTTTAGCCCTCTTAAAGGTCAGGGCCTTACCAAAAAAACCCTTAAATATCAGTCCTTCTGAGAAGAAGCCATGTAGGGGAGGCCCATAATACCTTTGGGTCTTTCCCCCTCCTCCCAGGAGGGTCCCAAACTGTCTTCCCACCTTCCTTTTCCTTTACTTGCCCAGATATGAGATGCCCTTTAGCAACAGATGGATGACTTATTCCCTCGACCACACCCGAATTTTCCATACCCATCCCTTCAAACAGGAGATAATAAAGTTTGTATGACAACTCAGTCCCACTCAGATCTAACCCCAAAATGGCAACGTCCCTACACGGTAATTCTGCTGACCCCTACCGCTACAAACTTAAAAGAAATTACCCCTTGGGTCACATCACTCAGTTAAAAAAGTTTATGCAGCCCAATGATGAAAATGCTTGCAAAAAATACTACTTATCAAGTTTCTCCCACAGGCCCTACAACTCTAAAGTTCTCATGGCTTCCACCGGCCTCAACTAGAGATGGATGAACCTGTCAGTTTCACGGCTTCAATTATTCCTGGAACAACATCTGGCAGATATCTGGGTTTCGAGTCCTCAAGGATCCACGTTCAAACTTGCTGAAGATTACATCTCCATCCTGTGGCTACAGGGAACCTTTCATAACTTTTACCCCTTCGAAATTCAATTCTTTTCCATAGTAATCTATCTTATACTCACTTCCCCAAATGTTTAACTCTTCTTATCCTCCCTTCTTCCTCTGACCCAGGAACTCCTTCAAAATCCTAACCTCAGCTATCTAAATTCCGGACCCTTAATTTAACCCATACACTCCTCAATGCTTCTAACCTACAATTGGCTAAAGACTGCTAGATATGTCTATCCATAACTCCTCTGTGAGATTCAGCCCTCCCCACATCCATCCTCAACTGGATGTAGGTAACATGTCCCTACACCACTCATACCGTGGAGAGCCTTTATTCGTCTCCTATCTTAAATAGCTTCACCCAAGTGACCAAATCCGAAATTCAGACATACTCTTAGAATCTTTACTCACTGAACTTCCCTCCTTCAATGAAAAACCTCCAATCAGAGGCCCTATTGCCTAGAGAGTAACACTGTTAGAACCAACTCCTTTTTGCATATCCAGAAATTCCCAAAACAGTTCATATGACCAACCCATGGGCACAAATCTCTAACTCCATGTGCAACCATACCTCCATGTTACTATTTGCCACTGGAAAGGCTATGTATAATGTTTCTGGTACTACAGGACCCTCTTTAACCTTTTCAGGGTGGTTTCCCTCAGCATATTCCTCCACTTCTCCCATTGTTGGGGCCACCTTAGCAGGGTCTCTGAGCATCCTTGAACGAACGATCAAACCCGCCCCCCCAACTCCTCTTCACCATCAACTTCAGCTGTTGTATTACGATACCTGGCCTATTTTTCCTGTGTGGGACATCTACATACCTCTGTCTACCTACTAATTGTACCGGGACCTGCACCCTGGTATACTCCAATCCAAACATTTTAATAGCCCCCAATGATCAGCCCTTGCCTATTCCTCTCATCCACAAGTGAATAAAACGAGCCATTCATTTCATTCCCCTCTTAGTAGGAATAGGAATAGCGGCTGGAATTGGAAAAGGAAGCGTTGGCTTAACCACCTACATCCAAAACTACCAAACACTCTCTAAGGACCTATCAGACAGCCTCCAGGAAATAGCTCAAGGCCTAATAACTATCCAAAATCAACTTATTCCTTGGCAGCCGTAGTATTACAAAACAGGAGGAGATTAGATCACTGCAGAGAAGGGAGTTCTGTGCCTTTTTCTAGACCATCCTGCTGTTTCTATGCCAACTAGCCCGGTATTGTCCAATGAGCTGCAAAAAACCTTAAAGATTGAGCCTCACGAATCCGCCAGAGATTAAGCAACTCCTGGCAATCATGGTTAACAGTTTGGAACTGGATGCTTTGGGTTTTATGCCTTCTCGGACCATTCATTTTTATCATCCTCCTATTCACCTTTGGGCCTTGTTTAATCTTTTCCAGGGATTCCTCCAAGACCAAGTCAAGACTGTTCTTTTGCTTTAGACCCTGAGGGCTAGAATAGAAAATCAACACTACAGGCCTTAGACTTCCTTCCTCCCAGACCACAACCCCCGGAACCTCATTTATCAGCAGGAAGAAGCCCTAAACATTAGCAACACCCACCTCTCTTTTTATATATATTCCTTAGGGCCTGGAATGAAGGAAAGTTACAGGCCTCAAAATGGCCTGAGGTTAAAACCCCCTTCCAGGTCCTCCCACCATTCTATGAAAACAAAGAACTCTCTCACTGGAAGGAAAAAACATTAAGGTTGATTACGCCCAGCTCCCAATCTGTCCCAGCCCCCTGTCAATCTCCAGAATTCCTTACCCCAGCCATTTAACAGATAACTACTGGGAACAACCTTGGAGAAGAGGCCCCTGTAAAACAGTAGCTTTCCACATATATGCCTATATATATACTTACTCTTTTCTTGGGTTACTGCAGCAGCTCACTAACCTGACTGCTGCCCCTTCTCATTAAAGGTGATCTTTTCCTGTAAAGTGCCGCTCTCCTTTTTCCAAACCTTTCCTTCTCTAACTCTCTTACCCTACAAGCAGACCACCTGACCTGCCTCTTGAAAAATCTGTATGCAGGACAGGAAGCAAGTTAGAACTGGACATGGACCAACAGACTGGTTCCAAATAGGAAAAGGAGTACGTCAAGGCTGTATATTGTCACCTTGCTTATTAACTTATATGCAGAGTACATCATGAGAAACACTGGGCTGGATGAAGCACAGGCTGGAATCAAGATTGCCAGGAGAAATATCAATAACTTCAGATATGCAGATGACACTACCTTTATGGTAGAAAGAGAAGAACTAAAGAGTCTCTTGATGAACGTGAAAGAACAGAGTGAAAAAGTTAGCTTAAAGCTCAACATTCAGGAAACTAAGATCATGGCGTCCGCTCCCATCACTCAATGGCATATAGATGAGGAAACAGTGGCAGACTTTATTTTTTGGACTCCAATATCACTGCAGATGGTGACTGCAGCCGTGAAATTAAGATGCATACTCCTTGGAAGGAAAGTTATGACCAACCTAGACAGCATATTAAAAAGCAGAGGCATTATTTTGCCAACAAAGGTCCATCTAGTCACAGCTATGGTTTTTCCAGTGGTCATGTATGGATGTGAGAGTCAGACTATAAAGAAAGCTGAGCGCAGAAAAAGTGATGCTTTTGAACTGTGATGTTGGAAAAGACTCTTGTGAGTCCCTTGGACTACAAGGAGATCTACCCAGTGCATCCTAAAGGAAATCAGTCATGAGTGTTCATTGAAAAGTCTGAAGCTGAAGCTGAAACTCCAATACTCTGGCCACTTGATGTTAAGAACTGACTCATTTGAAAAGACTCTGATACTGGGAAAGACTGAAGGCAGGAGTAAAAGGGGACGACAGAGAAGGAGATGGCTGGATGGCATCACCGACTCAATGGACTTGAGTTTGAGTAAACTCTGGGAGTTGGTGATGGACAGGGAGGCCTGGCGTGCTGCAGTCCACGGGGTCGCAAAGAGTTGGACATGACTGAGTGACTGAACTGAAGAGAACTGAAATCCTAACTATAATATTCGCATTCCTCCTGGGCACAGAGCCCCTTCTCTCCAAGTGCAGGTGGAGAGAACAGGGAAAGTGACGAACAGCAACTGTATACGAGTATTCGGGCCTGCGCTAGACGACATCGGCGAGCGTGAGAGACCGCGAAGAGGAGAACCACCAGGGCGTGACTCTTCGCCGCGACCGGGAGGAGGGGAAGGGCTTACCGCTCCAGGTTCCTACGGTTTCCGGCCGGGTTAACTGGACGGAAATAGTTTCAGAAATGGAACACAGTCCCCGCTCGCCCCTATTCTCTTCTTACAGCAAGAATAACCGCTCTTCCTCCGCTCCCTCTAGTCCCGCCCTTTCACAAGCCTGGCTCGGGAGAAGAGCCCACGACCCCCAGAAACCCGCTGAGCGCGCGACCGTACCGGGCGGTGGAAATAGACGTGCCGGAAAGCCGTGTGCCGGAAGGTCGTAAAGCGCGCGCCTCTTCCGGTTAACGACAGCCGTGCCGAGCGTCTTCTCCGGCAGCCGACCCCGGGTAAGCGTCTCAGCCGGACTCTGGTAGTTCAGTTTTTTTCCCTGCTTCCCGGCTACGGTTTTCTGTGGTCGCCCTTTTTACCCCTGCATCATGTTCAAGAAATTTGATGAAAAAGAAAACGTGTCGAACTGTATCCAGTTGAAAACTTCCGTTATTAAGGGCATTAAGAACCAGTTGATGGAGCAGTTTCCCGGCATCGAACCGTGGCTGAACCAAATCATGCCAAAGAAGGATCCGGTCAAAATAGTGCGATGCCACGAGCACATAGAAATCCTCACGGTGAACGGGGAGCTGCTGTTCTTCAGGCAAAGGGAAGGGCCCTTCTACCCAACGCTGAGGCTGCTGCACAAGTATCCGTTCATCCTGCCCCGCCAGCAGGTGGACAAGGGAGCCATCAAGTTCGTGCTCAGCGGAGCCAACATCATGTGCCCAGGCCTGACCTCGCCGGGGGCACGCCTCTTCCCCGCAGCAGTGGACACAGTGGTGGCGATCATGGCGGAGGGAAAGCAGCACGCTCTGTGCGTGGGCGTCATGAAGATGTCCGCGGACGAGATCGAGAAAGTCAACAAAGGAATCGGCATCGAGAACATCCATTACCTCAATGATGGGCTGTGGCACATGAAGACATACAAGTGAGCCTGGGAGGACGCGCGCTGGTGCCCCGCGGACCTCGTGCTCAGTCTGTGTCTTTGTGACTCCAGGGAGGCAGCTCCTCAGTGCTTTAAGACATTCAGCGGACACTAGAAAAGGAGAAAGGCCAAGTAAAAGTTTTGGAACGAACCCCTCTGTCTGTGTGTGTGTCATTTGTCTGTGTGCCTGTGAGTGTGTTTGTGTCCACGGCGGTGCAGTTTAGATTTCCTGTCTTGTTGGTCTAAGCAGGTATTCGTGGGAAGAGGCTCATTATCTCCCTCAAAAAAGTAGATTTCGCACTTGATAGACAGATCCTAGTGAGTGAAAAGGTAGGGGAAAATGGCGAGGGACTTCCCTAGTGGTCCAGAGATTAAGACTGCCGCTTCCACTGCAGGGGTCTCAGATTCCATCCCTGGTGGGGGAAGCTAAGTACATTCCTTGAGGTTAAAAAAACTGAGTGGAGAGAGGCCCGAAACAACTCTAGTCATACGACTGCTTTAACGGGTGAATACTAGATACAAAATCCGGTACAAAGTAAACTTCAGACTTTGTTGGTTGTCCACCTAACAAACATTATTCCCGCTTTTTCCTTATTGGTGGCGGAAATGTGGGTCCATCCCTTGTCTACAGGAGTCTGGAAAATGGTCATTAGTCCAGGCCTATCATGGTGGGTGGTCTATTTCCCTATGAGATGGACTAATTTGTGGGTTGGCATGGGGCCTAAGGCCAAGCAGGATCTTATGTTTAGGAAAAATAGGGTCCTTCCTCCCCTGGTTTTGAGTCACTTATAGCTGGGGGTGTGACCTGCGTTAGGAGGGGAGACTAAAAAAAAAAAAAAAAAAAGGCCTGGGGAGAAACCCTACCCTGGATGGCGAATGATTTTGTTCTTGCTAAACACACACACACACCCTTGATAATAGTCTGAAGGTGGTTATGTTGAAAATAGAAAATAATAGTGCCCTTGTTGATTTATGAACTGATGATTAATCAACTATGCAGACTCCTTATTTGAGACTTCTTAAGGGATGTGACTAAATTCTGTGAATGAAAAAATTTTTCTTGTAGATTGATTCATTTTTACTTAAGTTTTCTGAAATTTAAAGCTATAAAGAGCTCAATTTTTATAGCGAGGCATCATAGACCCCCCCCAACTGAAAAATATTTTAAGTGGGGATAAAATAGGTCAGCTGGAAAATTCATTGGTAGCCTTCATATGAGCAGTTTCAGTGAAATGCACATGAACGCTAGATAAATTACAGTAGATTTAGGGGTGAAAGGGGAAGAGTAGGTTAAGATGTGGGAGTCCACACTTAATGTTATTACTTAGAGAATTTGGGGAATTGAAAGGTTTGTGAAAGAAGGTTGTAGTCAAGATACTCTGTTTTGGAGCTTATTTGCTGTTGTTATTTTAATTGTGTTTTTTTCTTTTTTCTTTCTTGTGGCATGTTTGTTAGTGGGCTGAGTATATTTGTATGCTGAGGGGAGAAATTGACTAAAAGAGGAATGCTTGGTGGGGATGTAGTCAGTGGAATGTAGCAGGAAGGAGTGGCCCCAGAAGCAGGGGTGGAGGGTGGCCTCTGTCCTCAGGATCTGTACATTCAGGTTGTCTCCTTTTGCCACAGGCTTGTCATGGAACAGCTCTTAAACACTCCTCAAAACACTGTTTTTCTCCTCAAAGGAGTAGGGCTTTTGCCCCTGTTAATTCTCCACCCCTGTCAGCAACATTAACTCTGGTCACTGGTGGATCACTGTGGAGGGTCTCTAAACTCATGATGATCCTCTGGAGCACTCACACCTCCAATGAACACCAATGGAGACAGTCAAGCCAGCAACCTCACAGTTTTTTTTTTTTTTTTTTTAATATACTCTGACGATCTCCACCAAACGCTGAACATGGACTTTGTGGATCTGCTCTAAGCTGCCTTCTTTCAGGTCTCTTCAATTCTTTTTCTTCAGGTCTCCCCTGGCTCATCTGATCCTATTGGATGCTATTGATATCCTTTTGAATAACTCAGGATGGAAAGCCTGTATACACAGTGGAAATCAGATGGAGGTCAACAATTCTATAACTTCATGAAATTTCAGGAAAAATTGGTGTGTGTGTGTGTAGATAACTGTGCTTGGGAAAATTATTGTCTACATTGATCATGTGTTTAAGGTGATCTGTGAGCCTAAACGATACTGTGAGTGATTAGAAGAGGATCCCCTCTATTTCCTTTCTGCTATTGCCAGGGCCTCGTTCAATAATAGGGATGCTAGATAGTGATATACAAATTATAGTCACATCTTAACACAATAATCTACCCACCACAGTGCTCTGTAACCCAGAATAGTTCAACAAACATTACTGGGTATTCCTTTAGGTTCAGACATTGGGCTAGGAGTAAGGGACTGAAATAGAAACATAATATTACTTTAACTGTTTTCTAGAAGCTTGGCCTTGTTAGGGAGGCAAACTTAGATAATTTTACTTTTCTATGTTTGTATATGTATTTAACCTTCCCTGGTGGTTCAGAGGTAAAGAATCTGCCTGCAGTACAGGAGACATGGGTTTAATCCCTGGATTAGGAAGATTCCCTGGAGAAGGAAATAGCAACCCACTTCAGTATTCTTGCCTGAGAAATCCCATGGACATTGGAGCCTGGCAGGCTAACAGTCCACAGTGTCGCAAGAGTCAGGCATGACTTAAGAGACTAAACCATCGCCACCATCTAAACTAATATGGTTAATACCTGAATTCAGTTCAGTCGCGCAGTCGTGTCCTACTCTTTGCGACCCCATGAATCACAGTACGCCAGGCCTCCCTGTCCATCACCAACTCCCGGAGATCACTCAGACTCACGTCCATCGAGTCCATGATGCCATCCAGCCATCTCATCCTCGGTTGTCCCCTTCTCCTCCTGCCCCCAATCCCTCCCAGCATCAGGGTCTTTTCCAATGAGTCAGCTCTTTGCATTAGGTGGCCAAAGGACTGGAGCTTCAGTTTTAGCATCATTCCTTCCAAAGAAATCCCAGGGTTGATCTCCCTCAGAATGGACTGGTTGGATCTCCTTGCAGTCCAAGGGACTCTCAGGAGTCTTCTCCAACACCACAGTTCNCAGACTCACGTCCATTGAGTCTGTGATGCCATCCAGCCATCTCATCCTCGGTCGTCCCTTTCTCCTCCTGCCCCCAATCCCTCCCAGCATCAGGGTCTTTTCCAATGAGTCAACTCTTCGCATAAGGTGCCCAAAGTACTGGAGCTTCAGTTTTAGCATCATTCCTTCCAAAGAAATCCCAGGGTTGATCTCCCTCAGAATGGACTGGTTGGATCTCCTTGCAGTCCAAGGGACTCTCAGGAGTCTTCTCCAACACCACAGTTCAAAAGCATCAATTCTTCTGTGCTCAGCCTTCTTCACAGTCCAACTCTCACATCCATACATGACCACAGGAAAAACCATAGCCTTGACTAGACGGACCTTAGTCAGCAAAGTAATGTCTCTGCTTTTGAATATACTATCTAGGTTGGTCATAACTTTTCTTCCAAGGAGTAAGCGCCTTTTAATTTCATGGCTGCAGTCACCATCTGCAGTGATTTTGGAGCCCGAAAAAACAAAGTCTGACACTATTTCTACTGTTTCCCCATCTATTTCCCATGAAGTGATGGGACCAGATGCCATGATCTTCATTTTCTGAATGTTGAGCTTTAAGCCAACTTTTTCACTCTCCTCTCTCACTTTCAACAAGAGGCTTTTTAGCTCCTCACTTTCTGCCATAAGGGTGGTGTCATCTGCATATCTGAGGTTATTGATATCTCTCCCAGCAATCTTGGTTCCAGCTTGTGTTTCTTCCAGTCCAGCGTTTCTCATGATGTACTCTGCATGAAGAAACAGCATGAGTGAATGAGGGAAAATTGTCTCTCCCTAGAGAATTGAAGGTTTCTGAATGAGAGGATATGTGTGAGTGGGGATAGAGAAAATGCTTTAAGTCTATCTTCATAGTAAGTATGGTAGAAATTTACAGTAAAGGCTATAGTGTGAGCAATGCAGTTGGGTCACAGAAGCACAAGCAGTCTGGCTTCTGTAGGCCATGATTTTCACCTTAGGAAAAGGTGAGCGGAGATGGTGCTGGAGGCTTTTGGTAGAGATCCATTTTTAATGTGCTGGGAAGAATTTATATACTCAGCAATTTGAATGGGTCTTTAAAAGACTGCTAAGAAAGAGTGCAGAGAAGGCAATGACAACCCATTCCAATACTCTTCCCTGGAAAATCCCATGGACGGAGGAGCCTGGTAGGCTACAGTCCACGGGGTCGCTAAGAGTCGGAAACGACTGAGCGACTTCACTTTTACTTTTCCCTTTCGTGCACTGGAGAAGGAAATGGCAACCCACTCCAGTGTTCTTACCTGGAGAATCCCAGGGATGGGGGAGCCTGGTGGGCTGCCATCTATGGGGTCGCACAGAGTCAGACACGACTGAAGCAACTTAGCAGCAGCAGCGGCAAGAAAGAGTGAGACATGAACAATATTACATTTTGGGTAGATGATAAAGGTGAAAATAGATCTGGGGGGCTGAGACTAGAAAAACTAATATTGCAGTGTGGCAGATACTAAAGGCAAAAAATGATTTGGCACTGGTGAAAAGTATTTGAGTATTCTTAAAATATTTGCAGAGGAAATTTTCCTAGGACATTAAAGGAACTGCCAGTCACTTGAGAAGAAATGGATAATAGTGTTATATCTATTAAAGTCCATAATTGTTTGCGGTTAAGTTTTCTCAAACAGGATCTTCACTGATGGTTCAGTCATTAAGACTAGGCTTCCTTTGCAGAGGGCATTGGTTCCATCCCTGGTGGGGAGCGAAGATCCCACATGCCCCCACAGTGTGGCCAAAAAAAAAAAATTCTTCCAGATCAAGAAAGTTTCAGTAGTGAGTTCTATCAAACATTTCAGGAAGAAATAATTAAAAATTTACATAACTTCTTCTACAATAAAGAGGTTTGGGAGACAAGTTCCAACTCATTTTATGAGGCCAGCAGTACCGAAAAATCCAAAGACAGCAAACCTCCCCGTGAAACTATGGACCAACATCCTTCTCTCAGTTCAGTTCAGTTCAGTCACTCAGTCGTGTCCAACTCTTTGGGACTCCATGAACCGCAGCACACCAGGCCTCCCTGTCCATCACCAACTCCAAGAGTCCACCCAAACCTATGTCTATCGAGTCGGTGATGCCATCCAACCATGTTATCCTCTATCGTCCCCTTCTCCTCCTGCCCTCAATCTTTCCCAACATCATGGTCTTTTCCAATGAGTCAGCTCTTTGCATTAGGTGGCCAAAGGACTGGAGTTTCAGCTTCAAAATCAGTCCTTCCGATGAATACCCAGGACTGATCTCCTTTAGGATGGACTGGTTGGATCTCCTTGCAGTCCAAGGGACTCTCAAGAGTCTTCTCCAACACCACAGTTCAAAAGCATCATTTCTTTGGTGCTCAGCCTTCTTCACAGTCCAACTCTCACATCCATACATGACCACAGGAAAAACCATAGCCTTGACTTAGTCGGCAAAGTAATGTCTCTGCTTTTGAACATACTGTCTAGGTTGGTCATAACTTTTCTTCCAAGGAGTAAGCGCCTTTTAATTTCATGGCTGCAGTCACCATCTGCAGTGATTTTGGAGCCCCAAAAAATAAAGTCTGACACTGTTTCTACTGTTTCCCCATCTATTTCCCATGAAGTGATGGGGCCAGATGCCATGATCTT
>SJXQ01001834.1:0-93638 GCA_006408695.1 Aepyceros melampus | reverse complement strand
GATTTCTTTGGAAGAAATGATGCTAAAGCTGAAACTCCAGTACTTTGGCCACCTCATGCAAAGAGTTGACTCATTGGAAAAGACTCTGATCTGGGAGGGATTGGGGGCAGGAGGAGAAAGGGACGACAGAGGATAAGATGGCTGGATGGCATCACGGACTCAATGGACGTGAGTCTGAGTGAACTCCAGGAGTTGGTGATGGACAGGGAGGCCTGGCGTGCTGCGATTCATGGGGTCGCAAAGAGTCGGACACGACTGAGCGACTGAACTGAACTGAAAGGTTTACTTTGTGCCCATCGCTGTTCTAAACACCGTACACACGTGTATTAATTCAGTTAATCCTCATAACAACATCATAAGATAGATATTATTATCGTCCCCATTTTTCAGATGAAGAAATTGAGGCAATACAAAACTAAAGTAGTGCAGCCAAGATCACACAGCTGAGCTGAGATTTGAATCCAGACATTTTGGTTCCAGGGTCTTGGAGAAATTCACCACTGAGTTTATCTTCCCCTGGGTCAAAGTCTCCCTCAGTAACTCTCTTGCGTGTGTGCATGTGTGCTAAGCCACTTCAGTCGTGTCTGACTCTTGTGACCCTATGTACTGTAGCTCACCAGGCTCCTCATCCGTGGGATTCTCCAAGCAAGAATACTGGAGTGGGTTGCCGTGCCCTCCTGCAGAGGAACTTCCTGATCTAGGAATTGAGCTCACATCTCCTGTGGCTCCTGCATTGCACTCCTGAGCCCCCCAGGAAGTCCCAGCAACTTTCTTAGTATCCTATTAGTTTTCCTCTCCATATTTATTGCAATTCATAGCATAGATTTGTATATTTGATTACTTTCTAGCTTATACCACCATTCTATCAAATATCATGAGGAGAAGGACACTCCCTGTCTTGCCACTTATATACCTAGTTTGGAGTTTGGATAATATTGAAGTGAAGTGAAGTGAAGTCGCTCAGTCGTGTCCGACTCTTTGCGACCCCATGGACTGAAGCCCACCAGGCTCTTCAGTCCATGGGATTTTCCACGCAAGAGTACTGGAGTGGGTTGCCATTTCCTTCTCCAGAGGATCTTCCCAACCCAGGGATCGAACCCAGGTCTCCCGCATAGGAACCTGGTAGGCTACAATCCATGGGGTCGCAAAGAGTTGGACACGACTAAGCGACATTTACTACTACTACCATTATCCTTTCTTTCCCTAGCTCATTATTTATAGGCAGGAAATTCTCGAAATTCATCCTCACGGTCTCTGAATCAGGTAGGAATAATGATGGGAGTCCGAATGAAGCACTGGGCTAAAATCCTCAATGTCTAACCTTGGCTATGTTTTTATTTATTCTTTTTTTATTAATTAATTTATTTTTTTAATTGAAGGACAACTGCTTTACAGAATGTTGTTGTTTTCTGTCAAACTTCAACATGAATCAGCCATAGGTACACATATATCCCTCCCTTTTGAACCTCCCTCCCATCTCCCTCCCCATCCCACCTCTCGAGGTTGTTACAGAGCCCCTGTTTGAGTTCTCTGAGCCATACAGCAAATTCCCATTGGCTATCTATTTTATATATGGTAATGTAAGCTTCCATGTTACTCTTTCCACACGTCTCACCCTCTCCTCCCCTCTCTCTGTGTCCATAAGTCTGTACTCTACATCTGTTTCTCCATTGCTGTAACCTTGGCTATGTTTTTGAATCAACCATGCTATTGCATGGGCCAGATACCTACGGGATGGGATTTCAGAATTCCCTAATGCCCAAGTAGGGATTTTACCCACCATCTACTTGAAATATAATCATTAGAGATATTATATCTTCTAATCTCTTATTAGAATTCAGATGTCCCCTGGAAGCTGAGAGCTGGCGTCATTTACTAGTTAACATCTCAGCTAGGATTACAGGACAAACAGCCCACTGGGAACCCAACACTGAGCAGGCGTCTCCAAACCAGATGAGCCAGGTACCTACCACTGGCTCACTGGGAGCAGAATTGGAGAGAGCTGTAATAGAACCGAGAGGACTCAAAGTTCATTTTGCCTTCTCAGTGTTCAGGGCTTCCAACTTGGCTCTGCCTTGATAGATGCTGTAAATGCCTCCCTATGGTTTGCAGAAAATCTCTAACTTTTAGTTCTATCAATGCTGTATCCATGCAACAAAAAAAGCCACCAATTTAAAAAGTGAGAAACTTGGTTAATCAAGGAGTTGTTTTGCCTTCAAGACACCAAATTGGTTTGGCTGATTCTTAACTGATTTAATGAAAAGTGTTGGGGTCATGTAGCTGCAATCTAATTAAACATTATTTCTTCCCACCTTCCCCTGCTGAGGACATTGGAAGACAACCCAACAGCAGGGTAATATGGGAAAATGTTGAGGATGGTCATCAAAAAGAATTCAAAATAAAATTAGGTGTTCTCTTTCTACTTCAAATTTATACTATCCCCTTATAATATAATGCTATGTTGGCATTTTAAGACAAATGCTTATACACTTACTTTGCATTCAAACTAATGATTTCAGGGAGATAATATTGGCCTTGTATTGACTAGATTGATCATATTTTAGAATAAGAAAAAAAATGCCTAATTTTTTTTTTCCAGAATAGTATCAGAGTCCTGAACATAATCCACTAATTCTGGAAACAGAAGTAGATAAAAGTCTTTGAAGTTTAATTTAGAAAGAAAGTTCCATAAATTAGTTTGTACTTACTAATGAGTAAAATAGGACAATTACTGTCTTCAGGAATAGTCTAGAGATGTCCTAGGAGAGGACTCAGTAACATAGTAATTATTTTTTTAAATATGGTGACAACCCTTCAAAAAGTAGAATTTTCATCACCTTTCCCTAACATAACATTATAATTTACTGAACAAAAGTCTAGATGGATAGTCGGACCTGGTTTCTCGGTCCAATTCTATTGCTTTTTGCTGGGTGAATTGGAATGATCACTACATTAAAGGCCAAGGAAACAATTTTAAGAAGTAGATGATAGCTAACAGACACAAGTACTTGACTACCTGTCATACAGCAGAACAGGCAAAACTCTAATTCTACTTCCTTGTGCAAAATTTCCAGGATAAAATACAATGGATCAGTGTTATACTCAGCCTACCAGAAAAAGTTCTGAGACCTTCAAAGAAGAAGAAACTCAAACTCAATTGATCCTCAGAATCCTGCTGCTCACATCATCTCTTTGATCAGATTCTGGCTAAAGCAACTCTCTTAAATCATCAACATCCTCAACAGCTCTGCCCACTAGGAAAACAATTATATTAACTTTTCTTTATTTCTTAACTTTGTATTGGCCTCAATTGCACAGCTTGTAGGATCTCAGTTCCCTGACCAGGGATAGAGATCCCCAGGTCATAGAAGTGAAAGCCTGGAATCCTAACCACTAGGCAACCAAGAAACTCCTCAAAATATATGAACATTTCAAATTAAAGTTTAAGTTCTTCCACTCTGGCCCTCAGTTGCCCAACCATTCTTCCTCACTTTATCAAAATGTTGGGATTACTAATAAAAACGTACTGGTTTTTTGTTGCAATTGTTGTCAAAATTTTTCTTTTATTGCTCCTTGATTTGGGGTTTTAGTAAGATTTCCCTCAACACCAGTTATAAAAGGACTCACACTTGCTTTCTTCTAAAGGTTGTGTGGTCCCATTATTTTTACATTTGCATCTCTGATACAGCCGCACCTCTCTCTGTTTTCTAAGCTCTTCCCAAATCCCCTCTCCAATGACTGCTTTAGCTAAAGTACCACTAGGGTCTGTGAGTATGAATCTTTGTTGTTTATGCCACTGAAATATTACATTTCATTATTCCCAAGGCAAAAATTAATAGGGAAGAAAATAAGGAAAAACTACATTAATAAAAATCTTACTGTTTTTTATTAGTCCATATTTATTGAGTATTTACCATGTAGCTGGCACATGCTAAGTACCTTGCATTGTCCAAAGGGAAAAGGTCATTTACATTAAATACATAATACAGGACATCATGTTATCATGGCTATAGATAAAGTTGATGGGCTTCTCTGGTGGCTCAGATGTAAAGAACCTGCCTGCAATGCAGGAGACCAGGGTTCGATCCCTGGGTCAAGAAGATCCTCTAGAGGAGGGGACCACAACCCACTCCAGTATTCTTTCCTGGAGAATCCCTTGGACAGAAGAGCCTGGCGGGCTACAGTTCATGGGTCACAAAGAGTCAGACACAACTGAGCGACTAACACTTAATTTAAAGTTGATTGAGAGTAAAAAGAATAAAGATAATAGTTCACAATCATGTTTTTTCCTAAGCTTTCTTTAAACTCTAATCTACCCATCTTTCTCCTACTACAGATTGAAATTAAAGAGAAAAAAATGTTTTAAAATGTTAAACACATAATAATTCTGGGAACTTCATATGAAATTTTCATGTTTCAAAAAACTCTCAATATAGCTGTAGGAGGTGAGATTCCACAGTAAAATACATCAAGTGACAGAACAGCTTTGAATATTGGAAGCATTTGTAGTACAGACTGGCATTAAAATTTAGGTGACTGACTGATCTTTGAAGTTCTCATCTTAAAGTTCCAGAAGGTTTCTAGGAAGTTTCTTACACAGGGACACTTATAAAGATTTAAAAACAGGATCTGTTGTCTACTCATTTCCCCTGACAATCTTCTAACGTGCTGTTTCCAAACAGATGAACAGATCACCTCACAAATGACAAATGGTGAAGCTGTACTTATTGGTAGGATAAAAATGAAACAAATCTGCCAACTGAAAACATCAAACTCACAAGTTTTTGATAAAGAATTTGCTATTGATTGGATCTGATTCATGTATGTGTCAGCAGCCTAAAAACTCTGTTCCATGAAGCATTTAAATGACTGCAACTGATATAATTTAAAAGAAGTCAGAAAATTGGTCGATCCAAATAAGAAACGCCCTGTTTAATAGCATCCTAACCTATACCAGTACCTCTATTTTTTATGGAAAAACATCTTTTTCTTTTTTGCCCAACACGTTTTCCACTGGGCATATCTACACTTTGCCCAAAGTGAGTATCTATAATTCTATAAATCACTGTGGGAGATGATGTTCCCAAATATTTGCTGATTCTTCCAGTGGAAAAGTTTTGTTTCCTGTCCCACTGATGTTAGGCCTGGCCTTGTGGCTTGCTTTGGTCCCTAAAATGTGATGAAAATCACGGTGCCACTTTTAAGTCAAAGCTTTAAGAGTAGCCATATGTTACTGATCTTTTTTCCATTTGCTGCAAGCTCAGCTACTTTCCAAGTAGCGGCTCACTGACCTGGATCCTGACAAAAGAACATGGAGCAGGAGCAGCAGGAGCATGCATGAGAAACAAACTTTTGTGTTCTAAGCCACTGAAAATTGAGAATTCTTAACCCAGCATTCTTTGGCCAATGATTGACTGCTACATTCAGTTCAGTTCACTTCAGTCACTCAGTTGTGTCCAACTCTTTGCCACCCCATGAACCACAGCACACCAGGCCTCCCTGTCCATTACCAGCTCCCACAGTTCACCCAAACCCATGTCCATCAAGTCGGTGATGCTCTCCAACCATCTCATCCTCTGTCATCCCCTTCTCCTCCTGCCCTTAATCTTTCCCGGCATCAGGGTCTTTTCTAATGAGTCAGCTCTTCCCATCAGGTGGCCAAAGTATTGGAGTTTCAGCTTCAACATCGGTCCTTCCAATGAACACCCAGGACTGATCTCCTTTAGGATGGCCTGGTTGGATCTCCTTTAGGATGGCCTGGTTGGATCTCCTTGCAGTCCAAGGGACTCTCAAGAGTTAATCTTTCCCGGCATCAGGGTCTTTTCTAATGAGTCAGCTCTTCCCATCAGGTGGCCAAAGTATTGGAGTTTCAGCTTCAACATCGGTCCTTCCAATGAACACCCAGGACTGATCTCCTTTAGGATGGCCTGGTTGGATCTCCTTGCAGTCCAAGGGACTCTCAAGAGTCTTCTCCAACACCACACTTCAAAAGCATCAATTCTTCGGCACTCAGCTTTCTTCACAGTCCAACTCTCACATCCATACATGACCGCTGCAAAAACCATAGCCTTGACTAGACGGACCTTTGTTGACAAAGTAATGTCTCTGTTTTTTAATATGCTATCTCGGTTGGTCATAACTTTCCTTCCAAGGAGTAAGCATCTTTTAATTTCATGGCTGCAATCACCATCTGCCATGATTTGGAAGCCCAGAAAAATAAAGTCAGCACTGTTTCCACTGTTTCCCCATCTATTTCCTATGAAGTGATGGAACCAGAAGCCATGATCTTTGTTTTCTGAATGTTGAGCTTTAAGCCAACTTTTTCGCTCTCCTCTTTCACTTTCATCAAGAGGCTCTTTAGTTCTTCTTCACTTTCTGCCATAAGGGTGGTGTCATCTACATATAGTCTTCAAATTTTTAACTGTATATTTTCTAAAATAATTTTTAGAAACTATAGATTGCTTCTAAGTTAAGTTGGCAACTAAAATTTTCCATCTTATGTATGAAAGTTATTTTAATTTTTGCAAATGGTAAAGTTTTCATTTTTTGTCCTAAATTTTGGTTGTACAACCACTCCCTCACTCTTTTAAATGTACCAAAATGAGTACAAAATCATATTATTATAAGACCCACCATCATATTTTGTGTATTTTAAAAATATATAAACAAGTTTTAATAGTTGGAAAATTTAGATCATTCATTCTGGGTTTGAACTTGTATTTTCATTTACTTTCCCTACAGACTTCTGAATCCTGATTATATTAGTCACTCTATCTTTCTTCTCAGAAAGAAAACATATATAATTGCCTATTGTATATAATTCAATTTTGAATTTTCTTTTCTAATGAGACTCCAAGAGTGAACTTCTTCTGGATTGAATTATTATCACAATTATTCATAGCACATAATCAATCAAAATATAGAATAGAAATCTGGTATAATTTTGACAAATGATATCAAAAAAGTAAATATTATTGGAAATAATATGAATGGGACTTTTTCAATTAGTTTATCAAACTATTGACAAATGTTATTTGTTGTCAGAAAGTGATCAGGTTAAGAATCGCACTCATTACTTTTTTGCTCATTTATACAGCTATAAGCAATAAAAAAATATATTGACATGTGTGAATAAATTAGAATGGAAGGAGTTTGCTTCTGAATTAAATGTCCAAAGTCATGTTGCAATTTATCATCAAAAAATTATTTTAATGTTTTACTGGGTGACAATTTAATTAAGTCCTCCTTGAATTTTATTAAAAACACAGACTTAGAAATAATCTCTTTGACAAATTACTCACTATCCAATTACTAGACTCATTCAACTTTATTTCAGAGTATTTTTAGAATGGCTTTGCCCAAGCTTACCAATAATATATTAACTACACCTGACTCTTTCATGTATAAGCATTTTGTGGAATCCTATAATGAATTTGGAAAATCAAAATGCTGTTAATTATAGTACTCCTTGGCTGATACAGTATTTTTGATAAAATGTTTTTATCTTGTGATTAAACATATTCATCCAAACCTTGTCACTGTAGACTTAGCTCCTCAATTTATGGAGTTATCCACCACATAACATGATTGACACAACCAGTCCTCATTACCCAACCAGTAAAGTCAGATTTTATTTCTGACAATAAAAATACCTGATGTCATTTCTCAATTCACATAAAAAGTGTTAACACATGTCTCTGTGACAAGCCTGTGAATTCTAACATAGACACCAAGTTCTAGAACAGACCTTCCCATGAGGTTGCTCCCTTGACAAAATAAGGCACTTCTACCTTTGCTACTTCCAAGCACAAACTTTGGGAGGGACCTCTCATCACCACGGTTTCTCTCTTCCCCTGACGTGATCACAGGTAGGTGCTGCTCCTCACCCTGGATCCTGGAATGAGGACTACATAGGGCAAACTCTCTCGACTTCTCTCTCCAGTGCCTCTGCCTGGGAAATGCTGCCTTCCCAGGCATCAAATAGAGGATAGAAGAAGTGTCCATCACTTCTGCTGTGCTGCACCATTACAACAGAGATCAGAACATTGTCACTGAAGCCAAAATGCCCTGCTTCTGAAGGTGAAAGTGTTAGTCATTTCAGTTATGTCTGATTCTTTGTGACCCCATGAGCTATAGCCTGCCAGGCTCGTCTGTCTATGGCATTCTCCAGGCAAGAGTACTGGAGTAGGTTTCATTCCCTTCTCCTGAGGATCTTCCCAACCCAGGGATCAACCCAGGTCTCCTGCATTGCAGGCAGATTCTTTACCATCTGAGTCCTGTTTCTAATGCTACACTTTGCACTCAACAGAAATATGTAAAAGTCTGAGAAAGACACGAAATCCTATAGCAGGTGCTTGGGGTTTAAATTAATGCAGGCACTGTGCATGCTGATATTTTTCATTTGATTAGAGACTTTTATACCCCCTTAACAGTTCATGCAGTAAGATTTCAGACATGTTAAAATGTGATTTTCTTTCAGAAAGTAGGGAAAAGGCAGATGTGAAAAGGAAGGTGGGAAAGAAAAACATACATGACTTCCTGAATTGCAGGCATCCTTCCAGGCCAATACATTTGAGAAAGGAGGATTATAGGCAGCAATGATATGAAAATTGGAGCTCCTCAAAATTGTGTACCTCTTAGAAAAGCCTCCTATTTCCCAACAGGTACTAGACCCTGATTTGAAGACCATTGCTGCAGACTTCCAAGCAACTGAGAAATCTAATTTATAATGCTTGAGAAATCAAATATTTTATTCTCTAATATTTGCATTATTTCTCTTGCTGCGTAACAAGAGTCAAACAACATCACGGTTTCCATGCATCAGGAGTCTAAACACAGCTTGGCAGTGTACTTTGCTCAGTCTTTAAGGCTGTAGTCCAGGTGTCACCTATCTCACCTGAGGTCTGTCTCTTCGTCCAAGGTCACTAACTGTCAACAAGATTTAGGAGTCCTGGTGATTACAAGACAGAGGTTCTCAGCTCCTAGATGCTGCCCACTCTTCCCTGACATGTAACTCTTTCCACAGCCTGGTCATTTGTTTCTTTAAGGACAACAGACAGATGCCCCACCATTTCTTCTGTCTTGGCTCTTGACTGGCTTGTAAAGGACTCAAGTGATTAGGTCAGGCCCACCAAATTAATCTCCTATTTGGTTAACTTAGTGTCAACTACTGAGAGGGCTTAATCACATCGGTAACATCTTTTCACCTTTGCTGTGCGTGCGTGTTCAGTTGCTTCAGTTGTGTCCGACTCTGCAACCTTGTGGACTGTAGCCTGCCAGGCTCCTATGTCCATGGGATTCTTCAGGAAATAATACTGGAGTGGGTTGCCATGCCCTCTTCCAGGGGATCTTCCCAACCCAGGGATCAAACTCCTACATTGCAGGCAAATTCTTTACTGCTGAGCCACTGGGGAAGGCCTCACCTTTGCTATATAACACAGCATAATCAAGGACACTTCCATATGCCATCATCCTTGCCAAGGTCTACTGGTTGGAAACAAGTGACAGAACCCATCCACAGTCCAGAGGAGAGGGTTTTACAAGGGCATGAGTCATTGGGAGTCATCTTATTAAGAGAGTTCTGTCCACCATGGCATTCACATTATAACAACTGCGGAGTGCTTTCTTCAAGTTTAGAATATAAAATTTAAAAGACAACCTCTATTCAGTGATCCTTAGAAAAATTACCAGGAAAGTCTTTTAAAACACAGATTTCCCAGGTCCCACCCTCAGAGATACTGATGTGGGAGGCAAAGAGTTGGACAGGACTCTGCATTTTAAGTAAGTTCTCCCTATGATTTTGCAGTCCATGGGGTCAAAAAGAGTCAAACACAACTGAGCAACTGAACAACAATAGCAATGATTCTGATGCAAGTACTAACCATACATCAAAAACTCCTAATTTAGTGCTTCCATAACTAAAGAATGGCTTGAATTTTCTCAAGTTTGCAGTTTGGAGCAGAGAATTCCTCCAAATGGGTTTAGCCCCTCTGTTTTATAAAAGCAGTATTTCACAGGCTCCATTTCTCTATTTTATACCTAACATACTGAGAAACCTTTATACAGTCCCAAGAAGTGCCCTTCTGTTTAAAGTCCTTGTAGGACTGAGCTGACAGCCTTATTGCCACTGTAAACCAAATATAAAATTTTAAAATAGCACAGAGTGGATAGAAACCTGGTTTCTTCTCCAACTGTAGTTTCTACCATTCTCAAAAGGAAAATGAGAGGACAAAGCTTAACTGTAAAGTAGGCAAGGAAGACATGAAAGCAGTTAAGTGTTCATGGGCAGAGGAATGAATAAAGATATGGCAGGGACTTCCCTGTTGGTCCAATGGTTAAGAATCTACCTTGCAATGCAGGGAACACAGGTTTTTTCCTCAGTCAGGGAGCCAAGATCCCACATGCCATGGGGCATGGCCAAAAAGTAATAAAAGAAGATATGATATATACATATATGGAATATATATACCCATATATACCTATTTGTGGCCAATGGAATATCACTTGGCCATAAAAAGATTGAAGGCAAGAGGAGAAGGGGATGACAGAGGATGGGATGGTTGGATAGCATCACTAACTCAATGGACATAAATTTGAGCAAACTCCAGGGACATGAGTTTGAGCAAACTCCAGGAGATGGTGATGGACAGGGAAGCCTGGTGTGCTGCAGTCCATGGGACGCAAAGAGTCGGACACGACTGAGCGACTGAACTGGACTGATAAAAAGAATAAAATATTGCCATTTGCAGCAACGTGAATGGACCTAGAGGTTATCATGCTCTGTGAAGGAAGTCAGAGAAAGACAAATATAATATGAACCACTTATATGTAGAATCTAAAAAATAATGATATAAATGAACTTATATACAAAACAGAAATAGATCATAACATAAAAACAAACTTAGAGTTACCATAGGGGAAAGCGGGAGACAGCGGGAGAGAGGGGTAAATTAGGAGTTTAGGATTAACAGATAGGCACTGCTATGTCTAAAATAGATAACTGAAAGACCCTACTGTATAGCACAGGGAACTATACTCAATATCTTCTAACAACCTATAATGGAGAAGAATCTGAAAAAGAACATTGTGTGTGTGTATAACTGAATCACCTTGCTCAGTAACTAAGGCTGACCCAATATGGTAAATTGCCTACACTTCACTTAAAGCAATAAAAATAAATAAATAAAGCAGGCAAGGAACGCTCCTGGAGCAGTGACCCTGTTTCATTGGCACATTCCCTGGTGAGGCTTTAGCTGAAGGTAGGGGCTCCTTGCTGTTTCGTCACTCAGCTGTGTCTGACTCTTTGCACTCCCATGGACTGTAACTTGCCAGGCTCCTCTATCAATGGGATTTTCCAGGCAAGAATACTGGAGTGGGTTGCCTTTTCTTTTTCCAAGGGATCTTCCTAATCCAGGAATTGAATCCAAGTCTCCTAAGTCTCCAGCTTGGCAGGCAGATTCTTCATGACTGAGCCACCTGGTAATTGGAAGCCCTTTAATCAGGAATAGGGTAAGAGGGTAGTAAAAGTCTCAACAGTGTGGCTCCCCATTTTCCACATGGACGCTACCTGACTAATTCATGAAATTCTGGCAATAGGCACAAGGCAGGGTGCAACCATGTTAGCCTGGATTGTGAAATCTTCAAGTGCCAAGATTTATCAGAGGAGAGCAAGAAGCTGTCTTAACAATTGTTCCTTAGTGCCTCTTCACCCTAAGAGTCCAAGTTATACCATTTAGCATTCTCCCTTGCAACTTGACCTTGACTTCTGAGAAAGAGTTTCAAAAACTGAGGTAAAAAGAGGCCCATCGGTACTGTCTGGAAGTACAGCTCCTGGGGAGTGGAAATAGTCATGTAGTTCAGCCACTGTGTGGGTGACCCAGAGAAAAGAGGCAAAAGAAAGAAACCAAGATTTACAGCCTCACAGAAGTGTTGGGGAAGAAAGGGACACTGCTTTCCCTGTAAATTCGATTACACGTTTACAAAAGCTGACCCAAGCAAGACGTTAGGCAAGTTGTTAGTAGGTAAAATTTGTCTGTGCTCTGTCAACCTTTGCCATTCTTTCCCTGCCGTCACCTCTTTCTGTATATCCATGCCATCCTCTTGCACAGATTTCACACAGCACATCATTAATTTCTTTTGCTATCAAAACAAATTGTTTTGCTGTGTTCCTCAGGGGACTTCCCTGGTGGTCCAGCAGTTAACACTCCATGCTCCCAACGCAAGTGGCCCAGGTTCAATCCCTGGTCAGGGAACTGGATCCCACATGCCACAACTAAGAGTTTACATGCGGCAGCTAGAGATCCAGTGTGCCAAAATGAAGAGCAAAGATTCCAACCAAGACCCAGCACAGCCAAGTAAATACATAAATATTAAAGAAAAAAAAGTTCTCAAGAAAGAAACAGAAAGACATGCATATGATCTTAGACAACAGGTTAGATTATTATTGTTTTCATTTTAAGAAGACTGTAAGTGATTTTTAAGATGATACCTTCATGGGGAAGATTATAGCATTAGTCAGTAACAAGACAGATTTGTTATTGCTAAAAAAATTTTAAGGGAAGTCAGAGACATTTCGAAAACCATTCCACATAGGTAATCCTCTGGACTTGAGGCTTTATATATACATGAAAGGAAAAATTGAGGAGGAGGGAGGGTATAATATTTACTTAGATCTCCATGGTTCTTGGAAACACAACCTTCAGATTTCCTGTTTCAGCTCCAACATGTAAAGAGTTTGGAAGTTGTCACTGCCGTCCTTATAATTAAGGAAAAGCAGAAAAGTGGGATAAACTAGAACCAATGACTCTTCTAGTGCCCATTAAAGAATCAAGGTTTTAGGGAAACATTACCCCCAAATCAAGGAAACAGGCGCATGCAGAGTCACACCTGAAGCGGAAGTCAGTGAAGGGATAAAATAGTAGAAATATTTGAATGGGGTAAATTTGATGAGTTGCTAGAATCTGTGTTTGGATTAGCATAAGAATAAAAATCTCTTCGAGGGCCCTCAAATTTCTGTAAGCTTCACCTTCAGGAATTCCACTGGTTCTCAAGATAAAAATCCTAGAAAGAGCCCCTCATTTCTCTGGAAGAAGGAAATGAGTACTAACTGTGATACACCCAGAACCTTGTCCATAACCAAGACTTACTCTGGAGAAAAAATTCTGTGAGCTTGTTCTCAGTTAGGGAAAAGACATTTCTTCCACTCCAGACTCCTCTAGCCTTCCTATCTCTCCTAAGATGGATAAAGGGTGGAGGGACAGAGTCAACAGGGATAAGAAGCTCTAGGGAAAAGACTGAAAACACCACAACCAGGCAAAGGAGTAAGGGAAACAAGGTGTTAGGGAAAACACTGAAATTACCCATCTTGACCAGGTACCATGGTAACCATTCACAGGAGTTATTTTACGACAGGAGATCCTGGTAAGGAACATGGAACTAACAAGCCACCATCAACTGGAAGAAATTGGGAAAGGTTGAAAGGAGATATCACATGTCCTACCAACCTCCCAGAATCTTCCACCCTGGAACCCATACTGGTTGAGTAATGCCACTAGGAAGGCCAGTCAGAAGGACCGGCCAGAGACAACCCAGGAACTCATCCCAGCACCATAAAACCAAAGACTGCAGAGCAGTCCTCCTGGGTTCCCTTACACTCCTGCTCTCTGCTGAGCACCACTTCCCAATAAATTCTCTTGCTTTGTCAACACCTGTGTCTCCTTGGATAATTCATTTCCAAGCATTAGACAAGAGTCCATTCTTGGGCCCTGGAATGGGCCCCCTTTCTCACAACAGAGGGAAATAAAAAGCAATAGCACCGGGCAGAAAAAAAAAAAAATCTTATGTAGGTCACAAACAAGAGACACGAGCCTACTATAAGACTGAATTTAATCATAAGTTGGTTGAACACCCATCCTCCTTCATACCTTATGATCACACAATTGGGCTGTTGTATAATAACAATGATTGTAGTTGAAAGATATGCAACACATAGATACTCTCTGAGGAGAAGAACTTAAGAGATATTCCCTGAAGTCAACAGGGGAAAAATAAAACAAGGACATTAGAGGAATCTGAAATGCTGATAGCTACAACTACAGTAAGGGTTAGGTTGAGCTGTATTTACAGCCCAGTTTCTAGCCAGATGAACATAAATCCTCACACTAAAAGGTTATTTAACTGTTTCTAGTATCCAGTAGAAAATGTCTGACTTTTACCGAAAAGAAAAAAAATTAAGTCATGTCAACAGTTAAGAAGAAAAATCACAGTCTGAAAAGATAAAGCAAGCATCAGAATCAGATTCAGATATGACACAGTCAGTGAAATATATCAGTCTGGGGATTTGAAATAATTATGTATTAAGAGTTTCAATGAAAAAAGTTGACAAAATGCAAGAACTGATGGATAATAGAAGAAGAGAGATGGAAACTCTAAGGAATCAAAAAGAAATTCTAGTAATCAAAAGCACAGTAACAGAAATAAAGAATCCCTTCAATGAGCTCATTAGTAGACTTGACACAACCAAGGAACAAGTCAAGAAGTTTGCAGATACTTGAATACAATCTTCCCAAACTAACACGAAAACAGAAAAAGAAAAAAATAAATGTTAAAGTCCAGAATTGTGAGAAGTATCAAAAAAATGTAACATAACATATGTAAAATTGGAATAGTAAAGGAGAACAGCAGAGAAGGCAATGGCACTCCACTCCAGTACTCTTGCCTGGAACATCCCATGGACGGAGGAGCCTGGAAGGCTCCAGTCCATGGGGTTGCTGAGGGTCGGACATGACTGAGCGACTTCACTTTCACGTTTCACTTTCATGCACTGGAGAAGGAAATGGCAACCCACTCCAGTGTTCTTGCCTGGAGAATCCCAGGGATGGGGGAGCCTGGTGGGCTGCCGTCTATAGGTTGCACAGAGTCGGACACGACTGAAGCGACTTAGCAGCAGCAGCAGCAGCAAAAGAGAAGAGAGAGAGAACAAGGCAAAAGAAATATCTGAAGTGGTAATGAAAAAGAATTTTCCAAAATAAATGACAGATATCAAATAAGAAGTCCAGGAAGCTCAAAAAATACCAAGTAGAATCTACTCCTAGGCATATCATAATCAAGTTGCACAAAAAGAAACACAAAGCGAAATGAATATTATGAAAGAAGTCAGAGGGTGAAAAAACCTTATCTAGAGAGCCAACTCATTGGAAAAGACCCTAATGCTGGGAAAGACTGAAGGCAGAAGGAGAAGGAGGTGACAGAGGATAGGATGGTTAAATGGCATTATCGACTCAATGGACATGAGTTAGAGCAAACTGAACAACAAAATAGAGGAACAAAGATAAGAACTACAGCGGATTTCTCACCAGAAGCCATACAGACAAGAAGATACAGATCAAACTATTTAAAGTGCTAAAAGAAGAAAAACTAACAACCTAAAATTCTGTATTCAGGAAAAATGAAGACTTTTTCCAACAAACACTGAAGGATTTCACTGCTGGCAGATGTACTCTGCAAGAAATGTTAAAAGAAGTTCATCAGGCAGAAGGAAAATGACATGATATTTGCCAAATATATCTAATGAAAATCTTGTGTCCAAAATAAATAAAGAACTCTTAAAACTCAACAATAATGAAACAGCCAGTTTTTTAATTGAATATAGTTGCTTTACACTTCTGTGTCAGTTTCTGCTATAAAGCAAAGTGAATCAGCCATATATACACGTATACCCACTCTTTTTTGGATTTCTTTCCCATTTAGGTCACCATAGAACATTGAGTAGAATTCCCTGTGCTATCTAGTAGGTTCTCTATACAGTTGGTTACCTATTTCTAATGTATATATGTCAATCTTAATCCCCCAATTCATCCCATCAATCCCCCATCCCCTCTTGGAATCCATATGTTTCTTCTCCACATCAGAAAAAGCAAATTATGAAATGGGTAAATGATATGAACAGAAAACTCACCAAATAAGATATACAGGTGGCAAATAAACATGAAAAAACACACTCAACATTATATGTTATGAGGGAAATGCAAATTAAAACACTAATGAGATACTGCTACAAGCCTGTTAGAGTGGTTAAAATCCGACAAACTAAAAATACCCAATTGCTAGTAGGATTCAGAACAACAGAAATTCTCATTCATTGCTGGTATGCATACAAAAATGGTACAGCCACTTTGGAAGATAGGTTCGCAGTTTCTTACCAGGCCAAGCACAATCTTACCATACAATTCAGCAATTGTGCTCCTAGGTATTAACTCAACTAATTTTAAAACTTTTCCCTGCACAAAAGCCTGCACCACAAATGTGTATAGCATCTTTATTCAGAATTGCCAAAAACAAGAAGCAACCAAGATGTAGGTTAACAGATAAGCAAAATTCTTTTTTTTTTTTTTTTAGCAAAATTCTGATACATCTCAAGCATTCAAATCCTTTTCAGCAATAAAAAAGAATGAGCTATCAGTCATTCAGTGAAGTTGGTGAATCTTAAATGCAAAATGAAAGAAGACAGTCTGAGAAAGCTACATGCTGTACAGTTCCATTTGTATGAGATTCTGGAAAAGGCAAAACTATAGAGATAGTAAGCAGAGCTGCAGTTACCAAAGGTTAAGGGGCAATTAGGTAGGTGACTTTTTTAGATCAGTAAAACTATTCTGTATGACACTGTAATGATGGATCCATAAAACTATGCATTTGTCAAAATCCATAGCATAGCGCAAAGAGGGAAACTCAATGCATGAAGATATTTTAAAAATTATTTAGAAGGTAAGTAGATTCCAGGATAGAATACAAAATGTGAAAAAAACACATCTAACTGTATTGCAAATGTATGAAACAACATCATTGAAGGAGGTGGAGAGAAAAGGTGCTGACCTAAGTAACTTTGGAAATAAGTGGAGTCTCTCAAAATAAAGATGAAAAGCATTATGTATAAGCCCTGTCTTCTAACTGAAAAGTTGTTTCCCATGGGAGTAGGAATTAAAAATTCTGAAACCACTATACATACATATTGAAATTAAACAATTAAGTAAATGGATGGCAGATGGTAGGAGCCAGGCTTCTCTCACTGTGGAGTGGGAGGCTACAGATAAACAAGGAGTAAAAGCTATAAAAATCCATGTGGTAATGGAACTGAATACATCTTTGCTAACTCATGTTTTAGCTTGATATGGAAATAGATGATTACATGTAGGCATATTTATAGACATTTTTATATACATGGGTTGACTTACACACACATATTTCCTTGCTTTGTTAGCTGAGAAGATATGAAAGCAATAAGCATACTTAGCACCCAGATCTTGGTTTCTAATATTATTCTTCAGTAAAAGGAATCAAAGCTTTTAGAGAAATGGATGATTCTAAGGGCTGGTACCAAATATAGATGAGTGTGGAATATCTTATAATGCCAGAAAGTATGAAATTGCTCAAAAACCCACAATGAAGGGGATATGTCAAATGAGTCAACTGAAAGTGTTAGTCACTCAGTGATGTCCAACTTTTTGTGACCCCCACCCCACCCCCCAGCCCAGGCTCCTCTGTCCATGGAATTCTCCAGGCAAGAATACTGGAGTGGGTAGACATTTCCTTCTCAAGGGGATCTTCCCAACCCAGAGATCAAATTCAGGCCTCCTGCATTGTAGGCGAGTCTTTACTATCTGAGCCTCCAGGGAAGCTGTCAATAGCCAAATGTGGAACAATTTGAGCATGAAACTGAATATTTTATTGGATTATAACTCAAAGAATAAAATAAGTATCTCAGAGTCCATAGTAATCTAAATAAATGAGGGAGAATGAACAAATTGTCCATGCAGAAGGATTCCAAATAATAACTGTAGATACTCTGTCCTTGAGAATGTGAAGCTTAACTCCCCACTCCCTAAGTGTGGATTGTGCATAGGAACGTCCCTCTATAGTGTACAGCATGGAAAGGGGAAACAGTGTAACCACAGGGGAGGACCTGACAAATGCTACTTATCAAGATTCCAGTGAGAGTCAGGTTCAGTTCAGTTCAGTTCAGTTCAGTCGCGCAGTCGTGCCCGACTCTTTGTGACCCCATGAATCGCAGCATGCCAGGCCTCCCTGTCCATCACCATCTCCCGGAGTTCACTCAGACTCATGTTCATCAAGTCCGTGATGCCATCCAGCCATCTCATCCTGTGTCATCCCCTTCTCCTCCTGCCCCCAATCCTTCCCAGCATCAGGGTCTTTTCCAATGAGTCAACTCTTCGCATGAGGTGGCCAAAGTACTGGAGTTTCAGTTTTAGCATCATTCCTTCCAAAGAAATCCCAGGGCTGATCTGACAAATGCTACCTTATCAAGATTAGAGTGAGAGTCAGGTTATATAGCATGTAAATCTGATAACGATGTAAAGAAAATGGCACTTCATCTCTGGGATCTTCTTCCCAGAGCCCATGACCCAGTTCAATCATGGAGAGAACACCAGGCTATTTCCAATTGAGAAAAATTGTACAAATATCTAAATCAATATCCCTTAAAATTTCAAGGTCATCAAAAATAAGAAAAGTCTAAGAAACTTTCATAGTCAAGAGGAACCTAAGGAGATATCATATCTAAATATAATGTGGTATCCTGAGTGGGTTTCTGCAAAAGATAAAAGTACTAGGTATGAGCTAAGGATCTCTAAATCAAGTGTGGATTTTAGTTAATAAATAATGTAATAATTCTGGTTTATTGTCACCAATGTGCCGTACTATCATGAGGTATTTATAAGAGGGGAAACTGGATCTGGGGTATATGGGATCTCTCTGTACTCACAAATTTTCTGTGAAACTGAATCCATTCTAAAATAAAACATTTATTGAACACAGTCTCTAGCATACCATACGGAGAAGGCAATGGCAACCCACTACAGTATTCTTGCCTGGAGCCTGGTAGGCTGCAGTCCATGGGGTCGCAAAGAGTTGGAAACAACTGAGCGACTTCACTTTCACTTTTCACTTTCATGCATTGGAGAAGGAAATGGCAACCCACTCAGTGTTCTTGCCTGGAGAATCCCAGGGACGGGGGAGCCTGGTGGACTGCCGTAGCCTGGTGGGCTGCCGTCTATGGGGTCATGCAGAGTCGGACACAACTGAAGCAACTTAGCAGCAGCTGCTGCGCTTCAGTCATGCCGTCTACGGGGTCGCGTGTGTGACTCTGTGTGACCCCATAGATGGCAGCCCACCAGGCTCTGCCATCCCTGAAATTCTCCAGGCAAGAACACTGGAGTGGGTTGCCATTTCCTTCTCCAATGCATGAAAGTGAAAAGCGAAAGTGAAGTCGCTCAAGCAGCAGCATACCATAAAAAATTATGAGACATATTAAGTAACATATGACTGATAATCAGAAAATCAAAAAGCAATCAAAGCCATCAATAAGATACCCACAGATAAACAAGCCATTGGAATTAAAAGATAAAGGCTTTTAATTAACTTTTATAAACAAGTTAAATAAATGAGTAAAAAGATGGAAAAAACAAATGAAAAGATGGAGAATTTCTATAGAGAAGTGGATATACTAAGACTGAAAAACATAGTATTTCAAAAAAAAAAAAAGAAAGAAAATACATTGGAAAGGCTTAACAGCAGATTGAACAGCAAGAAACGAGGCCCATAAATGTGAAAATTGGTCAGTTAATTAAGCTGGAGAAAAGAGAGGAAAGGATGAGAAAAAACAGAACACAAAATGAGAAGCATGTGGAACAATACCAAGCTTTCTAACATATATGTTACTGGAGTAATATACAAAGATGAGAGAGAAAACTAAGCAGAATAAATATTTGTGAAGATAATCACCAATAATTTTCTAAAACTAGTTAAAAGATATCAAACAAGTTCAAAGTGCTCAACAAAATAGGATAAGTATCCAGCCAAGCAGAATAAACACAAAGAAACCCATACCTAGGCACATCTGTTAAACTGCTACAAAACAAAGATGAAGGGAAAAAAATCTGAAAAGTAGTCAGAAAAATAATAGATCCATTACATTCAGATGAACAGGACTATAAAGAATTATAATGACTTCTCAACAGTTGCAAGAAAGCCAGAAGACAACAGAATGACATATATCATGTGCTGGAAGAAAAACCTGCCAACTCAGTGGAAATACATTTTGTCTACACCAGTGAAAATAGTTTTCCAATCCAATGTTCCCAAACAGAACTTCTCCTTCCTTAGAAACCTTTTCTCCCTTTGAAACTCACCATATTCTTTATAGTATCAATGTCGAGTCTCTCAGGCCCATCATGTCCTCTCCTTCTCTTTTTGACTTTCACAGTCACACCAATTCCTGTCAATTCCATCTCAGGAAAAATCTTTGGGATCTGTCAGTCCTCTTCAGCCTCCCTAGTACTGTATTGGTTCAAGCCCTCATCATTTCTAGACATGACAACTGAAAGCTGACAGCTGACAAAGAAAGCTGATCACCGAAGAATTGATGCTTTTGAACTGTGGTGTTGGAGAAAACTCTTGAGAGTCCCTTGGACTGCAAGGAGATCCAACCAGTCCATCCTAAAGGAGATCAGTCCTGGGTGTTCATTGGAAGGACTGATGTTGAAGCTGAAACTCCAATACTTTGGCCACCTGATGAGAAGAGCTGACTTATTGGAAAAGACCCTGATGCCAGGAAAGATTGAAGGCAGGAGGAGAAGGGGACGCCAGAGGATGAGATGGTTGGATGGCATCACCGACTCGATGGACATGAGTTTGGGCAAACTCCGGGAGCTGGTAATGGATGGGGAAGCCTGCCGTGCTGCAGTCCATGGGGTCGCAAAGAGTCGAACATGACTGAGCGACTGAACTGAACCCACGATAGCAGCCCACTGATTCATCTAGCCTCCCCACCACTGATATTTCCTCATCATCGTTCATCTTCCTCACAAGTTCTGTAATTAGCATTCTAAAAGCTAATTCCCCCCTGAACCTGTCTGTCAGATGCTTAAAAGTCTCTTCTGACTTTCTGAGCTTCCCTGGTGACTCAGATGATGAAGAATCTGCCTGCAATGCAGGAGACCTGGGTTTGATCACTGTGTTGGGAAGTCCCCTGGAGAGGGAAATGGCAACCCACTCCAGTATTCTAGCCTGGAGAATTCCATGGACAGAGGAGCCTGGTGGGCTACAATACATGGGGCCACAAAGAGCTGGACACGATTAAGCGACTTTCACTTTCTTTTTCTGACTTTCTGCCAAATTCATATCACAACATACAAAATCCTTTCACAATCTTAGTCCCAGCAACTTCTCCACCATCTGTTCTTGCATATTCTTTTCTTCTTTTGTTGTGCTTAGTAAAATGTAAAATAATTATAAGCGTAAGTCTCTTTCTCTTTCACCAGATATTAACTTCTCAAAGGAAAGGACTATGACCATTTGTAGAATGTTCTACTGAAAACTAAAACTTGAAAGAGTGAAGGAAGGTGAGGATCATTCTCATCTCTAGCAAAGGCTTCTAGAAAATCATCTTGATTGCCCATGAGAGGGGAATCACCAAGGCAGGTAAGGCTTATAGTAAAGATGTTTGGTTCCCTGAAAGTCAGGAGGGAACCGTCATTAAGGGGAGTGGGGTACATAATCCTATCTGCCAATAAAGTTAATGTAACAAAACCATTTGTCGTTCAAGAGTTGGAAGGTTGCCCAACTCCTAAGGATATGAATTAGCAGTGAGAAATTAGTGGGCTACTTCACAAGAAGCAGACTCCAGAGTCAGTTCATTAAGTGTTCAAGGAGCTTTGAGTGCCTTAGCAGATGACTTCAGCCAGAAAAAAGTGAGTGTCAAGAACTGTGACTCTGGGAGCTCAGGTATGGGAGATTCTTAGCTAAGCATGACACGGAAGCAGTTAATTGTCCACCACTGCAGACCTTCCTTCAAGGTTTCTTGGTGATGTGCACAGGCGTGAGCCAGAGGCAGACCCGCAGAATCTGTCAAATTGACCAGTTGTCCACAGTGACATCATGTGGCTGCAAGAAGTAATGACAGTATCTAACAAGTGCTCCTGACTAACCTCAACTTTGAGGTCTTGTAAATTCCTAGAGTTCATAAAATATCACGGCCAATCAAAAAGAAGGTGCTGAACTCTGTCTAATTTGGCATGCGAGCCGATTCTGTTGCGGCTGTTGTTGTTAAAGTGAAAAATAAAAAGATAAAGATTTATGGACATAATTGTCTTCTAGTATATATTAGTAAAGTGGGGGAAAAAATATTTGCAACTCTTATTACCGAAAGGGGGCTTTTCTTAAAGGGGAATTTTTCTGAAGGCCCTGAAATCCCTTTCATAAAGGAAAATGTACAGGAAACTCTGGAATTCTATAGACCTGAAACCATTAGAGCTGTTCTGACTGATGTGAAAATTGGGGGGCTTAGAGTCCCTGTGATTCAATCTCCCCATCTGGTTTCCTTTCCCTTGACAGCAGCCTCAAAGGCCCTGCCCTCACCACACACACACAGGCACACACACACACATACACAGAATTCAAGACCCCTGCAGAATACAGTTTAAAACTCACTTTCTTGATGATAGAAAGCCTGTGAAGAATTCGAATCAGAGAATGACATCTACACAGAGATCATCTATGTGGGACAGAGGGTGTTTTTAAGGGTGTGAGGAGGACAACGCAAGATTGAGGAAAAGACAGCTGGCTTGCAAGAATTTCATCGAAGGACAGACAGACCTTTCAACAGGTATAATGTCATGAATAATGTTAAAACATTCAGTTCAGTTCAGTTCAGTCGCTCAGTCATGTCCAGCTCTTTGCGACTCCATGAATCATTCGTAAAACATAAAACATGATAACTGAACTTCTCTGTAAATACAAAATCTATTTGTAAATCATATCAAAAACATTCATTGGGTAAAAAAAAAATTCACTGGGAAGAGAAATAGTCTCTCAGTCCTAGTAGTAAAGGATTAATTTTGACTACCTTGGAAATATGATTATCACAAAGTTCTTAAACCGAACACTTTTTCTATTGAAAAACTTGTTTTGTGCCAGGTTTTTTCTTAAAACTCAACTTGGAAATTTTATTTTCATCAAAATGAGCTTAAATTCTGCTGAGAACTAAAGAATTGACCCTGCTGTGATTAACGCCAATTCCAACTCAAGTGTCCATCAATAAGAATGGATAAAGAATTTGTGACATATATATATATGTGTGTATATCCTGCCATTTGTGACAACACAGATGAAGTTCGAAAGCATTATGCTAAGTGAAAAAAGTCAGAGAAAAACAAATAATGTATGATCTCACTTATACATGGAATCTAAAAAACAAAACAAAAACAAACTCAGAAAGAGAAATCAGACTTGTGGTTACCAGAGGTGGAAGGTGGGGTGAGGGGGAAATGAAGAAAAGTGATTAAAAGATTGAAACTTTCTGCTATAACATGAGTAAGTGCTAGGAACATAATGTACAACATAATGACTAAGATATAACTGCTGTATGATATATAGGAAAGTTAGGAGAGTAAATCATGAATTCTCATTACAGGGAGTTTTTTTTTCTTTTTATTGTATCTATGAGATGATGCATGTTAGCTGAACCTATTGTGGTAATCATTTCACATATATGCAAATCAAATCATCTTGCTATATCTCACATTTATACAGTAAATTGTATACAGTAATTCTAGTAAAACTGGGGAGAGGGGGCTGGAGTGGAGGGAGAGCCATGTTTCCAAGATAACTTTTAGGAAAAAAATCTAATAAAAGAAATTCTTATAAAAGTGCAGAATTCCTGCTAGGATAAAGAGAAAAAGCAAAGTTTCCAAGCAACTTTTGAGTAAAAATATGTTAGAAAACAAGGCTTTTAACAGAAAATGTTAAAAAACATGTTTAACTTTTTTAACATTTTAAATGTTCTCATAAACATTATGTTTTCAACCTAGTTTGGGGGAAAATACCTAGGGAAAAAACAATATTTTAAATAGAACTATTCAGAACTTTAATCCTGTTTGTGTTTCCCAAAACACTTTTGAGGAAAATTGTGGCATAAAACAAATTTTAACAGGGAAAATCAGAATTTAGGCAATAGGATGGCAACAAAGGACACAAACAGACCCAAGGGAGGGACTCTGAAATGGAGATGAAATTGTCCAAATGTGCTGAAAGGGCATGGCCTTTATACCATGTCCCCTCCCCCTCAACCTTCCTGCAGTGACCAGGCATTGCCCACTGCCCCTGTTCTGAGGGAGGGGTGCAACCCTAGGTGAGGGAGTTCCTTTAATCCAGGGCAATTCCTGAAAAGTCCTGGGCTGTGAGCTCTCTGCAGCAGAAATGGGTATCTGAGTCTTGGGCAAGTTTCAAGGGATCTGGATAAGTGTTTGGCATCACTACTGGCAAACAGCATCAGCCAGAAATTTAGGGAGTTGAAGAAAAAATGTGGGACCACATAATAGAGAATCTTAGGTACATTAGAGCTTAACACTGTCTCACCACCTCAAGAATAGAAGTCCTCGTGAAGATTTAAGTTCTCAAAAAGGCATCAAGGAAAGAGTGTTTCAGAATAGTTAAACAAGGAAAATGGAGGGAAGCTAAGAAAAGTATTTTTATTCATTTCACCACCTGGAAAAGCTGACAAATTCCAAACCCACATGCTGTTGAAATACAAGGGATGACTTAGGCTAACAAAAGCAAGTTAAGTCATAACTTTAGAAGAGAAAATCTGGGATTGCCCCAATGCAGCTGTGCTGTACCTTGCACAGGATATAGAAGGAAATATTTATCAGTCAGCCCACATTGAGTCCATCCCGGGAGCTCATGGCCGCAGCCTACACTGAATTCATCACTGGGATCGTTCACAAAGCTGTGGTGCTGCCTGTAAACCTCCTTTGGGTTTGGGGAAAGGAAACTGAACAGAGCGTAACCTGAAAGAGGTATTGAAGAAAAATCAGTGTTTTGTCTGCATGCCCACCAAATTCAAACAGTTCCATAAACTAGACATGAGTGTTTAACCTTCTAAAAGCTGGCAACCACTGCTTAGTAAGTGAGAAAGGCGGTGTATATAGTGGAGAGTGTATATTAGTCACTCAGTCATATCTAACTCTTTGTAGCCTCATGGACTATAGACCGTCATTCTCCTCTGTCCATGGGATTCTCCAGGCAAGAAGACTGGAGTGGGTTGCCATTCCCTTTCCAGCGGTCTTCCCGACCCAGAGATCGAACTTGGGTCTCCCACATTGCAGGTGGATTCTTTACCACAGAGCCCCGGGGGAAGCCCGTACAGTGGAGAGAGCTCATTCTTAATTTTAAAAAAAAGAAAGAAAGAAATGAGATTTCTTTTATTATATTTTTTGTTATTTATTCAGCTGTGCTGGGTCTTAGTTGTGGCATGCAGGATCTTTAGTTCTGGCATACAAACTCTTAATTATGGTATGTGGGCTCTAGCTCCCCACCCAGGGACTGAACCCAGGCCCTGGGTTCGGGAGCACAGAGTCTTAGCCACTGGACTGCCAGGGATGTTCCAGAGAGATCTCATTCTTTAGATTCCAGGGAGATCTCATTCTTTCAGTTCAGTCACTCAGTTGTGTCCAACTCTTTGCAGCCCCATGAATTGCAGCATGCCAGGCATCCCTATCCATCACCAGCTCCCAGGGTTCACTCAGACTCACATTCATCGAGTCAGTGTTTAGATACCATCAGAAGTAATTTGAAACACAGCCTCACCACTACTAGTGACCTTGGGCTTATTAACGTCTCTGAAAGGCAGTCTTCTTGGTAATCAGGTGGTGAGCAAAGCAGATGTGTGCGTGCTTATGTAAGTGGCCTACACTAAGTGGCTGTTGTCATCATTATCACTGTCATTATCACTGCCATTCCACAGTCCCCAGAGCTCACCGTCCAAGGGTAGTGACCTGCAGAATCCAAAGGTGTTCTGGTCTCTATTTAAGAATGAAGATGATAGAAGTCACAGCAGTCATTCATGCATAAAGTATTAGTCTCTCAGTTGTGTCTGACTCTTTGCGACCCCACAGACTGACCCCCACTCCCAGGCTCTTCTGTCCATGGGATTCTCCAGGCAAGAATACTAGATTGGGTTGCCATGCCCTCCTTGAGGGGATCTTCCTGACCCAGGGATCATTCATGCATAAGCAAGCACCTATTTCTAGTACAGTCTGAAGTGAAGTGAAGTGAAGTGAAGTCGCTCAGTCGTGCCGACTCTTTAATGTGTAATTTACTTAAGACTAACTCACTGCTTTTAATTTTAGAAAGAAAGTGAAAAATCATGTCTGTTGACACCAGGACAGAGCTCTGTTTGAAGTGAAATATCACTGCTGTGAATCCTCTCAAAAAGGGTAACAAGGTCAAGGTGCCAGGGGAGAGTCCAGCCCATAAACAAACAGAGTCTCTGCTCATCAGCAAGAGCTGCACCCATAGGGCAACTTCACAGCCTTCTTTGCCTCATAGTTCAGACAAAAGCTAGCTGAAGAAGAGGAAAAAATATGAAAGGGGCTTATAAGTGATGAGGAAAAAAATCATAACTTTTTTCTGTGGAAAAACAGCTGAACTAAGAAAAAATAAGTAACATGCCCTCTTTGTGCTAGGACAATATGCAGTGCACATCTACGTTACACATGAACCAGACCTCCTCACAGCAGGTGGATAAAATCAGTCTTGGAAAAAGATTGGCCCCTTTCTTCAGACGCCAGCATTGTCATTTATTTTGCACGTATAAGAGAAGGCCGTGGAGCAGAAAATAGAAAGGCATGCTGGCCTCACCTGAAGTGGGTGTGGTCTCCTTCAGGGGCACCAGTCCTCGTGCGGGCCTGAAGTCAGCAGTGGGCAGGGGCAGGCGATGGAGGACAGCAGACCCATCTTCTAAAAGGCAGGTACAGAAAGCGCACTCTCTGCAACAGCGAAGTGCAGAAAGGAAGCGCTATAACAGGCATCCTCTCTATCACATTCGTACCTAGTGTTAGCGCTAAAGACAGGTCTATTTTAAGAGGGAGTTCCTGACTAACCAACCAAGTATTCCTTCTAAGATCTTTCCCTATAGCATGACTCTATGGCATGTTAAAATGAAATACCAAAGCACAAGAAACAAAAAGAAAAACAGATAAATTGAACTTCATCAAAATTTAAAACTTGTGCTTCAAATGACACCATCAAGAAAGTAGAGAGACAGCCCATTGAATGCGAGACACTATTTGCAAGTTATACATCTGATAAGAGACTTGCATCAGGATTTATAAAGAACTTGTCAGCTCAATAATTAAAAAGACAAGCAAGCCAACAATAACTGTGCAAAGGATTTGCATAGACATTTCTCCTAAGAAGATGTACAAATGGCCAATAACCACATGAAAAGACAAATATTTATTTAGCCATCAAGGAAATACAAGTCAAAATCACAATGAGCTATCATTCCTTACCCACTAGAAGGGTTATAACCAAAAAGGTAGATGATAAGTGTTGGTGAGCAAGTAGAGAAATTGGAACTTTCTCACTGCTGTAACAGGAGGGAAAGGGGCAGGGCACAACTTTTGAAAGAATGACATAGCCCAAGGACACAACATAAAACCGATTAGAGTCAAATGGGACCAAGATGGCAGACAGGACTAGACCTTGATCCTCAATCAGCAAGTGAAACGACATACCCAGAGGTGCCATGACAGTTCCAAGGCACTGTTAAAAGACCAAGGAGTGGGTGGTGGCCCAAATCCTGGAAATCTCTGCCCCTTCCCAAAAATAGTTGGAATAATCCTCCCACTCTTTAGCATATGAAATTACCCAGCATAAATACTAACCATGCGAAATTTCAGGGCCACACTTGCCCTCTGCAATGGCCCACATTCGGTCTGTGGAGTGTGCTTCTCTCTGCATCTGAATAAATCCACTATCACTTTGCCTCTCACTGAATTATTTCTGTGATGAGACATCAAGAACCTGAGCTTCATTAGGTCCTGAAACCAGGTACCATGGGTTTTGGCTGGGTTTGAGTCCCAGCACGTGGGTTTGAGTCCCAGCACGTGGGTTCAAGTCCCAATCTGTGTTAAGTGGTTTCAGTGCCACTGGTATTATAAATAGTACAGTCACTTAGGAAGGGCAACTCAGGTTGCTCAGTGGTAAACAATCTGCCTACCAATGCAGGAGATGCAGATTTGATCTCTGGCTTGGGAAGATCCCCTGGAGAAGGGAATGCCGACACAATCCAGTATTCTTCTTGCCTAGAAAATTCCATGGAAAGAGGAGCATAGCAGCTACAGTCCAAAGGGTCACAAAGAGTTAGACACGCCTGAGCACACATGCACACATACAATCATAGCAACATCATTCATAAAAGTCAAAAAGTGAAAACAAATGTCCATCATTTGATGATCAACAGGATGTGGCATATGTATAAAATGGAATGTTCACTTCAGTTCAGTTCAGTCACTCAGTCCAACTCTTCGAGACCCCATGGATCACATCACTCCAGGCCTCCCTGTCCATCACCAACTCCCAGAGTCTACTCAAACTCATGTCTATTGAACCAGTGACGACATCCAACTGTCATCCTCTTCTCCTCCTGCCTTCAATCTTTCCCAGCATCAGGATCTTTTCTATTGAGTCAGCTCTTCGCATCAGGTAGCCAAAGTATTGGAGTTTCAGCTTCAACATTAGTCCTTCCAATGAACACCCAGGACTGATCTCCTTTAGGATGGCCTGGTTGGATCTCCTTGCAGTCCAAGGGACTCTCAAGAGTCTTCTCCAACACCACAGTTCAAAAGCATCAATTCTTCAGCACTCAGCTTTCTTTATAGTCCAACTCTCACATCCATACATGACTACTGGAAAAACCATAGCCTTGACTAGACAGACTTTTGTTGGCAAACTAATGTCTTTGCTTTTCAATATGCTGTCTAGGTTGGTCATAACTCTCCTTCCAAGGAGTAAGCGTCTATTAATTTCATGGCTGCAATCACAATCTGCAGTGATTTTGGAGCCCCAAAACTAAAGTCAGCCACTGTTTCCACTGTTTCCCCATCTATTTCCCATGAAGTGATGGGACCAGATGCCATGATCTTCGTTTTCTAAATGTTGAGCTTTAAGTCAACTTTTTCACTCTCCTCTTTCACTTTCATTAAGAGGCTCTTTACTTCTTCACTTTCTGCCATAAGGGTGGTGTCATCTGCATATCTGAGGTTATTGATATTTCTCCCAGCAATCTTGATTCCAGCTTGTGCTTCATCCAGCCCAGAGTTTATCATGATGTACTCTGCATATAAGTTAAATAAGCAGATGACAATATACAGCCTTGACATACTCCTTTCCCAATTTGGAACCAGTCTGTTGTTCCATGTCCAGTTCTAACTGTTGCTTCCTGACCTGCATACAGGTTTCTCAAGAGGCAGGTCAGGTGGTCTGGTATTTCCATCTCTTTCAGAATTTTCCACAGTTTATTGTAATCCACACAGTTAAAGGCTTTAGCGTAGTCAATAAAACAGAAATAGATGTTTTTATGGAAATTTCTTGCTTTTTCGATGATCCGGCAGATGTTGGCAATTCGATCTCTGGTTCCTCTGCCTTTTCCATAACCAGTTTGAACATCTGGAAGTTCATGGTTCACATATTGCTGAAGCCTGGCTTGGAGAACTTTGAGCTTTACTTTACTAGAGTGTGAGATGAATGCAATTGTGCAGTAGTTTGAGCATTCTTTAGCATTGCCTTTCTTTGGGATTGGAATGAAAACTGACCTTTTCCAGTCCTGTGGCCACTGCTGAGTTTTCCAAATTTGCTTGCATATTGAGTGCAGCACTTTCACAGCATCATCTTTTATGGAATGATTATGTCAACAAAAAGTAATAAAGTACTAATGAAAGGTTGTTGCTGAATTGTGAAAGATGCTGGGAATATTGGCCTCTGGAGGAGAGGAATTCAATCTGGGGCCAGTGATGAGGCTTGATCACTCAGAGTTTTTGTGTAATAAAGTTTTATTAAAGTAGAAAAAAGATAAAGAAAGCTTCTGACATAAACATCAGAAGGGGGCAGAAAGAGTGGCCCCCTGCTAGCCTTTAGCATTATGTTGTAGGCCTATCAGCAGGCTGCTAATTAGAGAAAGGAAATGTCTCAAAACTCAGAGTGGCACCAGGCCCCTCACCCACAACATGCATTTTGAGATAACATTGCACAAGATGAGTCATCCCAGGCCATAAAACGATTGACATATATCTTAAAGAAAGGCAGGTTTCTAAGCAAATATACAATTTCATTAACATAGATTAGGAGAACAATTGTATGAGTGAAATATACTGGTTTGTTGAGCCTTATGGGTTCTGAGTCAAGCAGAACTGACTTGAAGAAAGACAGAGAGTCATTAACATAGCTTAAGAAAAATATTTCCATAAGAAAAACGCATTGGTTAGCTCAAAGTTTGAGAAAAGTTAAGTTCAGGTGGAACCAGGAGTCATCATTGCAACACAGAATTTTAAGAGAAACCTCCTTTTAATTTTGTATAGAAAAGGGAAAAAAAATCTGACATCTATAGCTTGTTTCCTCCTGCCACTTACAAGAGAAATTTTAAAAAGTCTGACACTTTTAGCCTATTTCCTCTGTTTGAAGCTTCCTAGCCTTCCTGCCTGTTACCCTCTCTCTAATACATGCTATACTGTGGATGAACCTTGAAAACTTATGTTAAGTGAAAAAAAAATCAGACACAAGCAACCCCGTATTGTATGACTCCATGAATCAAGTCCAGAGTGGGCAAATTTTAAAAGACTTAAAATAGATCAGAGGTTGCTGAGAGTTTGACCAGGCTGGAGGAAGTGAGCAGTGACCACTAATGAGCTAATGAATGCAGGGTTTCTTTAAGGCTGGTGGGGACGGTTGATAAAAATGGTCCAAAATTAAGTAGTGTTCATGGTTGCATAGCTGCAAATATACAATCATTGACTTGTACAGTTTAAATGGATGAATTGTGTGTGAATTATATCTTGGTAAAGCTGTTACCAAAAAAATTTTTAATGAAAGATCATTGTGTTGCTGTAACAAGATAAAAAAAGGTATTAAATATTGGTATGTCCTATTATCAATTTATTAGAAATACTGAGCACCTGCTGTATACAAACTACTATCAGTAAAATTATGGAGGAAATGTAGATAACAATAGAAAAAGCCATTCTCTAATGTTCACAGGAGTATTTCAATATGTACTTTGCAGGCCTGATAAACAAAAATGTCTCCCCTATGTAGGCATTTATTTGATTTTTTAAGTGAAAAAGAACAATCAAATTGTATGAAATTAAAATTTTAATTGGTCAGTTTTAGGCTCTATTTTCTTGGGCGGAAAACATTCATAAACACAAGCCCATGATCAAATTCTATTGAAATCCTTTCAAAATATCAAGTGCAAATGGGTTGCCAGAGGATGTTTCCACACAGAATTAAATACTGCTCTTTTAACAAATGACAAAAGGCAAACTAATATTTCAGTTCTGTCACGTGAGTGTATGTTCCTCGATTATTTGTCTCGTCACAACAAAGATTTGGAGCAATGGACATTAAAGCCCCCTCGGCTTGTCACAGCTCTCAGGTCTTGGATAGACCGTGTCATAGCTCTCAGGTCTCAAATGGACCATGTTATAGCTCTTAGACAAATCGGTGTTACAGCTCTATTTTATTTACAAGAAAACAGGAAAATCCATCTTCTAGGCGTGAGGGCACTTTGATCTAAAGACATGAGGAGAAGAGTGCCCCGGCGCACGGGAGAGAGAGAGAGTTGGCTCTGGCCCCTCTATTTATATGTTTCTCTCTCCCTGGGCCTGTCCTATGTAAACTGGGCCAGCCAGGAGTGGTGTTTGTTTTACCTGAGGTCCTCACTCCAGTCCTCAGACCATTTTTTGTCTCATTTTCACTGGCTTTTTCCTTCCTTGTCTTGTGGCCACCGCCATTTTGGACTCCTTTTCCCTGTTATACCCACCTAAGAGTTCTAAGAAGTTCCTAACACTGTAGCTTTTGCCTACTACGCCAGGAGTTAGAAAAAAAACACCCATTAGTTGACAGAGTGAGTGTACCTTTTAAGGTGAGAATCTAAGATGGATTCATTCTTCTTCTAATAATGAAGTAAAAACATCCCAGATATCTCTATTCGATGAGCATGGGGACAATATCCAACCCTCAGAGAAACTGAAAATTCTGTTCAATGACAACATATTATTTAACTCACCAGGGCAATTTAAGGTAACACAATGTGACTCAGATCTAAGCAAGGAAATGTGTCAAGGGAAAGCATTTTTTCCTTAAGAAATACTTGCTGGTGAAATAAAGACACAGACATAGAGAACAAATATATGGATACCAAGGGGGGAAAGGGAAGTAGGATGAAGTGAGAGATTGGGATTCACGTATATACACTATTGATATGCATAAAATAGATAACTAATGGCCTCAAAGAGCAGGACATTGAGCAACTGAACTGCTGAATGAGAAGCTACCTTATCTCACGGGGAACTCAGGGCTCTGTGGTTATCTAGCGTCAGTCTCTCAGTTCAGTTCAGTTGCTCAGTTGCATCCGACTCTGCGACCCCATGAATCGCAGCACGCCGGGCCTCCCTGTCCATCACCAACTCCCGGAGTTCACTCAGACTAGCGTCCATCGAGTCGGTGATGCCATCCAGCCATCTCCTCCTCTGGCGTCCCCCTCTCCTCCTGCCCCCAATCCCTCCCAGCATCAGACTCTTTGGGACCCCATGGACTGTAGGCCACCAAGCTCCTCTGTCCGTGGAATTTTCCAGGCAAGAATACTGGAAGGGGTTGCCATTTCCTACTCCAGGGGATCTCCCCAACCCAGGTATTGAACCCAGGTCTCTTACATTGCAGGCAGATTCTTGACCATCTGAACCACCAAGGAAACCCTAAGTAGGAAGGAAATCCAAAACAGAAAGGATATACATATACATACAACTGACTCACTTTTCTGTACAGCAGAAACTAACACAACACTGTAGAGCAAATATACTCCAATAAAAATTTAAAATAAAATTTTTAAAAAGCAAAAAAACAAAAAAGAAATACCTGCTGGCAATTGAGATAGAAAATATAAAATGCATGTCAAATTGTGAGAATGTTTAGAGAATTACCCCAACAGATTCTGTAACCATGTGCAAATTAGCTCCCTTCCAGATCTTACAGGGGCAATTTCCAAAGTCTTCAAGCCAGATACATGGCTTGATGGGAGAAGGTAGTAGTTTTAATTTTAGGATATACATAATTTATAAAATAAAACTGTAAACTATATATAATATGTTACACATAGCATGGTCTAGTTGAAAATCTTATTAGGCCTTGCTACTGAGAAACCTAAGTTAAAATTTTAAGTCCCCTTAATGCTGAACCCGGAGGCAGGCCATGCCTCACTGGAGATAACTTACTCCTTATCTGGTGACTCAGAGTCTCCTGGTCCTTCACAAAGCCCCATTCTATTACTCCTTAACTGATGACTTATAACCTAGTTTCCTGACCTTACAGGAGAGACCCCCTCCCAAGAAAATGTATTTACGATCGGAATTTTCCTAGGTAATTGTTTTTCTAAGAACTGGCCAAACGCTGCAGAGTGGCCAGTCAACTGCTTCGACTTAATTATCTGCAGACCTTTCCCACCAATGAAATGTCCTCACCCCATCTACACCTGCCTATAGCCCACTACCACATTTCTTGACCCCTCCCACACCTGCCTGTGATTTTTGGGTATAAAAGTTCCTCACAGTGGATGTTGGGGGTTCATCTCCCTGCGTGGAGATTGGACCCCGGCGCGCTGGCCTAATAAATCCTCTTGCCTATTGCATCGAATTCGAGTCACTGTGGTCTTTGGAGCGACAGATTCTGAGAAAAGGCCGCGAGGTCTTACACTACCAGCTGAGTGTGTACTTCTGTTTCCCCTGAAAGCCCCTCCAGTGCCCTCACAGCAACATATCCTTTCACACTTCCTTCATGGTAGACTGGACGCAAATGACACAGCATTCTCTTTATATCATCATGTGCTAGTTGGTGATTTGAGATGCAAAATTAATGGAAGGGAAAGAAAACTTCAAACTGACTGCCAGATCTCATCTCTTTATAATTTCATATTTGCAATTTTACCTAAGCAGTAATTTTGCTCAAAAGGGAAGTCTGAAGGTCTTAATATGGATTTTTTTTTTTTTTAGAATCTAAGTGGGAACTGGTCCCAGACCTGTTCAGTGTTACAAAGATTCACTCTGCTTGGTCATTTCACATCTTTAATTAGCTCCCCTCTGAGCCTCAACAACCAAACTGAGCTCATCCCCATAAAATACCTAGAAAAGATTTCACTGGAGTCTAAACTAAGCAATAATTGGTTTCTGGTTCCCAGACGGGGCTCAGTGGACTCTGGCAGCCTGAGTGTCCTTCATTAGCAAGCCTGAGTAGGCCCACTTTGAAGGTCTTTGGGGAGAAGGAACTCTGAGACCAAGTCCAGCATCTTCCCAGCACTGGTGGGAATTTAGTAAATGCTTCCCAGGATGACCCCCTGCTGTGTGGACTTCTCCATGACATCTGCTGCTGTCTCTGGTAAGTGATCACAGCAGCAAAGGGTATTTAATTTAAAATGAGAGGTAAAATGGAGATTACCATGGTCTGGGGTGGGGAAATGAGATGTTATCCAAGAGTACAGATTTGCATCTGGTAGTAAGTCCTAGAGATCATTAGCTCTCTGGCCTAGTGAACATAGACAACAATATTGTATTGTAATAATCTAACTTCCTAAAAGACCAGATCTTAATTATTCCAGCTCCTCCCCAAAGAAATAACTATGTGATATGGTATATAAATCGTAAACATTGATATGGGCTTCCCTGGTGGCTCAGATGGTAAAGCGTCTGCCTGCCTTTACATTGATATGTAAAAATTGATGTATAAGTATATGATATGTAAATATATAATTTGTCAAATCAACATGTTACATATTTATATTAACACAATGTTACATGTCAAACATGTTTCAATTTTTTTTAATATTGGAGGTTCTTCTTCCTATAACTTTGAAACTATTTGGCCTAAACATTTCCTAGGATGCACTCAGAATAGAACCTGCTGGTCCCAAATTCTCCAGAAGTTCTGCTCTGACAAGTTGGGAAAGAAGAGAAAAAAGAAAAGAAATAAATAATTATTAAGCCTCTAAGTGGAAGAACACATTATGTTCTCCTCTTACTTAAACTTTATTCCAAACCTGTGAGATGTGACATTATTATCCACCCAAAGACAGGCTTTGGATGAAGGGAGACAATAGAGGATGAGATGGTTGGATGGCATCACCGACTCAGTGGACATGAATTTGAGTAAGCTCCGGGAGTTGGTGATGAACAGGGAAGCCTGGCGTGGGGCAGTCCATGGGGTCTCAAAGAGTGACTGAGTGAATGAATGAACTGGAAAACACTCTAAGATGTGGAAAGTGAGTCCCCAGGTCAAACAATTGACCCAAGGCCACAGAGTGGCTCAGGTGGTAGAATCTCCCTACAATGCAGGAGACTTGGGCTCAATCCTTGAGTCAGGAAGATCCCATGGAGCAGGGAATGGCTACCCACTCCAGTATTATGGCCTGAAAAATCCCACGGACGGAGGAGCCTGGTCGGTTCTAGTCCATGGGGTCTCAAAGAGTCGGACACAACGGAGCAACAAACAGAGTGATTATCTGACAGAGCAGGATAGCCGGTCTCTAAAGCACTGGTCCTTGGCTTCCTAAAGGTCATGGCCTTCTCTGAGGATCTGGTGACAGCTAAAGAGTGCTCCACACATATGTTTTACAAATAAATCCAAGGGGCCAGTCACTGCTTGAAGCCCAGCTCGGGCCCTGTAGAAAGCCAAACCCCAAAGCTTCTCTCTTTCTACAGAAGTCCCACTGGACAAGCCTGGGGAGGAGGGCAAGGGAGTCACCCAACATTTAAAACATCTATTTTCTCTCTTCGGACAGAAGAGCCTGGCAGGCTACCATCCATCGGGTCGCCACGAGTCAGACACAGCTGAAGCAACTTAGCATGCATGCACACAAAATCTTTTCATCAATCTCCTATGTTATTTCATAAATTCCTTATGAATCCTTTTCTACTGAGCAGGATTGTGAGCAGAAATGACTTGTGAAGTGAAAGTCACTCAGTCATGTCTGACTCTTTGAAACCCCATAGACATCCATGGAATTCTCCAGGCCAGAATACTGGAGTGGATAGCTGTTCCTTTCTCCAGGGGACCTTCCCAACCTAGGGATTGAACCCAGGTCTCCTGCATTGCAGGCTGATTCTTTACCAGCTGAGCTACCTTGAGGAGGACAAACATTTAAATGACTTCGAAAGCTACTCATCAGCTTCCTGTGTTGTTTTCCAGATTCCCTCCAGCCATCCCACTTCTGAGTGTTTATCCAAAAAAAACTGAAAACAGGATCTCACAGAGATCTGCACTTCCATGTCCACAAGAGAAAAGGGGACAACCCAAATGTCCATGAATAGATGAATGGACAAAGCAGATGTGGTCTACACATACAATGAAATATTATTCAGGCTTAAAAATTATGGAAATCCTGCCATTTGCTACAAAACGGCAGTGAACCCTGAGGACGTTATGCTAAACAACGCACTTGGGGAGTGTAAACAAACACACTCCTGTGCCTCTGAGCAGCTGCCTGTGGAGAGTGTAACAGCCAGTGACAGCGACAGAAGAGTCCCTGGAGTAGGAAATGGCAACCCACTCCAGTCTCCTTGCCTGGAAAATCCCGTGGACAGAGGAACCTGGCGGCCTACAGTGCATGGGGTTGCAAAAGAGTGGGACACGACTTAGCAACTAAACAATAGCAATATCCCTTTTATTGAACAGACAGTTTCCCCTTTATAAACTAATATAAACATGGTTGAAAATGCACTAAGATACTTACTACTAACTTACACTTTTGATGACTGCTCTTCAGGGCAGACCATGGTCTGAGCCCCTGCTGACCAGGTCCTAAGAAAATCTCCTCCTTCCCACAGCTCTCTAGAGGCTCAGCAGGCTTACCTCCCACCCCACTCTACCCGCCACCAGCAAGGTTAAACTACTCAGAGTTTCTTCTGAACAATGGACTCCTGTTTTCCTTTCCTCATATCATACATTTTAGAACATTTGCAATTATAAATTCTTTCTTTGCCCCTGAGGGATGTAAAACTTCTCCCAGCTTCTTGCTGGTTTAAAAAGCAGAGACAACACTTGGCCTACAAATGTCTGTATAGTCAAAGGTATGGTTTTTCGGTAGTCATATACAGATGTGAGTAGGACCATAAAGAAGGCTGAGCACCAAAGAATTGATCCTTTCAAACCATGATGCTTGAGAAGACTCTTGAGAGAGTCCCTTGGACAGCAAGCAGATCAAACCAGTCAATCCTACAGGAAATCAACCCTGAATATTCATTAGAAGGACTGATGTTGAAGCTCCAATACTCTGGCACCTGATGGGAAGAGCCGACTCCTTGGAAAAGACCTGATGCTGGGAAAGATTGAAGGAAGGAGAAGGAGATAACAGGATGAGATGGTTGGATGGCATCACCGACTCAATGGACATGAGTCTGAGCAAACTCTGGGAGATGGTGAAGGACAGGGGGGCCTGGCATGCTACAGTCCATAGGGTCGTAAAGAGTCAGACATGACTGGGCGACTGAAAAAAAAAAAAAAAAACTTGCCAGTTTTACAGCCCAGGAATGTCTCTCTCGAAGATCAGGGAGCCATCCCTTTGATATATCATCAAGGAAGATAAAACCCCTGTCTCCCAGGCCCTCATTAGGTAAAAGCTTGACTTCAATAAGCACCAGTTAGTAAACCCTGATGTCCTAATCCCACAGGCAAGCTTCCTCCCTAATGGCCTTCAGGACTTTTCCAGCTGGTCACTCTCGCACCTCAACGCCCTCATCTTTTGCCTGAGTGGAGTTGGGGGTGAAGCTCTCTCCCCTCTTGCAATTATCTTCCATAAAGTTTTCTTTGCCTATTTAGATCCATTGGGTGCGATTTTTCTTTGTCACCACACCTCTCCAAAACCACCACCTCCATTTTTTAAAGGGCCTTCTTTTTTACCACTAGAATCAGAATAAAATAATGGGTGAGGAATAAATTTACTGAATAAATTTACTGAAATAAATTTACTGAAACATATGAAATGCATTTAATATCTTTAAATTTAAAAACCATGACTTACACATGCAGACACACACTATATACATGAACACACAGCCTGCAGATGTATCACGCCAGTTAAGTTTAAAAACAGGCTTAGAAAAGTCAGTAAGGGCGTACACCAAGATGATAGAAACGGTCATGTCTATGCAGCAAGATAGTGGGATTTCCCTTTTCTTCTATAACTAAGCTGTATTTTCTAAATTTTCTATGAAGAATTGCATTTTGGAGATAAACTTTTTAAATAAGGACAAAGGGAAGAAGTTTTCAAATAATAAAAGGAGACTCAGAGTTTTTATTCTAAAAATAATCACACCAACTTTTTTTTTTCCTTTTTACCAGCTTTTCTCCTAAGCGCTAAGGGTAGGAAACAAAAACTATTAATGTTAACAAGAAATACTATGAATGCAATTGCTGCCTTGAGTTCTGGTTTCTGAAAATTTCTTAGAAAACTAAAGCCTTTCTACTCTTTTCCTGCAGGGTGAGTCCATCCAGGACTAAGTCCTTGGGTCCTACGCCCACCTCCATCCCAGACAAATGAGCCTCACACAAAGAGTATCTGCTTTCAGTTCTGCAGGAAAAAATAAAGCTTCCCCAAGCCCCTTGAAGAGGCTGCCACCCACTGCAGTGCATGGTTTACATCCCACACGCCAGAGGAGTATTAAAGAGGGTCCCCACCATCTCATCCTCAAAGTTCACAGGAGCTCTGGCCACTTGAGTCATCCTGTCCCGCTCAGGTGAGAGAAATGAATGCTTAGGGGTGTGAGCATGTATTCCCAGAGAAAGAGAACTTGGTGCCCGTTAAGGTTAAACTTAAAACAAGTCAACATTCGTCTGCAGGAAAGAAAGGGAGGAGGATGAGAGGAAGGGAAAGAACACTTCTTAGAAACATCTATATTAAGTCCACAGGAGCCTATTTGATCAGATCAAATCTGATTTGATCTTTGTGTTTCAGAGACAAGACTCCTGGGTGCTGCTATACCTAACTGTTCAGAGAGAGCCCCCTGCAGCTTAAGCGGGACACAGACTAATTAGCGCTCTGAAAGAAACAATCAAACTGCATGGGGATTAAACAATACTTACAAGGAGAAACTGGGGAAGTATTAATCTCTCTAATAGGAAAAGGGAATAAGTCTTTGGCAAGGCAACACTTTCAGTGAGGAAAGACAATTATTCAGAATGCATCTGAAAACCAGAAAATCCTAACTGAAAAGATGGAAATGTTTGTATTGAAAGGCCAAAGACGCCAGGTGGCCCAGTAGCAGGGTCTCCTGAGGAGAAAGACGCACTGAACAGTTACCTAGACCCCAGACCACCTTCTCGTGCCAGATGTGTTTAAGAATTCCGTACTGGGGGATTTTAGAAAAAAATTCTGATGCATAATCAACAGCATTATGTAACTTTTCCATTGAGGTCTGAGTACACCATCCCATTTTTCTTAAGCAAAACACAAGAAACTAATACTATGTAGGAGAAATCAAGGATATAAATATTGAGTTGGTCAAAAAGTTAATTCAGGTTTTCCATAAGATGTAACAGAAAAACCCAAATGGACTTTTTGAGCCATCCCAACAGACTCATATCCATTTAAGTTTGCTGCCAGATGGGTCATGGAAAAAAGAATTCAGTGTCACAAAGTTTGGGGGTATCAGAAATGTGCAGGTGTGACTGTGAACCTGTATTTTGTAATACGTCTGTCTTTCTTATCAGAGACCAAGAATCATGCCTTGAGTGATCGTCCCCAGTACCTGGCTTATTATGAGTGGTGCTCAGCAAGGGTGTTACACTTCATTAATTAATTCTTATTCTCAAGTGAAAAGTGAAAGTGAAAGTCACTCAGTTGTGTCCAATTCTGCAACCCCTTTGACTGTTTAGTCCCTGGAATTCTGCAGGCCAGAACCCTTGAGTGGGTAGCCTTTCCCTTCTCCAGGTGATCTTCCCAATCCAGGGACTGAACCCAGGTCTCCTGCATTGCAGGCAGATTCTTTACCAGTTGAGCCACAGGGAAGCCCTGAATGGCTGCTTTCAAATAATCCACTCCTTCATTAAGCTGAGCCTCTCGCATTTGCTAATGGCCTTACCCTAAAGCTTTGGAAGCCCCAGGAGACCCAAACTGCAAAAGCAACTGTGCTCCACTTGGTATACCCAGAGCCTCTCTGAATGACAAGAGTTAAAGACAAAGCAATTTTTCTGCCTAATATTAACTTCCCCAATTCGAAGCACTACCACCAAATAAGCTGCCTAGGGATGATAATGACCAAGAATTAGGTTTTTGATATACTACTCTTTTTTAGGGATTTGAAAGCAGTGTTCAAGAAAACCCTGATAAAATGGCCAGGGTCCTACTGGAGAAAAGAATCCTCATCATTAATGCCTCTGCCTTTGAATGCCTTGGGGCTTCCCTGGTGGCTTAGATGGTAAAGAGTCTGCCTGCAATGCAGGAGAGCTGAGTTCTATTCCTGGGTCAGGAAGATCCCTTGTAGAAGGAAATGGCAACCCACTCCAGTATTCTTGCCTGGAGAATTCCACAGACAGAGGAGCCTGGAGGGCTACCGTCCATGGGGTCACAAAGAATCGGACACAGCTGAGTGACTAACACTTGAATGTAGCAGCCTGGAAGCAGAGGTGTGCTAAAGGTAGAGTAGGAACAGGTGTCATCACATCCCCATTGTAGACACGATTTCAATCCACTTTTCTCTTCTGGGCCAGGTTTCCACGCAGGGGCCTCCCAAGCCGCCACCTCTCCCACTCACCACTGCCAACAGGAACAATCAAAACAGACCTGCCTCCTCTTTGTCTCCGTGGGAGTCACCTGAGGTCTGGAAATAGATGTGCTGAGCTGTTCTCTGGATCCTGGGTCCTTCAGCATTCGGGGCAAGGTCACCCCACGTTCTCTGTGGCACTGGCAGTATAATTAGTCTTATCTTTCACTCTCTGAGGAATAAAGTGTAACTTTAAACCACAGAGGAAAAATGGATTTAAAATTAAACATCTGAAGTAACAAGGACATCAGAAAAGGCAGCCACACATAGAGCATCAGCATTCAAACACCCAGGCCAACTGGGTATTTCAATAATTAGCTAACACCATGGCTAGCTAGTCCTTTGACATCCAGAAATGGCCTGATCCAGAAAACTCAATTTAAAGAAATTTCAATGTGGAAACAAATGCATTCATTCTCTAATGACAATTATTACAATTTTTAAAGTCATCCTTAGTTGGCTTTACATAATAATGCCGCAAGTGTGTTTATGATTTTACTCTTTTAAGTTATTTACGGTACACAGTTATTTAAAAAAAAAAAAACAGAAATCAAACAATAAAATAGATTATACAGGGGAAGTCTCTGATCTCACACTTATCCCAAGACCCTCAATTCCTCTTTTCAGAGGAAACCACTATGACTACATTTTGGGTTTTTCCAGAAATAGTCTCTACATAATAAAAGACTATATCACTTTTAAAATATAAAGCCTATCACACTATGCATACTATGCCACACCTTGCTCCCTTTCTCCCAAATGCATTCTATTAGTTTTGGATTTCCCTGGTGGTGCAGTGACTGAGGATCTGTGCTTCCAATGCAGGGGCCTGGGTTCAATCCCTGATCAGGGAACTAGACACACATGCTGCAACTAAGAGTTTGCATGCGGTAATTAAAATATCCCACATGCCACAACTAAGACTCAGCACAAATAGATAAATGATGCAAATAAATATAAAACAAAAACTATTAGTGTTCCTCTACGTTTTCAGCATGCCCCTCCCCTCTGCAGTGTACACCAGCATTCAGAATTCTTCAGGCTTCCAATGCAGCCCTCAGCTCTGTATTCAGGGCTTCTTCACTAACCCCCATAGATGGCTTCCAATGCAGCCCTCAGCTCTGTATTCAGGGCTTCTTCACTAACCCCCATAGATGCTGCTGAGTGAGGAATTGAATACCCTACAGGGATATATTGAAATCCTACCCACCAGAACCTGTGAGACCTTATTTTGGAAATAGAGTCTTTGAAAATATCATTAATGTGTAAGTTAGTTTGAGGTTATATTGGAGTAGGGTGAGCCCTTAATCCAACTTGACTATTGTCTTTATAAGAAAAGGAGAAGAAATGTAGTGACATCCAGGCACAAATGGAAGACAACATGAAGAGAAACAGGGAGATGCCCTGTGATAATGGAGAAAGAGATTGGACGGTAAAGAATCTGCCTGCAATGAGGGAGACCTGGGTTCGATCCCTGGGTTGAGAAGATCCCCTGGAGAAGGAAGTGGCAACCCACTCCAATATTCTTGCCTGGAGAATCCCCACCGACAGTGGAGCCTGGTGGACTAGAGTCTGTGGGGTTGCAAAGAGTCAGACATGACTGAGCACCTAAGCAAGCACCCACAAGCAAGGAGGATCAGGGATTGTCAGAGGCATCACTTGCTGGAAGGGAGGCATGGAACAGTTCTCCTCTAGAGCCTTCAGAGGGAGCAGGGCCCTACTCACACCTTCATCTTGGATTTCTGGCCTTGGAACATTGAAAGAATACATGTCTGCTCTTTTAAGTCATGTCCTTGGTGGTACATTGTTACAGCAACCCTAGGAAATTACTGATGCAAAGGGCTGAGTCATTAGAAAAGACTCTGATTCCGGGGACGATTGAAGGCAGGAGGAGGAGGGGACAACAGAGGATGAGATGGTTGGATGGCATCATCGACTCGATGGACACGAGTTCGAGCAAGCTCCAGGAGATGGTGAAGGACAGGGGAGCGTGATATGCTGCAGCCCATGGGCTCACAAAGAGTTGAACACAACTGAGCGACTGGACTGAATGAAGGAAACTAATACACAAATGCCACTGAGCTTTAATTCTTCCCTAATCGTTTCCACCCTAACAAGTAACAGCTGCCTTCTTTTCTTTTTTCTCACCCACCTCCTACAACCCTCCTCAGCTCAGCTGAGTGGCTCTCCCTCCAGCACCCTCTGCGAGCTGCACCGTCGAGTCTGCTTTGATCTCTGGCCTCTCTGGTTATCTGTCCTCTGCACAACTGTTCCCTTGAATCCCGTTGCCTCATGTGTACCTATACTTTGTTCTCAACTGGCCTAAAATTCCTTGAGTATAAAATCTGTGTTTTATTTTCTCTTGATCTGGCATGGGTTCACAGTATGTATAAACAAGCAATCCCTGACCTGATAGTATTAAAGAGTTATTAACTTCAAGAAATTATTTCAAAAAAAGGTACTCTGTGACTTCATTAGGCATTCCAAAGCATGTTCAATGTCTCTAATCTAATACAATGAAAGAAGGTATTAAAAATGTATTTTATTCTTTACTGTATTTTGAAAGCAAAATGGATATTGTTAATAATGTGAAATTCAAGATAGGATAATCACTAGAAAGTTTGCTATTACAAAAGAGCAAATTAAATGTAATGTGGAAAGTGACACATGAAAACCAAACGTAAATTTCCAGAAATACATTTTTTTAATAAGACAATACCTCATTTTTTATAATCTGCAGAAAAGGAAACTAAAATGATGATTAAAGGACAACATTAATGGAACTCTACAAGGCAACTGTCTCAGCAGTTCTGAGGCAGCCAACTATCTTATAGACGCTTATAGATGCTGCTGGAAGAAGGAAGCTGGGTGGACATTTATCAGTAGACTAATACTCATGACCAGCTGATTTACCTAGATACAAACCTCCTCCTCCTCACTGAATTATTTTAGGAGTAGTACAGATCCTAGAATATATACTCTTAGAGACAGAAAGGACCTTAATATTCAGTATCATTCAAACTCTTAACCTATATAGAAACCCGGCCACTTGCTCCTTGACTTGCCATCAAATCTTTGCCTGAATACAGCTGACAACCAGAAACTCTCTTCTGAAGGGCATCTATTCCATGGCTGAGTTTGGAGGGGAAAAGTTAGATTTCACATTAGGCCCCTGGAATCTGTTCCAATTGGTGGATCCTGAAGGAAAATGCCTACAGAGAGGCTTCTCAACCCTGTCTCCTTGCCCTCAACTTTAAGCCTCCATAGGAAGATTTCACATGCGGGAAAAGTGAATGGTGATTCTTTACCTGAACCGGTTTCACTAATCCAGTTAGTCCTTTCTTTGCAGGAACCTCGCTAAGTTCTCAGGACCATTTCGTGGACATTTCCTACCAAGCATCACTGATAAGACCAGATACCCCTGAAAACACCAAGGGCTTGCTCACTGCACATAGTAATGGCATTTTCCACTCCCGCAAAGGCTTCAGGAGTAGAAGAGGGGGCTTTGGAATCTTAAGGCAATGGATTTGAGGATGACTAGCGTCTGCCTCCAATACGGGAGACCCGGGTTTGAGCCCTGGGTCTAGAAGATCCCCTGGAGAAGGAAATGGCAACCCACTCCAGTATTCTTGCCTGGAGAATCCCATGGACAGAGAAGCCTGGTGGGCTATGTCCATGGGGTCGCAAACAGTCGACACAACTGAGCAACTTCATTTCTATTGGACCATTCCAGAGGCATCCAGATATTTAACCAGTAAAGTAGTTTGTGTCTTTTCATCTTAAGTGAAAGTGAAAGTCACTCAGCCGTGTTTGACTCTTTGCAAACCCATGGACTATACAGTCCGTGGAATTCTTCAGGCCAGAATACTGGAGTGGGTAGCCTTTCCCTTCTCCAGGGGATCTTCCCAACCCAGGGATCAAACCCAAGTCTCTTACATTACAGGTGGATTCTTTACCAGCTGAGCCACAAGGGAAGCCCAAGAATGCTGGAGTGGGTAGCCTATCCCTGAGGTAGATTATAAATAAATAGAGTTACAGGAGAAGGGAATGGCAATCAATTCCAGTATTCTTGCCTGGAGAATTCCATGGACAGAAAAGCCTCGTGGGCTACAGTTCGTGGGGTCACAAAGAGTCAGACACAACTGAGCAATTAACACACACACACGGTCCCAAATTAGTGTAAGATGTCACCAAGTAAATTACCACAAACTTAGCAGCTTAAAACCACACACATTTATTTTCTCTCTACTTCTGCAGGTCAGGAGTCTGAGCTGCCTTAAGAGGGTCCTCTGCAAAGATGCTACCAAAGTGTCACCCAGGGCTTAGCCTTCTGGAGCCATGAATGGTAACAAATCTGTCTCCCTTTACATTGTTACCAGAATTTCTTTCTTTGTAGCAGTAACACCGGGGTTCCTGCCTTCTCACTGGCTGTTGGCTGGAGGCCACTCTCAGCTCCTTCAGGCTGCTCACAGTTCTTTGCCACCTGGCTCTCTCCATGGTTTCCTGACAACATGGCAGATGGCTTCTTCAAGCTGGAAAGAGGAAAAGAACCTAAGACGATCAATAATCACTGAGCAACAGCCCATCACCTTTGCTGTGCTCTGTGGGGGAGAAACAAGTCACAGGCCCTGACCACACTCAAGAAGAGGGACTTTACAAGGGCTCGATCCCTAGAAGCGGGGATTATTTGGTTGATACCTTAGAGTCCTGGCATGCTACAGTTCATGGGGTCACAAAGAGTCAGGTACAACTGCACAGCTGAACAACAATGACCTCAGAGTCCACAACAACCCCACCACAATCCACCACAACCCCAAGACTGGGTTTTTTAAAGCACCTCAGCGATGTTGTTGTTTAATCAAGTTCCAGAACTATTGTTTTAAGATAAAGAAGGGAACACAAAGGAGATTTATTTATTGTTATGGTTTTCAACCTTGGCTGCCCCTTAGAATCACTAAGAGATTATTTTAAAATCCCCTTGCAGGCTGCACCCCAGACCCATTCAGTCAGAATATCTGAAAGTGCATTAGTTTTCTGAAACACGGCAGGTGATTCCAAAGTGTGGCCAGAGATAAGAATGACTGTTTTACTGAAACAGTCAGGTGTCGGACTCAATCTTAATGCAAAAAAAAAAAAAGCAATCCTTGGGGCAAGTTGTGAAAAACAAGTCTCCTAGGCGAGACAGAGAAGTGGCAAGAGATAAGGCAGGAACATTTCTGGTAATTTAATGAAGCCAGTGAATTCCAAGAAAGGGGATGAATTTAGGAGGTCACATTGATAAGACTGCCACTCATAAAGTTAACAAAGAAGGAGGAAGCTCAGATGACTTCCAGATGCCAGGTTGAGACACCTGGGAGGGCATAAAAGCCACCAACTGAGACAGAAATCAAGAGGAGAAGCTGGCTGAAGAATGAAAAGAGATGAAGAATACTAAGCTCAGTTCTACTTAGGTCGAGTTGCACACATTTTAAAAATGTTTTCATTTAACTTGTACTAACGTTCCCTTGCTTGCTGAATCCATTTAATATACATTGAGCATTGCCAATACTTTCCCAATGAATTTATTCTCTTGCTCTCTTTTATTTTCCATTGGACTCAGCTGCCCAGCACAGGGCCAAGTAAATTTACCTCTAATTTCTTCCTTTGAAAGGTTATTTATTATTTTACTAGTGATACCACTCTTTGGATAACTGTTCCCATAATTAAATGTCAAGTATTACTGTGCAATGCTAGGCATTGAAATTTTAATGTGCTGGTTTTGCAATTATTAAGGATTTTTTAGATCCTTAAAAATAGAATCATTTTCAAAAACCTTTTTAACGTGCTGGTAAATGGAATTTCGCCTGTCATACCAGTAAACAAGGGATGTCACAGTCATGATCGACTGCAGCCACAGCCTATGGTGAACTGGTAAAGGAACCCAGGAAGGAAAGAATACCTGCCATCTAGCAGCCATCAGACTGCAGCCAGTCTCTACAGTGAGCCCTGAGGAAATTAAGATGCACAGGATACGCCCCAGGTAGCTGATATGCCTATCAAAGGAGTGATTTCAGTGAGCAAGACTCCTGAAACTTCCTATACTTAGAAGAGCACTACATACCTTAAGGTCTCTACTGCTGCTGCTAAGTCAGTTCAGTCGTGTCCAACTCTGTGTGACCCCATAGACGGCAGCCCACCAGGCTCCCCCATCCCTGGGATTCTCCAGGCAAGAACACTGGAGTTGGGTTGCCATTTCCTTCTCCAATGTATGAAAGTGAAAAGTGAAAGTGAAGTCGCTCAGTCGTGTCCGACTCTGTGCGACCCCATGGACTGCAGCCTACCAGGCTCCTCCACCCATGGGATTTTCCAGGCAAGAGTACTGGAGTGGGGTAGTTTTCTTTAATTATTTAATTAACAATAACCTTTGGACAATTCAGACTATACGCTGTTTGTTGCAAAGCTTCTATTAATATATAAATTGGCTCCTCTCACCCCCTCCACCCCTGCCTCCTCAAAGTAGCTCTCTCAGAGTTGCTTGAGATACTGCCTCCTGGGCTTGATATTGTAAAAATTCCCACCAAATAAAACATAACTCTCAACTTTTAGGATAAGAATACTTTTTAACATGACAGGTTTTGTCAGTTGCTGTCCTTCAATGATTCAATGAAACAATATCATAACTGCATCTTCACATAAACAGTAGCCATATGTGCTTGCTCAGTTGCTCAATCGTGTTGGACTCTTTGAGACCGTATGAATGCAGCTCACCAAGCTCCTCAGCCCATGGGATTCTCCAGGCAAGAATCCTAGAGTGACTTGCCATGCCCTCCCCCAGGGGATCTTCCCAACGCAGGGATCAAACCCACATTTCCTGGACTGCAGGTGGATTCTTTATTGACTGAGCCACTAGGGAAGCCCAAATATCGGCTATAATAAATGCTTATTTTTTTAAAAAAAGATATTACTCATCATGCTGTTTTCTAGTTACTTCTTAAGGCATTTTATTTTAAAATATCATTATTCAGACCTATTCCAACAAAATTAGAAAGAAGAAACCTTTCTAAGAGAAAAAAAATATGTAGACAACAAAAGATATTTAAGATAGCATTTGAAGGCTTTTGAATATAATAAGAAAATTGCTATTGTTATTGTTTTCATTCTACTTATAAAGATAGAAACACATCAAAACCTCAACATCAAGTTTAAGAGATGAATATTAAGGAAGATATTTAATGTGAGAGGAAATTCTCAAAAAAAAAAAAAGAGATTACTAAGTGAAAACTTTTGGAATGTATAACATAATATATGGTGTTTAAATGATACTTTCAATTCTTTATGATTAAAAATGTTATTGAGTAGCCACAAGGTATTTTACTACAAAAAAAGAAAGTGGTGAGGTGTTCATTGACAAGAACAGTTTACGAAGCAAAATAAATCTTGCATTAAACTTAAACGGATATTGTACCTTAAAAGTCTCATAATTGAGGTGACTGTGAATCAGTGAGAGGCTAAAATAGAAAATCAATACTGTACAATTTTCCTTTGTAGAATATGTTATGTTTTAAAACAACTTCACACCATTATCATATTTTATCTTAATAACATCCTTATGATGGGTAGATGTTCATTGTCCAGGAAAAAAGTGGAAGTGAATTTTGCTAATAATTAGATGCGTTTGAACTGTGGTGTTGGAGAAGACTCTTGAGAGTCCTTGGACTGCAAGAAGATCCAATCAGTCCATTCTGAAAGAGATCAGCCCTGGGATTTCTTTGGAAGGAATATGCTAAAGCTGAAATTCCAGTACTTTGGCCACCTCATGCGAAGAGTTGACTCATTGGAAAAGCCCCTGATGCTGGGAGGGATTGGGGGCAGGAGGAGAAGGGGACGACAGAGGATGAGATGGCTGGATGGCATCACGGACTCGATGGACATGAGTCTGAGTGAACTCCAGGAGTTGGTGATGGACAGGGAGGCCTGGCGTGCTGCGATTCATGGGGTCGCAGAGAGTCGGGCACGACTGCGAGACTGAACTGAACTGAGGCTAATCTACTTTGCAAGCTCTCTTGTAGAGGTGGTGAAAGTGAGAGTACAGCAGCAACTCCTATGCAATGAGCATGACTACATTTAGTCCCTTACTTATGAATGAGTTCTGTCCCAAGAGTGTGTTTGTAGGTCTGAATTTTTTGTAAGTCCAACAAAGTTAGCCTAGGTACCCAGTTAACATGGTCAGCTATGTGGTACTGTACTGCAATAGGTTTATAATACTTTTCACACAAATTAATACATTAAAAAAATAAGGAAAACATTTTTAGTCTTACAGTACCTTGAAAAGTACAATAGTACAGTACAACAGCTGGCACAGAGGAGCACATTCGCATCTTTGAAAGTTTGAAACTTGAAGGTTTCTGTGTAGGGGACTTAGTGTAATCCACTTCAAAATGACCCTTCCTAGAGCCTGAGGTCATAGGTGAACACATAAAATTCTACTTTACAGTTTTTCTCTTGTTCACCAACAGCCTAGCAGTAGACATTTGGGAAACTCTGATTCACGCTTCACTTTGTAAAAAAAAAAAAAAAGTGAAGTAAATAGGAAAGTAAATAGGAAACTTCACTTTGTAAAGTTCAGTTCAGTTCAGTCGCTCAGTCGCTTCCAACTCTGCGACCCAATGAACCGCAACACGCCAGGCCTCCCTGTCCATCACCAACTCCTGAAGTTTACCCAAACTCATGTCCATCAAGTCGGTGATGCCATCCAGCCATCTCATCCTCTGTCGTCCCCTTCTCCTCCTGCCCCCAATCCTTCCAGCATCAGGGTCTTTTCAAATGAGTCAAGTCTTCGCATGAGGTGGCCAAAGTATTGGAATTTCAACTTCAGCATCAGTCCTTCCAATGAACACCCAGGACTGATTTCCTTCAGGATGGACTGGTTGGATCCACTTGCAGTCCAAGGGACTCTCAAGAGTCTTCTGCAACACCACAATTCAAAAGCATTAATTCTTCAGCGTTCACCTTTCTTCACAGTCCAACTCTCACATCCACACATGACCACTGGATAAACCATAGCTTTGACTAGACGGACCTTTGTTGGCAACGTAACGTCTCTGCTTTTTTAATATGCTGTCTGGGTTGGTCATAACTTTTCTTCCAAGGAGTAAGCCTCTTTTAATTTCATGGCTGCAGTCACCATCTGCAGTGATTTTGGAGCCCCCTAAAAATAAAGTCTGACACTGTTTCCACTCTTTCCCCATCTATTTCCCATGAAGTGATGGGACCAGATGCCATGATCTTCATTTTCTGAATGTTGAGCTTTAAGCCAGCTTTTTCACTCTCCTCTTTTACTTTCATCAAGAGGCTTTTTAGTTCCTCTTCACTTTCTGCCATAAGGGTGGTGTCATCTGCATATCTGAGCAGTCTTGATTCCACCTTGTGTTTCATCCAGCCCAGCATTTCTCATGAATTACTCTATATACAAGTTAAACAAGCAGGGTGACAATATACAGCCTTGACATACTCCTTTTCCTATTTGGAACCAGCCTGTTGTTCCATGTCCAGTTCTAACTGTTGCTTCCTGACCTGCATATAGGTTTCTCAAGAGGCAGGTCAGGTGGTCTGGTATTCCCATCTCTTTCAGAATTTTCCAGTTTATTGTGATCCACACAATCAAAGGCTTTGGCATAGTCAATTAAGCAGAAATAGATGTTTTCCTGGAACTCTTTTGCTTTTTCTATGATCCAGCAGATGTTGGCAATTTGATTTCTTCCTTTACCTTTTCTAAAAGGAAATAGTATAACCTTTCATTTAATATTTTGTTTTTAGGAGTATTCGCTTTTAACTTCACTCTCTTTCACATGGGCTTCCCTGGTGGCTCAGATGGTAAAGAATCTGCCTGCAATGCAGGAGACCTGGGTTCGACCCCTGGGTTGGGAAGATCCCCTGGAGAAGGGAATAGCAATCCACTCCAGTGTTCTTGCCTAGAGAATTGCATGGACAGAGGAGCCTGGTGGGCTACAGACCCTGGGGTCACAAAGAGACAAGACTGAGAAATTTTAACACCACCATCATCTTTCACACTTGACAATTTATTTCTTTACAATCATCCCCCACTTCTCTTTCCCTAATCTTTCTTTCCTTCTTTCTTCAACTTAAGGCAGAGTCTCTCAGAACTCGAGAGAGTTCAGGCAAATTTTTTTTTTTTTTTTGGTAACTAAAAAATAGTAAACTATAAAGAAAATCCAAAATAGGATAATAAATTTATTATTTAAAATTAAATAAATTTCTAAATTATTTTAGCAAATACATGAAAAATTTTCAACATCATATGTCATTAAGAAATTGTATATTAAAACAGCAATGGGATACCACTACACACCTATTAAAAATGGCCAAAATTCAAACAGGGGCAGAACCAAATGCTGACAAGGACATGGAACAATAAGAACTCATTCATTGCTGGTAGGAATGCAAAATGGTACAACCACCTTGGAAGAGAGTTTGGCAGTTTCTTGAAAAACTAAAGCTAATCTTAACCATATGAACCAGCAACCATGCTCCTTGATTTTACCCAAATTAGTTGAAACTTATGTTTGCACACAGAAGATAATAACAGATTTATTCATAATTGCCAAAATTTGGAAGCAACCAAGATGTCCTTCGCTAGACGAATGGATAAACTTTGTTACATTCAGGTAATGGATTATTATTCAGGGCTAAAAAGAACTGACCTATCAAACCATGAAAAGACATGGAGGAGAATTATATGCAGGTTACTAAGCTGAGCGCCAAAGAATTGATGCTTTTGAACTGTGGTGTTGGAGAAGACTCTTGAGAGTCCCTTGGACTGCAAGGATCGACTAAGGTCCGTCTAGTCAAGGCTATGGTTTTTCCTGTGGTCATGTATGGATGTGAGAGTTGGACTGTGAAGAAGGCTGAGCGCCAAAGAATTGATGCTTTTGAACTGTGGTGTTGGAGAAGACTCTTGAGAGTCCCTTGGACTGCAAGGAGATCCAACCAGTCCATTCTGAAGGAGATCAGCCCTGGGATTTCTTTGGAAGGAATGATGCTAAAGCTGAAACTCCAGTACTTTGGCTACCTCATGCAAAGAGTTGACTCATTGGAAAAGACCCTGATGCTGGGAGAGACTGGGGGCAGGAGGAGAAGGGGATGACCGAGGATGAGATGGCTGGATGGCATCACTGACTCGATGGACGTCAGTCTGAGTGAACTCCGGGAGATGGTGATGGACAGGGAGGCCTGGCGTGCTGCAATTCATGGGGTCGCAAAGAGTCGGACATGATTGAGCGACTGAACTGAACTGAGGACTGGGCTTAGGGGAGGCTGGGACCATTTAACATTGCTTCCTTGCTGTGACTATAAGCTGCTTGGCACAGGGCAGTCCTGCAATTAACAGAAAGATCATTTCCACTGGGGACTGCTGAGGGCAGTTACCCACCTCTCTGTGTCTGAGAACAGTTGTTTTCCTGTTGTGTTCAGTTCCATCCAGGGATTTCCAAGAGCTCCTTATGAGTCTGGACCAAGAGGAAAGCAAGCAAACACAATTAGAAAGATCACAATACAGGTTTCATATCCTTTTAAAAAATATTTATTTTTATTTATTTGTGTGGCTGTGCTGGGTCGTGGTTGCGTTGTGAGAGGCAGGATCTTTAGTTGCGATGTGCCAACTCTTAGTGGAGACCTGTGGACTCCAGCTCCCTGACCGAGGATTGAACCCAGGCCCCCTGCACTGGGAGCACAGTCCTAGCCTTCAACCACCAGGGAAGTCCTGAGGTTTCATACAATTTTAAGTGAGGCTTTATAGTGAGTCGGACACGACTGAGCAACTGAACTGAACTTACAGTGTTTAGGAAGGAGTGCATGCTTTGAGATGCTCCCACCAAGGGCTGCTCATGACAAGGGCTTTAGTGGGTCACCCAGTGAGGGAGGGGGAGCGCTTTCTTTTTCAGTTTCTGTATTGGTTTTGGCTGTGCTGGCTCTTGGTTGCTTTCTCTCGGTGCTGGGCACAGGGGCTGCCTCTTGGTGCGGTGCTCGGTTTTCTCTCTGTGGTGGCTCCCCTGGTGCAGGGGCTCTAAACAGGAGAGCCCGCTCTTTGTCGGATCTGCAGGTGGAGAGGGCAGTGAGTCTTTTTTGTTCACTCTTGCTCCTGTTGGTGGCCCAGGATCGCACCTTTCCTGTAAACGGATCGCAGAATCTTAGTGTCACCACCTGGTTACTAACCGTAACTCCGTTTGAGTTTCACCCTGCCATTTTCCATAATTACGTATCTGATCTGAGAAAAATGCAAAGGGAATAATATTTTCTTGTCTCTGCAGTGATGAGCAGGTAACTCAGAAAAATGCAGACAGCTTCTTAGCTTTGATTGAGCCCATAAATCACTCGAGGAAAACCACCTGGAGGAAGAGGAGCTCTCAGAGGGCAGTGGACTCCCGGATGAGGGCTGTCCCGCCTGCCTCGCCTGAGGCTGTGACCCTCTGCTGGTGGCTCTAGCAGCAGCCCGCGTTTAGGCTTTTCCCTTGTGGTTCATGTGACCTTGTGTTCCCAATATTTACCAAATATTTGAAATAGTTTTCCCCAAAATTTCCTCCTTCATTTCCCCCAGGGCGCACATTCAGACCATAAAAGGCTCTTTTGAGATAAATGTTAAAATTTCACAAATGATAGTGTCTCTTAATGATAGGTTTTTAGACTTAGATTTACTGGGGCTTAGAGTAGTTTAATGATAGCCTAAGGTTTTCTAAATCTTTGATATTTTCCAGTTGCTTCCTTTGATAATCCATCTTGATGGAGAAGTCTTTACAGCCTAGATTTATTTCCTTAACCTCAGTGGTTATTAATCAAGCAACTATTTCTTGCAAAGACCTTTTTCTATGTAGTGAAGGATACCAAGTAAGAGAAGGGGATTGATCAGATGCAGTTGCAGCTTTCTAGACTCTCACATTGGGAGAGTAGGATGGCAGAGTGTAGTATGCACTCAACTGGAGGTAAACAGAATCCCAAGGATATGGGGGCCAGCAAACTCCCTTCATCTGGGTGGGTTGAGGAAGTTTTGTGGAGGATGTGGCATTTGAACTTGGTGTTGTGTTATTGGATGGAAACAGGGAGAAGGGTAAGGGTTTGGAAGGGCATTTAAAATGATGGAGATTGGGACTTCGTTGGCAGTCCAGTGGGTGAGACTTCAAGCTTCCAGTACAGGGGGCAGAGTTTGATCCCTGGTCGGGGAACTGAGACCCCATGTGCTGCAGCCAAAACAATAAAGTCACCTAACAAAACAATTAAATAGTGGAAATAGCTTGAGTGAAGGCTTAGAAGTGAAAAAGCACTGGGCATTTGTTGGTGGAAGGGGTGTGATGAGATTTTTTATGTGTGTGGGTCTTAGGGAGAGAAGCTGCAACAGAAAATGGGGTCTTTATCAGAATCCATGCATGTGGTCAGTTCTGTCCTGCCCTGTAGGTACCGACAATGCTATGTTTTGAGCAGAACTCAAATGTCTGTCATTATAAAACAAAAATCAAGACACAATATGTAGGGTAGTTAAGGACACAGGATTTCGAAGCTGGGTTGCCTGGATCTGAATCCTGAATTGCTGTGTGACCTTTGGCAAGTTACTCAGTCTCTTTGAGGCCTCAGTTTCCTCACATATAACATGGGGATAATAGTACCTACTTAAAAGTTTATTGCAAGTTTTTGGAAAAGGAAATGGCAGCTCACTCCAGTATCCTTGCCTGGAAAATTCCATGGATAGAGGAGCCTGGCGGGCTACAGGCCATGGGGTCGCAGAGTCGGACACGACTGAGTGACTAACACACGTGCAAGTCATTTCTGACAGGGCCTGGCCTGACAGTAGAGTGGTGTGCAGTGTCAGCAGCTGTGCCTGTAGTAAGTGTCAGCAGTAGTGTCAGTGTTTGGGTGTAACGTGCAGTGTGATGCTTTCCTCTGAGAAGGAGATGAGGTTAGCCTTTCTGTAGATGATAGTCTGTAGTTTTGCATAAGTGAAGTTGTAACATCCTTGGCCTGTAAGTGCATGAAGGCGCCTTTGAATTTTGTATTCACTGGAAGAAAAATGTCTGTCTTGAGAACTTGGGTCCTTTGCACTGCGGTTTGTCTAGCTACCGACTGCTTCCTGGGATGGAGCTGATTTTGTGAAGGTCATTTGATTGTGTAGCTTGTCATCTGTGTGTGCAGTGGAATTATAAGAGAATGACAGCGTGTGTATCTGTAGAGTGTTTTGGTTACAAGTAACAGAAGCTGACTTGAGCTAATTTGAGCATCAGATAATTTATGCGAAGGCTGTGAGAACGCCTAGAATGGCTGGAAGGCTGGCACCTAACCTGAGAGAAGGCAGAACCCAGTGGCCTGGGCGTGCAGGAAGATGACAAGCATTTCGCAGGCACACAGCCTGGTCGGCGTAGCCGTGGCCAGTGTCTGTGATTTAGGACAGCCTCCTGCCAACCCTGCCGTCTCCTCACGCCCCGTCACGAGAGCAGAAAGCTGCAGACGGTGTACATGCCTGGCGATGAGGGTCAGAGTACATTCTAGAACAGCCATGTAATGGGGTGCACTGCAGCCCTCAGACGTTTCATAGTAGCATATTTAATGGCGTGGAAACTGTTCACAGATTCTAGTAAGTGAAAATGGCAGGTAGCAAAACTCTATAGGTAGGATAATTATATTTAAAAATTCAATGAAGTAGCTGCTATTAGTTAGTATTCCTGTTTGACACACAGGTACTGAGTTCCTAAGTTTGCTCAAGGTCACAGGGCTAATGAAGGGAAGAGGCAGGATTCAAACCTGGGAGTTCAGAACCAGGCACTTGGCCACTTTTATCGCATGCTCTGACAGAGATACACTCTGATTGGAAGCAGTCACGGGGTTATGGCCAGGTGGTGAGGTTATGGCTGGTTTTATTACTTGCTCTGACTTCTGGATGAGCATTTATTACTTCTGTAGTGACCAAACTGGCTCTGAGGTTACTGTAAAAATGTAAAGTTTTAGATTTTTCTTCCAGTTACATGTCCAGAGATACCCGCTGCAAATATGTTAAGTATGTAACAAGAAATCTCAAAAGTTATCTCCATCGATTATGAATTCCCTTCTTGAACTTGTATGTGTCATACAGTATGTATTTACCATTAATGGAACAAGAGATTACCACCATCACAACCAGAAAATGTTACTGGGATTTTAAACTCAGTGTTGCTGCATTTTTAGGATTATATCAAAGCACTGATAACACAGCTTGTGTTTTAAATGGAAGATTTAAATCTGTGAAGCTTTTTAAGATTTATGTGTGTCATGTCTCGGCACGAGTTTCTCGTTTGTAGTCTGGTTATGAAAAGACTCTGGTTTCCATATGTATATTTCAAATACTCTGAGTCAAGGATTCAAATGAGTAATAGACCTTATATCCATATCAGATTTCTGCTTTGTCATACCTTAACTTGAAGGCCATGCATTTATTTTGGTACTTGGAATAGCAAACATTGAATTGGCAAAAATGAGATTAGTTTTTAAGTATTCTTCCCTGTGTTTTTTATTACTTTCCAAAAATTTGTTGGAATGAAAGTTGATATTCTGTTTCACAGGAAGTGAGGGAAGGGGCCCATGGGTATATGCACAAAGGCATATATATATAATACATACATACACACACACACACACACACACACATATATAGTGCTGGGTGGTATGTTCATGGTTGTTAGAAAATTAAAAACAAAACATTTCCTGTTTCCTCATCCTTTTCAGCAAGTCTCAACTCAAATATCAAAACACATTGATTGTGAGAGGTCATTATATGCAGTACTAAAAAGAAAATGTTGTGAATTATTTATATCATTTATTTATACTATTGGAGGAGAGACTTAAGGATAGTTTTTTTTTTTTTTTATCATGTAGTGTTCTTCTGAGTTATAATGAAAAAGTATAAGTGAACTGGATGAAAGAATCCCTAAAACAGCCTCACATTCAGGTTGATTCTGAGTCAGCTGACCCAGAATCAACAATATTTGTATCTTTCTACACTAGGCCATAACGAGAGTTGGCAATGCAACTGTTTTGGAAGAGTGGCCCACTCTTTCTCTTATTTATTTGAAATAGCGTTGTTCACTGTGTTGTGCCAAACAAATTTTTAAATAGGAGAATTGCTTGCTTTCGACAGTGAAAGCTGTCTGCCTATCCTGTACCCCTCCCCGTCTTCCCCTGCTATTAACTGATAAGATAGCTGTTGATTCCAGAGTTAGGAGCGTGAGCCTGCAGGTTTCATTCTAGGCCTGTGGCCACAGGCTATCATTTTATTTTCCTCATATTCCATTGTCGTGGGATCATACTAATGTTTCTAATTTGTTTTTCAAATTAGAAACATCTATTTGGAAGGAGATCTAGCAACTTCATTTTATTTTATTCTCTATTAAAATTTCTCTTTAAAAAATTTAATACTCTACCTATGGTAGTAAATAGAGAAGGAGCACCGAAGAGATTAGGCTGAAAAATTGACAATATCTCTCCCTTCCTTTCTCCACTCTCCGGAGCTGCTATTTTGGTTCCTTTGGTTACTCCAGATAATACAAATATACTTCTTAGTGTCTACTTACTTTTGCAGAACAGTGTAGCTACTATGTAAGAACTTGTCAGGTTTATATAGATTCTGTTTGAAGACAGCATGACTGTTCTCCACCCACTTTTATTTAAAAATATCACCTCTGCTCCTAAGACCAGAGTATAGTCCCTGCTTCATTACTGCATTTCTGGCAGCCTTTAAGTCTACAGTGAATTCACTGTGAATTCAGGTGAATTCCAGTGAATCCAGGAATGTAACACCATTCCCGTCATATGTCATGCCTTTATTGTAATATTGACATGACTATAGAGTAGATAATTTCTCTTTCAAAACTCTTTAGAGACAGATGTATAGGATGGTAGTAATATATACAAAGAACCGAATAATGCTGAGATGAATCCATTAAAACATTAGCGAGATTTTAGAATTAGATATAAAAATTTCAAGTTACTGTTTATAGAAGATCTTATTTCGCCTAAATTTTGTGCACATAAAAATTGTACAGCCATCACCAGGATCTTATTTTAGAACATTTTCATCACTCTAAAAAGAATGTAGATTTAAATGGATTAAAAAAAACCGAGAATCCTAGTTTGTGCCTGTAAAAAGCAATTTATGATGCCTTATTAAACATTTTCAAATGCACATCATATTATATTTTATTTAACCCCCCCATAATATAATGTTAAAAGTCTTTGAGTTTGACTAGATATGGAAATGCAAAATAAGAAAAACTAAATTATTCTGTATTTTTATATATATCATTTTTTTCCCCTTCAATGTGAGATTAAAATCTCTGAGTCTTCAAAAGTGCAATTGCTACCTGCATTTTCAGAAATCGATTGTACATCATACAACAGATTACACATGTGTGTTGTGTTTCAGTTTGAAATTTAATTGTGCATGTCTCCCGTAGTGTATTTATTTGTATGTCTAACCTCAGTCCAAACATGAGCCAGGAACACAGTATCTTAGTTCTTAAATTAGTAGAAACTGCATGTTACATTGATGGGACATTCTTATCGATATCCTCCAGCTCAGACCCCAGATTTCTTTAGGACATAGCAATAGCATTGCTCCTGAACAGGAATCAAATTCACTGGTAACCTTTTAGAAGATTGAATTCTCAAATGGAAATAAACAGTTGAAAACTTGATTGAGATTAAAAACTGGTCACCTCTTCCTCTCATTATCTGTGTATGTGCATGCTTAGTCTCTCAGTTGTGTCTGACTGTTGCGGCCCACGGAGTGTAGCCTGCCAGGCTCCTCTGTCCGTGGGGATTCTCCAGGCATCAACACTGGAGTGGGTTGCCATGCTCTCCTCCAGGGGATCTTCCCAACCAAGAGATTGAACCTAGGTTGCTCCCGAGTTGCAGGAGGATTCTTTACCATCTGAGCCACCGATTATTATTTTTTTAAAGTCTCTAAATCACTTTACTAAGTAAAGAGTTCTTTCTCCTACCAGGTTTATCTCTGGCCATTGTTTTTTGGATATGAGTTTAAAATTTGTTGGGATTATCTTCTCTCTAGCTAACTCTGAAAATTCTTGTTGCTTCACAGTATGAAGCATCCCACATCCTCTTCATCGCCATCAGGAAATCTCGCTTCTCTAGTCTCTGTTTCAGCCTCAGTTTGATCATTGATAGAATGTTTCTAGTATTAACTTCTAAACCATGGCTATGAGTTAATGATTGTTGTTCCAACAAAGATATAGAACTTATTCAAATAAATGTGCTTCTTTATACACATCACCTGGGAAGACAGGAGCTATATTTCTATAGACAGTGGGGCTCAGAACTTGCAGTTTGGTTTTTGTAATTGAGGCTCTGGTTGCTCTCTTCTTTTTTTTTTTTTTAAACTAAAGTGCAACATCTTTTCAGGACTAAATTCATAGATTTCCTGTTGTCTGGCCTGTTGCTTACCTCAGTGAAATTATTTAAGTGAATGTGTGATATTCGTAAGCCTCAGTTATTAATAATGATCCTGGACCGGCTGTTTAAAATAACAGGCAGAGACTCTGAGATTTGAGCGTAATTTGCTTCAAACCTTCTGCTTACAGGAAATAAACGCCTGGACCTCCATTCTGTCCAAACCGATTAACTTGTTACAGCCCATGTCTTTCCCGCGTACTTTCCCCTGCTTTGTTGCTATTTAGCCCACATGCCTGAATAGCTCTGGACTTTGTAAAAACAGGGACTATTCATTTAACTGAAGAGATTAGCTTGACAGTTTATAAGTAGATCTTATCCTACATATTTAGAAAGCATATAACATTTGGCATTATTTAAGGGTAAAAATCTTTCAGAGTTATATCTTTATGCTGTTTACCTCACCTTTGTGATGATTTTTTGGTTCAATATTTTCCAAATAAATCTTAAACTGATTGTGTATAGAAGAGAAAATAACCCATCAACACCAGTGCCAATTTAGTTCATAAGCAATCATATATATATATAATATATATATATAAACAACCTTATTGAGATATGATTCAGTAACATAAGGTCCACCTTTATGGACTTAAAATCCAGAAATAAAAAGCATATCAATTCAGTGGCCTTTGGTGTTTCATGGTGTTATATACAACCATCACCCCTATCTTTATTTATTTTCTATTTATTTGGCTGTGCTGGGTCTTAGGTTGCGGTGTGTGGGGTCTTTGAACTCTTATTTGTGGTATATGGGATCCAGTTCCCTGATCAGGGATCTGACTTGGGCCCTCTGCATAGGGAGTGTGGAGTCTTTGTCACTGGATCACCAGGGAAGTCCCTACCACTGTCTTATTTTAGAACATTTCCATCACTCTAAAAAGAAACTCTGTGCCCAGTAACAGTCAATCCCTGTATCCCCTCCCCTCATTTCATAAAATCTACTATTTTCTGTCTCTATGGATTTGTTCAGCATCACCGACTTGATGGACATGAGTTTGAGTAAGCTCCAGGAATTGGTGCTGGACGGGAAGGCTGGCGTGCTGCAGTCCATGGGGTTGCTAAGGGTTGGACACAGCTGAGCGACTGAACTGATGGATGTGTCTATTCTGGACATTTCATATCAAGGGAATCATACAAGATGTGATCTTTTCTTTCATTTAGCGTGTTTTCATGGTTCATTCATGTTGTTTGTATCCGCAGTCCATTCCTTTTTTGGCTGAATAATAGAATAATATTCCATTGTATGGATATGCCATATTTTATTCATTCATCATTTGAATTGTTTTTGCTTTGGGGCTATTATAAATATGCTAATGATGAAAATTTATGCACAAGTTTTTATGTACACATACATTTTCGATTCTCTTGGGTACACATCTTACGTGTGGAGTTGTTGGGTCATATGCAGTTCTGTGTTCAACATTTTGATGACCTGCCAAACTTTCCCAAAGTGACTGAATCATTTTACAGTCCGACCAGTCATGTTCAATTTCTCCACATTCTCACCAGAACTTGTTAATGTTATATTTATTTTGCCTATCTTAATGACTGCGACATAGTATCTAACTGTAGTTTTGATTTGCATTTCTCTGATAAGCATCTTTTCCTGTACTTAGTGACCACTTGTATATTTTCTTTTGAGAAATGTCTCTTCATATCCTTTGCCCATTTTTAATTGGTTGTCTTTTTATTGTTCATTTATAGAGTTCTACATTCTGTATACAGGTCTCCTTGTGTATTTTCATATAGTCTTGAAGTATTCTGTGGGTTGTCTTTTTACTTACAGTTTTTACTTTTGATCCAGTACAGTTTATGTATCTTTCATCGCCTCTGCTTTTGGTACCATATCTAGATAAGCACTGCCAAAACCTAAGGTCACAGAGATTCGATACTATAGTTTCTTCTTCAGAGTTTTATAGTTTAACCCTTGCATTTGGGTCCATGATCCATTTTGAGTTCATTTTTGTGTATAATGTGAGTTAAGGCTCCAGCCTCATTATTTTGCATGTAGATATTCAGGTATTCCAGCACTATTTGTTGAAGAAACTGTCGTCTCCCCATTGAATTATGTCGGCACTTGTCCAAAATCAGTTGACGTAAATGTACGGGTGTATTTGTGGACTCCCCATTGTAGTCCTTTGATCTTTATTTATATGTCTACCTTATGCCAGTACCATGCAATTCTGTTACCATAGCTTAGTCATAAGGTTTTTAAAATTTGTGTTTATTAAAGTGTAGCTGATTTACAATGTTGTGTTAATTTCTGCTGTACGGCAAAGTGCCTCAGATACATTTCTATTTCTTTTTCCTGTCTTAGCTTTGCTAAGGACTTGAGTGCCAATCTGAATGTGATAGCGCCCTGTGCTGTGCAGTAGGGCCTGTGGTGTACCCACTGTGTATGGAATAGTTTGTGTCTCCTAATCCCAGACTCTCAGTCCATCCCTCTCCCACCCCAGGAACCACAAATCTGTTCTCTATATCTGTGAGTCTGTTCCGGTTTCATAGATATGTTAATTTGTGTCATATTTTAGATTCTACCTATAAGTAATATCACATAGTATCTGTCTTTCTCTTGCTAAGTCATTTCGCCTCGCATGGTAATCTCTAGGGCCATCCATGTTGCTGCAGATGGCATTATTTTATTCTTTTTTTAGCTGACTAGAATTCCATTTATATACACACACTGTATCTTCTGTGTCCGTGCTTCTGTTGATGGAAATTTAGTTGTTCCCGTGCCTTGGCTGTTGGAAACAGAGCATAGGGGTGCCTGCGTTTCGAGTTATAGTTTTGTCTGGACATATGTCCAGGAGTGGGATTACTGGCTCATATGGCAGTTCTCTTTCTGGCTTTCTGAGGAGCCTCCATACTGTTTTCCATAGTGGCTACACCCATTTACTTTCCCACCAAGAGTGCAGAGGGCCCCTTTTTTCCACACCCCTCCTGCATTTGTTATTTTTGGAGCTCAGTGGTGAGTTTTGGTTCTGGTGTGAGTCTCCACCTTTGCTCAGGGCTGCTTTGGCTTCTGAGTCCAGTGAATTCCCACAGGAGTTTTGGGCGCAGACTGTCAATTTATTAAAAACAAACAAACAAAAAACCAGCTGGAGTTTTAATAGGAATGCAATCAATAGTAGGTTGCATTCAGCTTTGAAACAGGTCTCACTTATTTCAACTGTGGATAGAAGATTTGTGTCTTGGTGGATAACAATGCAAGTCCAAAACTAAGTTTTTGAAGAAACACTCAACGGGCATTATCTCTGTATTAAACTCCTTCCTTGGTTTCAGTATTAAAAATATAGATGTGGCATCCTTGGAATGTTTATATCTGTTTATTTATTGCTGGCTGAGCTGTCTTTGCTGTGAGCTGCCTTTCTCTAGCTGTGGTGAGCGGGGGGGCCACTCCAAGGCTGTGTGCGCAGGCCCCTCACTGCAGTGGCCTCTCTTGTTGTGGAGCACAGGCTCTAGGGCGCATGGGCCTCAGCAGTTACGGTGCCCGGGCTTAGTTGCCCCATGGCGCATGGGATCTTCCCAGACTAGGAGCTGAACCTGTGTCCCTTATATTGGCAGGTGGATTCCTTACCACTGGACCACCAGGGAAGCCCCTCACCAATGTTTTGAGATTAGTGAAATTGTGATAAAGACAAAGAGAGACAAAATTTGGAGAACCAGGGTTCTTCAAGGTCTTAGTTGTATATTATAGGATGGTATGAAAGAAATTGGTGGTATTATCAGAGTATACATGGTGTGGCTTTTTTTTTTCCCTTCCCCTATCTTGAGAAAGAAATTGCCTTAGAAAGCAAGAAAGCACTTTGGAAGAAGTTTAGGTCTTTTTCTCTTGGAGTCAGTTTAGTTCAACATTGCCTTCTCTTGCCACACCTAAGGCACTGTGCTAGCTGCTGCAGGAGGAGAAGAAAGGAGAAGAAGACTTCCTTCGATTTTTAAAACAGCCTCCAGATAACGTCAGTCTTCTTGCCTCCAGCCTCTCCCCATTCCTTCTCATTTTCTCCTCCAGAGAGGAGAGTTCCTAGCTTCTTAACAAAGTCATCTGGCTCCTGGTTGCCCGGGGTCGGGGTAAAGTCCAAATTCCTGAGCCTTGCAGATAAGACCTTTTGCATTCTGCTGCTGCTGCTGCTGCTAAGTCGCTTGAGTCGTGTCTGACTCTGTGTGACCCCATAGACGGCAGCCCACCAGGCTCTCCCATCCCTGGGGTTCTCTAGGCAAGAAAACTGGAGTGGGTTGCCATTTCCTTCTCCAGTGCATGAAAGTGAAAAGTCAAAGTGAAGTCGCTCAGTCGTGTCCAACTCTTCGCGACCCCGTGGACTGCAGCCCACCAGGCTCCTCCATCCATGGGATTTTCCAGGCAAGAGTGCTGGAGTGGGGTCCCATTGCCTTCCAGTCTGGCTGTAGCCTTTTCTCTTGCTCCGGAACCAGGCAACCCTCAGAAGCACAGTTTTCCCTGAATGCATGATGCCTCTCAAACACGCCTTCCTGTGTGTTCTTCCCTAGAATCGCCTACTCCAGCCCCGTCCTGCTAGACAGAGGCCAGTCCCCTTCTCATCTTCCTGCAGTGGTGCCTTCAGAACCTTACTCATATTATTCATTTCCTTGTCTTTGCTGCTGCTAAAGAGGCAGCGACTCGGTCCTGTTTCTCCAGTAGCACAGGGCCCGGCGGAGCATTTCCTCACTGTTATTTATTTGAACTTTTTCTTTTATATCGGAGTATAGCTGGTTAGCCGTGTTTTGATCCTTTCCGGTGGACAGCAAAGGGACGAATCAGGCATATGCACGTAGCCTTCCCCCTCACACTTGCCTCCCCTCCAGGCTGCCACGGAACGCTCAGCAGAGTGCTCTGTGCTGCGCAGTAGGACTTTGTTGGTTACGCGTTCTAAACATAGCCCATCTCAAACTGCTAACTTAGACTCAGCATGTGTCAAAGGTTTATTTAATTCATAAATGGGGAAGCCAGTAAAGTAGCAAGAATGATATTGGCCATATAGCTTTTAATTATATAAATGAAGGTACTGTATCTTGCTTCCCTGGTAGCTCAGATGGTAAAGAATCTGCCTGCAATGCAGGAGATTTGGGTTCAATCCCTGGGTCGGAAAGATTCCCTGGAGAATGGAATGGCAACCCACTCCAGTATTCTTGCCTGGAGAATTCCATGGACAGAGAGAGGAGCCTGGTGGGCTACAGTCCATGGAGTCACAAAAAGCTGGACATGACTGAGCCTCTAAACAAAACTGTAGTAAATTTATCATATAATTGTAAAATTCACTGTTGAGAACTATCGTCCTTTGTTTCATGAATGTTTTAAATAAAAGCATTTTTTGATGGTGACAATGAAAATTTCACTGGTAGCTAATTCAGGTTTTGTTCTGAAGAGATCTTTATTTCATCTTCTAAAACATTTTTAAAATAAAAATGTTTATTTTTAAATTTTTAATTAAACTATAGTTGATTTATAGTATTGTGTTAGTTTCAGGTATGCAGCTCCAGATTCTTTTCCATTATGGGTTATTATAAGATACTGAATATAGCTCCACGTGCTATACAGTAAATCCTTGTTAGATGCATATCTGTCGATCCATACTCCTAATGTAGTCCCTCCCTCTCCCCTTTCCCTTTGGTAACCATTAATTTGTATTCTGTGTTTATGAGTTTTTCTGTTTTGTAAATGAGTTCATTTTAGATTCCACATATAAGTGATATCATATAATACCTGTCTTTCTGTGCCTTACTGAATTCACTTAATATGATAGTCTCTAGGTTCATCCATGTTGTTTCAAATGACTCNTAGTCGGCAAAGTAATGTCACTGCTTTTGAATATACTATCTAGATTGGTCATAACTTTTCTTCCAAGGAGTAAGCATCTTTTAATTTCATGGCTGCAGTCACCATCTGCAGTGATTTTGGAGCCCCCAAAAATAAAGTCTGACACTGTTTCTACTGTTTCCCCATCTATTTGCCATGAAGTGATGGGACCAGATGCCATGATCTTCATTTTCTGGATGTTGAGCTTTAAGCCAACTTTTTCAGTCTCCTCTTTCACTTTCAACAAGAGGCTTTTTAGCTCCTCTTCACTTTCTGCCATAAGGGTGATGTCATCTGCATATCTGAAGTTATTGATATTTCTCCCTGCAATCTTGATTCCAGGTTGTGTTTCTTCCAGTCCAGCATTTCTCATGATGTACTCTGCATAGAAGTTAACTGCTAAAATAAAAAGATTGACCAATACTAAGTTTTGGAAAATATGTAGAACAACTTGAATTCTTATACACTACAGATGAGGCTATTAAATAGTGCTATCACTTTAGAAATAGTTTGACAATTTCATAAAATATTACATATACATTTATCATACTACTCAAACATAGTTCTATGTATTTACTCAAGATAATTCAAAGCATATGTTCATAAAATTTCTGCACTCAAATACTCATGACAGCTTTATTTTGTAATACTCCAAATATGGAAATAATTCTTTTTATTTATTTTTAATTGAAGGATAATTCCTTTGTAGTATTGTGTTGATTTCTACCAAATGGAAACAACTGAAATGTCCATCAAAAGATAAATGACTAAAAAGTTGTGGCTTCTTATAGTATAGAACAATATTCAGCAATAAAATAGAATCAACTATTAATACATGTGACAACATGCCTGTATCACCAAATAAATGCACTGAAAGGAGACCAAAAAGACAAGACAATTTACTATAATATATAAAATTCTATAAATGCAAACCAATTTATAGTAGATGAAAACAGATCAGTGATAAAACATTAAATGTGGTTAGAGAAACTTGTGAAGAAGGAGGAAGGGCTCTAGAAAAGAACATGGAAATTTTGAGAGGTGATAGATATATCCACTAACTTGATTATAATGACTATTTCATTTGTGTATTTATTTGTCCAAATCAATCAAATTGTACACTTTAAATATGTACAGTTTATTGTAAGTTGATTAAATCTCAATAAAGCCTTCAAATAAAGTACATTCGAATTCAGTGTTTCACTCTTTAAAAGCTCATTTTCTACCAATAAATAGAAATATCCTAAAAAAAAAGAAATATCCTTTTTTTCCTCTTAAATCTTTGCTTTGTGATCCATTAGATGGATATATCATACTTTATATAAATAGTTTCCATTGATGTACACTGGTTTCTTTTCTAGTCTTGTGGTAAGAATAACACTCTAGTAATTAACAAACTTGTGGATAAATTATTGGACATGTGTACAAGAACATGTGCATGTGTGTTCTCAGTCACTCAGTCATATCTTACTCTTTCCATGGACTGTAGCCTGCCAGGCTCCTCTGTCCATGGAATTCTCCAGGCAAGAATACGGGAGCGGATTTCCATGCCTTCTCCAGGGGATCTTCCTGACCCAGGGATCGAACCTACATCTCTTGGATCTGCTGCAGTGATGTAGATTCCCAACCTCTGTGCCACCTGGGAAGTTCTGCATAAAAGAATACCATAGGACAAATCCACAGAAGGGGATTTATGAGATATACATATATATGTGTGTGTGTGTGTATGTGTATAAAATTGTTATTCTTCCAACTGACCTCAGTAAGATTTGGACTGACTTATTCTCCCATAGTTTTTAAATTTTTCTATTAATCTCATTATACCTTAATTTCTCTGTTTCCTGAAGCCCTCTCCACACTTCTGAAGATATATCCTTTTCATCAATTTGTCCTCTTAATTCTGTGAAAGAAATATCTCACAAACTCCACTGGCCTTGCTTTAGTTAAGCTTTATTAAGATGCTCCACTCTGACTCTTGTCTTAGAATCTTAATTTGTCACTCTGGCACCTCTTTTTCCTGTTTCTTCCATCTTTCACAGTCACCACCCTCTCAAATCATAGAATAGTCACATTACTGCTCTGATGAATTTGTGGGCTTCCTCATTAACCACAGAACCTATCTATAAACATGTACAGCTTTATACAATCTAGAGCCAGCTAGACTTTCATATTTCTTCCTCCTGACAAGATCCCCACTACCCACACATTTTGCTCTTAACCTGCACTGAAATTGTGCCTGCCAAATATATCACTATGTCACACTCTTCTATCTTTGAACATGCATTTCTCTCCAAGAGGATACCTCCTCCATTTCTTTCTCTGACTAGGAAATTCCTACTGTTCAATTAAGAGCGAAATAATTGTGGCTTAAGTGATACCCAATTAGTCTTCTTGGTGTTGCCCTTCACACTGTTCCTTTAAGTAATATCACACACACACACACACACACACACACAAACACACTCACAGGAGGAATGCATCAACTCTGAAAAAGAAAGTCTTGGAGGCAACCCTATTCACTGAAAGATTCATAATGCTGAATTGAGAAATCACAATTTTTGATCAATAAAACCTTTGTTCACTGCATTAGCAAAACCACCACACCCTTCCGAAACAGAGCTATCAAAAACCAATGGGTAAAATGTAACAAGAGAGGACAGACAGCGGCAACAAGAATCTTCCTAGCTGACATACACACTGGGGGTTGTGATTTTGTACTTACTAAGTTTTATTTAAAGTGCTGGAAAACAGAGAATTAAGAGATAAAATTTACATCTGTTTAGACTGCAAGGAGATTCAACCAGTCCATCCTAAAGGAGATCAGTCCTGGGTGTTCATTGGAAGGACTGATGTTGAAGCTGAAACTCCAATACTTTGGCCACATGATGTGAAGAGCTGACTCATTGGAAAAGACCCTGATGCTGGGAAAGACTGAGGGCAGGAGGAGAAGGGGATGACAAAGGATAAGATGTTGGATGGCATCACCAACTCAATGGACATGGGTTTGGGTGGACTCTGGGAGTTGATTATGGACAGGGAGGCCTGCCATGCTGCGATTCATGGGCTCACAAAGAATCAAACATGATTGAGTGACTGAACTGAACTGAATTGAGCTTGCAATCTATGTATACTTAATAGACTCTGAAAATTTGGCCTTTTGTACACCTATAATTCTGGGAAGTTATCATCACCATTTAAGAGCAGAATAAGGAAAGCACTATGTGGGCAAATACAGGACCTTAATAGGTTTTTGTTATTTGATCAGTAAGAAGAAAAAAATTAACAGTATTCTTAATAAGAGAAAAAATACTATGTAACGAAGTAAGCAAAAATTATAATTGACATTCAGAAGTAAAAGGTACCACTCAGACTTATTTACTATAGTTATCAAAATACATTTCAGAAAGTTACTTTATATAGTTTTATCAGGATAGAATAAAGCACAAATATTTTAAAAGGGAAAAAGCATCTCAAGATAAACAGAAAAACAAATTAAGCTCCCTCAAAGAAATGAAAACTTTATAGTAGATTTAAAACCCATGTTGTTGGCAGTAAAAAGGAAAATTGACCCAGCAAAATAACAAAAACATGAAAACCCATTACATGTAAAACAACAACAACAATAACCTGAGATGAAAAAAAAAAAGAGAGAGATTAACAAAACAGTCCAAAGAAAACTTTATACATTTGAAAAATATTTGTCTTTTCAAATAGGGAGAATTTAAGTGCCAAAACTACTTAAGAGGATTATAGCTAGAGAAATCCTAGCAAACATTTGAACTGCAAAAATACAAGGAAAAAAAATAGGGCAAAGTTTTGAGAGAGAAGAACTGAGATCCTTCTCTCCCAATTTTACATCAAGTTACATGTTTGTTCATATACAATAAAACAATTTTAATTATCAGGTAACCCATAATAAAAAAATAAAATATGCATTCTAATTTGATTATCACTCACATTATTCTAAACATTTTGACAGGTTCAATTTTTTTAAAAAGGATTTTACCCTTAAGAGTTATCATTAAAAGAGTTATCATTAACAGAAAGAAATGAGAAGGTATTATTTTTGAATATATTTTGTCTATAAAGCCATTAAGCTAAATGGAATTAACAAAACTTCTTAGAATCAAAAAAAATTCTATAAAGTGGGCAACTTTAAAAAATTTAAAATCTTAGTTTTCTATATATCTTGTCTACTGAATTTATGCATCAAATTTTCTATATCATAATGAAAAACAAAAGGTAGGGATTATTCTATAGAAATGGACTCTCTTTAAAATGAGAGAAAGAAGAAAAAAGAAAGAGAGAGAGAGAAAGGAAAAGAAACAGAGAAGGAGGGAGGAAGTAAGAGAGGAAGTAAGGAAAGATTATCACTTTTTTGCTAGCAGATATACAAAATGGAGAGACAGACTTTGTTTCTAAATGGTACAACTGTCAAATAAATAGTTCAAAGATTTCAGAGTAAGGATGTAAAAGCTTTGAGTGAAAAAACCCAAACATGGTATAATAAACCAGGAAATAGGTAATTTAGAAATGATTTCAGGAAGAGGAACAACTCCCTAAACACGAAAGCAATAGAAAAAAAGTCTGAAGGAAAACACTGCCTGAGTAGCAGATTTGCCTGAAAATGAAATTTTTACATATATATAAAAAATTACATAGAACTTCCCTGGTGGCTCACAGGTTAAAGCGTCTGCCTCCAATGTGGGAGACCCGGGTTCGATCCCTGGGTCAGGAAGATCCCCTGGAGAAGGAAATGGCAACCCACTCCAGTATTCTTGCTTGGAGAATCTCATGGACTGAGGAGCGTGGTGGGCTGCAGTCCATGGGGTCACAAAGAGTCAGACACGACTGAGTGACTTTACTTACTTACTTACTAAAATTACATATTCCGAATAGATCAAAAACCTTAATAAACTGATAGGGTAAATGTTAGCACTCTACCAATTAAACTGGAGAACACAGAGGAAATATTTATAGGAGAAAAACAATTGGTCAACTGAAGTATAAAAGAAAAGCTCTATCTGCTGCTGCTGCTGCTAAGTCGCTTCAGTCGTGTCCGACTCTGTGCAACCTCATAGACAGCAGCTAGCCTCCCCCGTCCTTGGGATTCTCCAGGCAACAACACTGGAGTGGGTTGCCATTTCCTTCTCCAGTGAATGAAAGTGAAAAGTGAAAGTGAAGTCGCTCAGTCATGTCCGACTCTTAGCGACCCTAGGGACTGCAGCCTACCAGGCTCCTCCGTTCATGAGATTTTCCAGGCAAGAGTACTGGAGTGGGTTGCCACTGCCTTCTCCAGTTCTACCTGTCTAGTTGCTATAAATATTAGTCTTACAGTATCCTCTTGTGTATATACACTAATGTGTGAAAGTTGGACTGTGAAGAAAGCTGAGTGCCAAAGAATTGATTCTTTTGAACTGTGGTGTTGGAGAAGACTCTTGAGAGTCCCTTGGACTGCAAGGAGATCCAACCAGTCCATTCTGAAGGAGATCAGCCCTGGAAGGAATGATGCTAAAGCTGAAACTCCGATACTTTGGCCACCTCATGCTAAGAGTTGACTCATTGGAAAAGACTCTGATGCTGGGAGGGATTGGGGGCAGGAGGAGAAGGGGACGACAGAGGATGAGATGGCTGGATGGCATCACCGACTCAATGGACATGAGTTTGAGTGAACTCCGGGAGATGGTGATGGACAGGGAGGCCTGGCATGCTGCAATTCATGGGGTCGCAAAGTGTCAGACACGACTGAGTGACTGAACTGAACTGAATCATCCCTTAAGATTATTTGATAATATATTAAGATCTTTAAAATTTCATACCCTATGATCCATTCATGCAAGCTTTAAGAGAATTTCCTGTGGAAATAATTCAGAATTGACCCAAGCAGTTTGCCAGTGAGAGTCTCCAGAAGCTCAGAAGTCAGGAAGAGAATGAGATTAGAATACTCACTTCTCCAACTCTTCCCTTGCCACAGCACCACCAGTTAGCTAATTTCATCTCATTAAGGCCAAAATTTTTATTGAGCTGACTTCTTCAATTCTGGTCACAGTACCCTCTATGCTTGCTGACCACAGTCTCTTTAGTCCTAAGGCTCCCCATATTTGCTTGTTGGTGTCCCTTAACTCTGCCTCTACCTTTGTAAATATCCTCTTCATCAAGCTTTCCCCAATAATATTGCTTGAAGATGCCATTTCCCTCTGGTCTCTTTCCTGGTACACTGATGACACCTCATATATTCCATCTCTTAAAAATAAGATTTTGCAAGAAAGGATATTCTTTCTCCAGTATAGCTACTGTGTGTGCTCAGGTGCTTAGCCATGCCCGACTCTTTGCAACCGCATGGACTGTAGCCCATCAGACTTCTCTGTCCATGGGATTTTCTGGGCAAGAGACACTGGACTAGATTGCCATTTTCTCCTCCAGGGGATCTTTCTGCCCCGGGGATCAAATCCATGTCTGTTGCATCTCTTGTATTGGCAGGTGCTCTTTACCACTGTGACACCTATTTAGTGAAGTTTCTAATTCTCTCATATTTTGATTATTTTTAAAAAATGTATTGGAAACAGTTGATTTATAATGTTGTGTTAGTTTCAGGTGTACAGAAAAGTGAATCAGGTATGTGTGTGTGTGTGTGTATCCTCACTTTTTAATTTTTGATTCTTTTCCTATATAGGCCATTACAGAATATTGAATAGAATTCCCTGTGCTATACAGCAGGTTCTTATTAGTTATCTATTTTAAATATAGTAAAGTGAATATGTCAATCCTGATCACCCAGTTAATCCCTACCCGCCCTTCCCCTGTTAAACATAAGCTTGTTTTCTACATCTGTGACTCTGTTTTGTAAATAAGTCTACTTGTACCCTTCTTTTTTAGATTCCACATATAAGTGATGTAATATGATACTTGTCTTTCTGTGCCTAATTTCATTCAGTATGACAGTCTCTAGGTCCATTCATGTTACTACAAATGTGCAATATTTTGTTCCTTTTTATGGCTGAGTAATAGTCCATTGTATATACCACCTCTTCTTATCCATTCCTCTGTTGATGGACATTGATTTGCTTACATGTCCTGGCTATTGTAATTAGTGCTACAATGAACACTGGGCTGTATTTACTTCTTTATTTGCTGTATCATTACTATATAGCCCATTGTAGGCAAAAGAGTGAGGGGCTTTCATACATTTTATCCAAACTTTATGCCAACTTGAGGAGACATATTCAATATATCTTTTTTAATATATTGTATATAAATCAAAAGCAGATGTGCAGTCCTGAGGTAGAACTACAGGATGGAACTGTAGATGAATTGATCCCTCAGTTTTTGTATAGCTACATTGAAGAAGATAAATTAACTCATGTTTTAGATGACATCTCTACTTCTGTCAGCTTTGTTGAATATTCATAAGCTTTATTCATATGCTCCATAATGTGTTGTATGTTTTCATTTTAAGTTAACTAGTAGTGATATCCAATTTTTATTCAATATAGTGAATGTATTTAAATCCTTAGGGAAAGAACTGTTTTAGGTATTAGCTAATACTGGTCAGCTTTTATCAAGATTCATTTGCCCAGTACACTAATCTACTTAAGATAAATGTGTGTGTATATCCACTAAAAGACGTGTACAAAACTGTTCCTAGTGGCTTTATAATTATATAAAAACACTATAATTAACTTAAGTAATCATCAAGAGCAAAATAGGTAGGCATATTATAGTATATTCTTACAATAGATAACTACACAGTGACTAGAAAAAGAACAAACTAGTGATTTCCACAGTAGCATATTAAACCAAATTATACTGAGTACAGAAGGCCAGACACAAAACAGTACCTCCTATATGATTCAATTGATATGAATTTGAGAACGGGGATAAAGTCAGAATAATTATCTCCAATGGTAGGATGAAAATAGAGGACATGGGTGCTAAAACATTATAGCTTAATGTGGGTTGTTTATGTTAAACAAGTAGCATATGTAAAACTTCATTGAACTGTATACTTATGATTTTTTGCACTTAATTCATCTTAGCATATGATTTTTACCTCAAGTTAAAAAGGTTTTGCTTTGTGGCTATATCTTTATGAATTTTTTTAATAAGGGTTTTTTCTGAATACACTGTTTAATATAATGTTACTTACACATTATCTACTGCTGTGGGTAGGAATCCCTTAGAAAAAATGGAGTAGCCATCATGGTCAACAAGAGTCCAAAATGCAGTACTTGGATGCAATCTCAAAAATGACAGAATGATCTCTGTTTGTTTACAAGGCAAACCATTCAATATCACAGTAATCCAAGTCTATATCCCAACCAGTAATGCTGAAGAAGCTGAAGTTGAATGGTTCTATAAAGACCTACAAGACCTTTTAGAACTAACACCCAAAAAAGATGTCCTTTTCATTATAGGGGACTGGAATGCAAAAGTAGGGAGGCAAGAAACACCTGGAGTAACAGGCAAATTTGGCCTTGGAATGAGGAATGAAGCAGGGCAAAGGCTAATATAGTTTTGCCAAGAGAATGCACTGGTCATAGCAATCACCCTCTTCCAACAATACAAGAGAAGACTTTACACATGGACATCACCAGATGGTTGACACTGAAATCAGGTTGATTATATTGTTTGCAGCCAAAGATAGAGAAGCTCTATACAGTCAGCAAAAACAAGACCAGGAGCTGACTGTGGCTCAGATCATGAACTTCTTATTACCAAATTCAGATTGAAATTAAAGAAAGTAGGGAAAACCACTAGACCATTAAAGTATGACCTAAATCAAATCCCTTATGATTATACAGTAGATGTGAGAAATAGATTTAAGGGCCTGGATCTGATAGATAGAGTGCCTGATGAACTATGGAATGAGGTTCGTGACATTGTAAAGGAAACAGGGATCAAGACCATCCCCATGGAAAAGTAATGCAAAAAGGCAAAATGGCTGTCTGGGGAGGCCTTAAAAATAGCTGTGAAAAGAAGAGAGGCAAAAACCAAAGGAGAAAAGAAAGATATAAGCATCTGAATGCAGAGTTCCAAAGAATAGCAAGGAGAGATAAGAAAGCCTTCTTCAGCGATCAATGCAAAGAAATAGAGGAAAAGAACGAATGAGAAAGACTGGAGATCTCTTCAAGAAAATTAGAGACACCAAGGGAACATTTCATGCAAAGATGGGCTCAATAAAGGACAGAAATGGTCTGGACCTAACAGAAGCAGAAGGTATTAAGAAGTGGTGGCAAGAATACACAGAAGAACTGTACAAAAAAGATCTTCATGACCCAGATAATCATGATGATGTGATCACTCATCTAGAGCCAGACATCCTGGAATGTGAAGTCAAGTGGGCCTTAGAAAGCATCACTACGAACAAAGCTAGTGGAGGTGATGGAATTCCAGTTGAGCTATTTCAAATCCTGAAAGATGATGCTGTGAAAGTGCTGCACTCAATATGTCAGCCAATTTGGAAACCTCAGTAGTGGCCACAGGACTGGAAAGGGTCAGTTTTCATTCCAATCCCAAAGAATGCTCAAACTACAGTACAATTGCACTCATCTCACACGCTAGTAAAGTAATGGTTAAAATTCCTCAAGCCAAGCTTCAGCAATATGTGAACAGTGAACTTGAAGATGTTCAAGTTGGTTTTAAAATAGGGAGAGGAACCAGAGATCAAATTGCCAACATCCGCTGGATCATCGAAAAAGCAAGAGAATTCCAGAAAAACATCTATTTTTGTTTTATTGACCATGCCAAAGCCTTTGACTGTGTGGATCATAAGAAACTGTGGAAAATTCTTCAAGAGATGGGAATACCAGACCACCTGACCTGCCTCTTGAGAAACTTGTATGCAGGTCAGGAAGCACCAGTTAGAACTGGACATGGAACACCAGACTGGTTCCAAATAGGCAAAGGAGTACGTCAAGGCTGTATATTGTCACCCCGCTTGTTTAACTTCTATGCAGAGTACATCATGAGAAACGCTGGACTGGAAGAAACACAAGCTGGAATCAAGATTGCTGGGAGAAATATCAATAACCTCAGATATGCAGATGACACCACTCTGATGGCAGAAAGTGAAGAAGCACTCAAAAGCCTCTTGAAAGTGAAAGAGGAGAGTGAAAAAGTTGACTAAAGCTCAACATTCAGAAAACGAGGATCATGGCATCTGGTCCCAACACTTCATGGGAAATAGATGGCGAAACAGTGTCAGACTTTGTTTCTTCGGGCTCCAAAATCACTGCAGATGGTGACTGCAGCCATGAAATTAAGAGACGCTTACACCTTGGAAGGAAAGTTATGACAAACCTAGATAGCATATTCAAAAGCAGAGACATTACTTTGCCGACTAAGGTCCATCTAGTCAAGGCTATGGTTTTTTCAGTAGTTATGTACGGATGTGAGAGTTGGACTGCAAAAAAAGCTGAGCACCAAAGAATTGATGCTTTTGAAGTGTGGTGTTGGAAAAGACTCTTGAGAGTCCCTTGGACTGCAAGGAGATCCAATCAGTCCATCCTAAAGGAGATCAGTCCTGGGATTTCTTTGGAAGGAATGATGCTAAAACTGAAACTCCAGTACTTTGGCCACCTCATGCTAAGAGTTGACTCATTGGAAAAGACTCTGATGCTGGGAGGGATTGGAGGCGGCAGGAGAAGGGGACGACAGAGGATGAGATGGCTGGATGGCATCACAGACTCGATGGACATGAGTTTGAGTGTACTCCGGGAGTTGGTGATGGACAGGGAGGCCTGGCATGCTGCAATTCATGGGGTCGCAAAGAGTCGGACATGACTGAGTGACTGAACTGAACATGTTATTTCTTCTCTAAATCTTCATAAAAATCCATGAAAATGTCAAAGGAGTCACATAAATTGCCCAAAGAATTAGATAAGAAGCTTTGATAGTGGGCTTTCTCAGCGGTTCAGTTATAAAGAATTTGCCTGCCAATTCCTGAGATGCAGGAATGTGAGTTGCATCACTGGGTTGGGAAGATCCCTTGGAGGAGGAAATTTCAACCAACTTCTGTATTCTTCGCTGGAAAATCTAATGGATAGGGAGGCCTGATGGGCTACAGTCCATGGGGTTGGAAAGAATCAGACACGATTGAGTGACTTAGCATGCACAACAATAAATAGGAGCAGGCTTCAGATCCCTTTATTACTATTATATTAGATTGAATTTCCCGGAAACAGACTCCAAGATAAAGATTAGGGATGTACTCTTGGAAACCACATCCTTAAGGGTGTATGATAAGGAGGAATATGGGATTCAGTTCAGTTCATTCGCTCAGTCACGTCCAACTCTTTGCAACCCCACGGACTGCAGCATGCCAGGCTTCCCTGTCCATCACCAACTCCTGGAACTTACTTAAACTCATGTCCATTGAGTTGGTGGTGCCATCCAACCATCTCATCCTCTGTCGTCCCCTCCTCCTCCTGCCTCAGTATTTCCCAGCATCATGCTCTTTTCCAATGAGTCAGTTCTTTCCATCAGATGGCCAAATATTGGAGTTTCACCTTCAACATCAGTTTTTCCAATTAATGTTCAGGACTGATTTCCTTTAAGATTGACTGATTGGATCTCTGCAGACCAGGGGACTCTCAAGAGTCTTCTCCAACACCACAGTTCAAAGGCATCAATTCTTCGGCACTCAGTTTTCCTTATAGTCCAACTCTCATATCCATACATGACTACTGGAAACGTCATAGCTTTGACTAGATGGACCTTTGTCAGCAAAGTAATGTCTCTGCTTTTTAATATGCTGTCTAGGTTGGTTACAGCTTTTCTTCCAGGGAGCAAGCACCTTTTATTCATGGCTGCAATCACCATCTCCAGGTATTTTGAAGCTCAAGAAAATGAAGTCTGTCACTGTTTCCATTGTTTCCCCATCTATTTGCCATGAAGTAGTGGAACTGGATGTCAAGATCTTAGTTTTTTGAATGTTGAGTTTTAAGCCAGCTTTTTCACTCTCTTTTTTCACCTTTATCAAGAGGCTCTTTAGTTCCTCTTCACTTTCTGCCATCAAGGTGGTGTCATCTGCATATCTGAGGTTATTGATATTTCTTCGTGTAATATTGATTCTTGCTTGTGCTTCATACAGCCTGGCATTTCACATGATATGTACTCTGCATATAAATTAAATAAGCAGGGTGACAATATACAGCCTTGACATGCTCTTTACTAATTTGGAAGCAGTCCTTTGTTCCATGTCTGGTTCTAACTGTTGTTTCTTGACCTGCATACAGATTTCTCAAGAGGCAGGTAAAGTGGTCTGGTATTCCCATCTCTTGAAGAATTTTCCACAGTTTGTTGTTATCCACACAGTGAAAGGCTTTGGCATAGTCAATAAACCAGAAGTAGAAATTTTTCTGGAACTCTCTTGTTTTTTCTATGATTCAGTGGATGTTGTAATTTGATCTCTGGTTCCTCTGTCTTTTCTAAATCCAGCTCAAATATCTGGAAGTTCACAGTTCATGTACTGTTGAAGCCTGACTTGGAGAATTTTGAGCATTACTAGATAGCATGTGAAATGAGTGTAATTGTACAGTAGTTTGAACATTCTTTGGCATTGCCCTTTTTTGGGATTGGAATGAAAACTGACCTTTTCCTATCCCACTGAGTTTCCAAATTTGCTGGCATATTGAATGCAGCACTTTAACAGCATCATCTTTTAGGATTTGAAATAGCTCAACTGGAATTCCATCACCTCCTTTAACTTTTTTTTTTAATTTTTATTTTTACTTTATTTTACTTTACAATACTGTATTGGTTTTGCCATACATTGACATGAATCTACCACGGGTGTATATGAGTTCCCAATCCTGAGCCCCGCTTCCACCTCCCACCCCATATCATCTCTCTGGATTATCCCCGTGCACCAGCCCCAAACATCCTGTATCCTGTATCGAACATAGACTGGCGATTTGTTTCTTACATGATAGTATACATGTTTTAATGCCATTCTCCCAAATCATCCCACCCTCTCCCTCTCCCTCAGAGTCCAAAAGTCCGTGCTATACATCTGTGTCTCTTTTGCTGTCTCGCATACAGTGTAATCATTACCATCTTTCTAAATTCCATATACAAGTGCTGGTATACTAGAATGCATGCATTTAACTCAGATGACCATTATATCTACTACTGTGGGGAAGAATCCTTTAGAAGAAATGGAATAGCACACATAGTCAACAAAAGCATCAAAATGCAGTACTTGTGTGCAGTCTCAAAAACGTCAGAATGATCTCTTTTTGTTTCCAAGGAAAACCAGTCAATATCACAGTAATCCAAGTCTATGCCTCAACCAGCAATGCTGAAGAAGTTGAAATTGAAAGGTTCTATGAAGACGTACAAGACCTTCTAGAATTAACACTCCCAAAAGATGTCCTTTTTATCATAGGGAACTAGAAAGCAAAAGTAGAAAGTCAAGTCCAGTTACTTACCTAGAGTAACAGGCAAGTTTGGCCTTGGAATTAAAAATGAAGCAGGGCAAAATCTAACAGAGTTTTGCCAAGAGAACACACTGGTCATCACAAACACCCTCTTCCAACAACACAAGAGAAGACTCTACACATGCACATCACCAGATGGTTAATATTGAAATCAGATTGATTATATTCTTTGCAGCCAAAGTTGGAGAAACTCTATACAATCAGCAAAAACAAGACCAGGAGCTGACTGTGGCTCAGATCATGAACTCATTGCCAAATTCAGACTGAAATTGAAGAAAGTAGGGAAATCCCTAGACCATTCAGGTGTGACCTAAATCAAATCCCTTATGATTATACAGTGGAAGTGACAAATAGATTACAGGGGTTAGATCTGATAGACAAAGTGCCTGAAGATCTATGAATGGAGGTTCGTGACATTGTATAGGAGGCAGTGATCAAGACCATCTGTAAGAAAAATAAATGCAAAAAGGCAAAATGGATGTCTGAGGAAGCCTTCAAATAGCTGAGAAAAGAAGAGGAGAGACAGGTAAAGGATAAAAGGAAAGATATACCCATCTGAATGCACAGTTCCAAAAAATAGCAAGGAGAGATAAAAAAAAAGCCTTCCTCCATGATCAATGCAAAGAAATAGAGGAAAACAATAGAATGGGAAAGACTAGAGGTTTCTTCAAGAAAATCAGAGATATGAAGGGAACATTTCATGCAAAGATGGGCATAATAGAGGACAGAAATTGTATGGAATAGAAGCAGAAAGTATTAAGAAGAGGTTGCAAAATTCACAGAAGTATACCATATCTTCATGATCCAGGACTAGGGAGAGAGAGTTTGAATAGTGATTCTGTTGCAACACAGACCTCAGTCCATTCCATGAAGGAGCTCTGGAGGTGAATGGTATTTACATTTGACAAAAAGGAACTAGGCAGTGACAAGTCAATGGATGTGGACTGAACAAGTATAAGGAATAATCTTGAGTGGGACAATTCTTTTTGCAAAAGGCAATTTTGTGACCTATTAGGGGTCAATACACTTGGTAAGTGGAAGAAAAAAAATGACTAAATCCTGAAAGGAGGATTGAGATGAACATAGCATATCCTGTACAAACATTGCCAGAGTTCTACTTCATTATGGAGTACATGAAAATCTAATTCATGAAAATTTTGCAACTTGACTGATAAAAGAGTGATGAGAAGCCAAATTATAGATTTCCTGCCCAATGGATTTTTTATATAATGCTGCCAGGTTATCACTGACTTTTTTTTCTTATTTCACAAATACCAAATATTAAAGACAAGTGTTATTAAAATGTATAAGGTCTCTTCTTGTTCAAAATTAAAATAATAATGTGAAATTATAAAAGTTAGTTAATGGCTCCACATTCTGTCTTTAAATGTGATTTTTTACAGTTATTGATAATTTGATTCTTGAAATAAATCTTGTGCTGTTGTAAATCATAGCTGTATAGGAAGAATTTTCAAATGTAATATTTTGATTTGAATAGACACATGTCATTTAGTAAATCATCAGGACTTAAAAGACACTCAAATTTTGTCTTATTTATGTTTAAAATGATATTTCAATAAAAACCCAAATACAAATGCATTTGTACATAATAAAAATATAAAATAATATATACAAAAATTTAATGAAAAGCAGAGCATATATTTTAGAGAAATTCAATAATCTGTAAAAGGATGATGGTACACATGTCTTATTTCATTTGTGAAAGTGTATCTCAATTGTGGGAATTTTGATTTCTTCTTTTGGATATTTTAGTGTTTTTCAAAATAGGTATTTCTTGAGATCTAGAAATACTATTTCAAAACAAAATTAAAAATTAAAGATACATAATGATGGTAGGAGTAAGGGGTCACATGGAATCTCCAAGAAATAACAATTATAAAAACTGAATTTTAGAACAACCATTTAAAAAAACTTAAAAGCATCCGAAAGCAGAGAGAGGACAAATGAGAGTTCACACTTAAAAATCTGGAACTACAAGGTGTTAGAATTATGAGAATGTAGAATTGTGTCAGAGTACACTCCCCTGTCTCCATGGCTATAGCAGCAGAATGGGCAGAAGAAAACATCTTTATCAGGTCAAGGTACTGGAGATGAGAACTTAGGGTTGAAAAAGAAGTCATGAATTTAAAAGGATAATTTTGCGATGAAAGAACTGCTGAGGTAATGATATCCAAATTCTGAGTGTTAACTCTGCCCAAAACACTAGCTGAAAGTTGAATGATATATTTATAGGCAACACTCTAGAGTCCCTAATGAGAAAGGACAGATGGTATAACTACATGGAGACCAAATTCCTGAGTTTCTACCTTTTTTCTTTTTAATAGAAGAGTATATTCCCCAACAGTGTAACGATAGAGTGAGCTGAAGAAAACTGTGTCTTTTAGGCTTAGACAGAGCAATGTTAGTGCCTGCGTATGGTGAATTCACGTTCATCACTTCACTCTCAGAGCCTTGCATTTGGTGGTTGCTTACTTAGTATTTGCTGAAAAGGTCATAGAGTTATTGATTAGGTTCTCTTTTGTTGTAAATTATTCACAAAATAAAAATTGTTACCACAATTCTTAAATTGATACAGTTAAAAATCTTATTAAAAATTTAAAAAGTTTTCCAGTTATCTCAATTTTATTTAAAACCCAGTGAAAATCAGGCTACATTTTATATCATTATTTTACCTAAAAAGAATATTCAAAGATTTTCACGTTAAAGTATAGTTCTTTCACCAAGATCTCACATTTTATGGGTCATAAAGCACAAAATAGACATAGAGAATAGTAGAAAAATGTTTTAGAAATCAACAATTTCATAATATGATACAACAGCTTCCATTGAGAACTTCCCTGGTAGCTCAGCTGGTAAAGAATTGGCCTGCAGTTCAGGAGATCCTGGTTAGATTCCTGTGTGTGGTAGCTCCCCTGAAGAAGGGCTCAGATACCCACTCCAGTATTCTTGGGCTTCTCTGGTGGCTAAGATGGTAAAGAATCAACCTGCAATGTGGGAGACCTGGGTTCGATCTCTGAGTTGGGAAGATCCCCTGTAGGAGGACATGGCAACCCACGCCAGTATTTTTACCTGGAGAATCCCCATGGACAGAGGAGCCTTGTGGGTTACAGTCAATAGGGGTCACAAAGACTCAGACATTACTGAATGACTAAGCACAGCACAGCTTCAGCTGAATTCATTTACTTAAGAATAATGCTTAGAGAAAGAGACCTAAAGGATAGCAGTGGGAGAACTGTGATTTGCTGAAAGACAATTAATTTATCAATAATATCCTTATTTTATTTTGGTTTCTATGTTCTCAAAAATATGTGAAATAATCCTAGGATTACTTTAAGGTTATGGTTTATCTATCAGACTTAGTCTCTATTTAAATTACTAAAGTATGGTTGATTTATAATATTGTATTAGTTTCAGGTGTACAGCAAAGTAACTCAGGTGTATTTTCCAGATTATATTTCATTATAGGTTATTACAATTATTGAATGTAATTCACTGTGTTATATAGTAAATCCTTGTTGCTTATTTATTTTATATCTAATAGCTTGTATCTGTTAATCTCATACTCTTAATTTGTTCCTCCCTTCCTCCCTCTCTTCTTTAGTAACCATGTTTGTTTTCTATGTCTATAAATTTGTTTCTATTTTGTATATTTTTATATTTCACATATAGGTGATATCATATAGTATATTTATCTTCTTCTGTCTTCACTAAGTACAGTATTCTTGCAACATTTCTTTTTTTTTTATTGCTGAGTAATATTCCACTGTACATATATCTTCCTTAACCCATTCATCTGTTTATAGGCTCTTGGGCTGTTTCATGTTTTGGCTATTATAAATAATGCTGCTATGAACATTGTGGTGTGTGGTATCATTTCAAACTAGGATTTCCCTTTTTTCCAGACCTATACCCAGGAGTCGGAGAAGGCAATGGCACCCCTCTCCAGTACTCTTGCCTGGAAAATCTCATGGACGGAGGAGCCTGGAAGGCTGCAGTCCATGGGGTCGCTGAGGGTCAGACACGACTGAGCGACTTCTTTCACTTTTCACTTTCATGCATTGCAGTAGGAAATGGCAACCCACTCCAGTGTTCTTGCCTGGAGAATCCCAGGGACAGGGGAGCCTGATGGGCTGCCGTCTATGGGGTCGCACAGAATCGGACACGACTGAAGTGACAGACTTAGCCTTAACCTTAGCCTATACCCAGGAGTGGGATTCCTGGATCATATGATAGTTCTATTTTTAGTTTTAAAGGAACCTCTATACTTCTTTCAATAGTGGTGGCACCAATTTACTTTCCTACCAACAATGAAGTAGGGTTCCCTTTTCTCCATACCTTCTCAAGCTTTTATTATTGTAAACTATTTGGTGCCAGCCATTGTGCCTGGTGAGGTGATATTTCATTGTGGTTTTGATTTGCTTAACTCTAATTACTTAATCACCTCGTGTGACGAGTTGACTCATTGGAAAAGACTCTGATGCTGGGAGGGATTGGGGGCAGGAGGAGAAGGGGATGACAGAGGATGAGATAGCTGGATGGCATCACTGATTCAATGGACATTAATCTGAATAGACTTTGGGAGTTGGTGATGGACAGGGAGGCCCTGGCATGCTGCAATTCATGGGTTCGCAAAGAGTCAGATACGACTGAGCGACTGAACTGAACTGAACTGAATTAGCAATATTGATCATCTTTTTCATGTGTGTCTTGCCATCTGTATGCCTTCTTTGGAAAAATGTCTATTTACATCTTTTGCCCATTTTTTGATTGCTGTTGTTGTTCAGTCATTAAGTTGTATCTGACTCTTTGCCACCCCAGCTTTGCCACACCAAGCTTCCCTTCCTTTACTATCTTCTGGAGTTTGCTCAAACTCATGTCCATGGTGTCAATGATGCCATACAGTCATCTTATCCTCTGTCATCCCCGTCTCCTCTTGCCCTCAATTCTTCTTGGCATCAGGGTCTTTTCCAATAAGTTGGCTCTTCACATCGGGGGCCAAAGTATTGGATCTTCAGCTTCATCATCAGTCCTTCCAATGAATATTCAGGACTGATTTCCTTTAGGATTGGCTGGTTTGATCTCCTTGCGGTCCAAGGGACTCTCAAGAGTCTTCTCCAACACCATAGTTGGAAAGCATCAATTCTTTAGTGCTCAGCATGTTTATGGTCAAAATCTCACATCTGTGCATGACTACTGGAAAAACCATAGCTTTGAATAGACAGACCTTCCCTGGAAAAATTATGTCTCTGCTTTTTAATACACTGTCCAGATTTGTCATAGCTTTTCTTCCAAGAAGCAAATGTCTTTTAACTTCATGGCTGCAGTGTCTGTCCATAATGATTTTGGAGCCCAAGGAAATACACTGTTTCCTTTTTTTTCCTCAACACTTATTTTCTCATCACTTATTTGCAATGAAGTGATGGGACCAGATGCTATGATCTTAGTTTTCTGAATGTTGAATTTTAAATCAGCTTTTTTCACTCTCCTCTTTCACTTTCATCAAGAGGCTCTTTAGTTCCTCTTCACTTTCTGCCATTAGGGTGGTATCATCTGCATATCTGAGATTGTCGCTATTTCTCCCAGCAATCTTTGTTCCAGCTTGAGATTCATCCAGCCTGGCATTTCAAATCATGTACTCCACATATAAGTTAAATAAACAGAGTGACAATATCCAGCCTTGAGCTACTCCTTTCCGAATTTGGAACTAGTTTGTTGTTCCATGTCCAGTTCTAACTGTTGTTTCTTGATTTGCATATAGGTTGCTCAGGAGACAGGTAGTGTGGTCTGGTATTCCGATCTCTTTAAGAATGTTCCATAGTTAGTTGTGATCCACACATATCAAAGGCTTTAGCATAGTCGATGAGCAGAAGTAGATGTTTTCCTAAACTTCATTTTGTTTCTCTGTGATCCAGTGGATGTTGGCAATTTGATCCTTGGTTAGGGATCTAACCTCTCTGCCTTTTCTAAACACAACTGGTATATCTGGAAGTTCTCAGTTCATTTTTTTATTATATTGTCTTTTTCTTTCAGTATGGAGTTTTGTGACCTATTTGTATATTTTGGAGATTTACCAGATTTGGTCTTACAGTTAATATCAGTAGTTATCAGCATGGATGAGTCCCCTGACCCTTGCCCCTTGGTAACATTTGGCTTTATCTGAAGGTTTTTTTTTTTACATCTGAGTGGAAAGGTTGGGGGTGGGGGTAGTGATACTGGCATCTAGTGAGAGAGGCCAGAGATGCTGCTAAACATCCCACAGCACTCAGGACAACACCTCATCCTAAAGAATTATCCTACCCCAAATATATATATAGTGCTAATGTTGAGAATGCAGAGTTCCAAAGAATAGCAAGAAGAGATAAGAAAGCCTTCTTCAGTAATCAATGCAAAAAAATACAGGAAAAGAACAGAATGGGAAAGACTAGAGATCTCTTCAAGAAAATTAGAGACACCAAGGGAACATTTCATGCAAAGATGGGCTCGATAAAGGACAGAAAATGGTATGGTCTTAACAGAAGCAGAAGATATTAAGAAGAGGTGGCAAGAATGCACAGAAGAACTGTACAAAAAAAATCTTCATGACCCAGATAATCATGATGGTATGATCACTCATCTAGAGCCAGACATCCTGGAATGTGAAGTCAAGTGGGCCTTAGAAAGCATCACTACCAACAAAGCTAGGGGAGGTAGTGGAATTCCAGTGGAGCTATTTCAAATCCTGAAAGATGATGCTGTGAAAGTGCTCCAATCAATATGCCAGCAAATTTGGAAAACTCAGCAGTGGCCACAGGACTGGAAACAGTCAGTTTTTACTGCAATTCCAAAGAAAGGCAATGCCAAAGAATGCTCCAACTATGGCACAATTGCACTCATCTGACACGCTACAAAGTAATATTCAAAATTCTCCAAGCCAGGCTTCAGCAATACGTGAACTTCTAGATGTTCAAGCTGGTTTTAGAAAAGGCAGAGGAACCAGAGATCAAATTGCCAACATCCTCTGGATCATGGAAAAAGCAAAAGAGTTCCAGAAAACCATCTATTTCTGCTTTATTGACTATGCCAAAACCTTTGACTGTGTGGATCACAGGAAACTGGAAAATTGTGAAAGAGATGGGAATACCAGACCACCTGAACTGCCTCTTCAGAAATCTGTATGCAGGTCAGGAAGCAACAGTTAGAACTGGACATGGAACAACAGACTGGTTCCAAATAGGCAAAGGAGTCTGTCAAGGCTGTATATTGTCACCCTGCTTATTTAACTTCTATGCAGAGTACATCATGAGAAAAGTTGGACTGGAAGAAACACAAGCTGGAATCAAGATTGGTGGGAGAAATATCAATAACCTCAGATATGCAGATGACACCACCCTTATGGCAGAAGGTGAAGAGGAACTAAAAAGCCTCTTGATGAAAGTAAAAGAGGAGAGTGAAGAAGTTGGCTTAAAGCTCAACATTCAGAAAACTAAGATCATGGCCTCTGGTCCCATCACTTCATGGGAAATAGATGGGGAAACAGTGGAAACAGTGTCAGACTTTATGTTTTTGGGCTCCAAAATCACTGCAGATGGTGACTGCAGCCATGAAATTAAAAGACGCTTCCTTCTTGGAAGAAAAGTTATGACCAACCTAGATAGCATATTCAAAAGCAGAGACATTACTTTGCTGACTAAGGTCCGTCTAGTCAAGGCTATGGTTTTTCCTGTGGTTATGTATGGATGTGAGGGTTGGACTGTGAAGAAAGCTGAGTGCTGAAGAGTTGATGTTTTGAACTGTGGTGTTGGAGAAAACTCTTGAGAGTCCCTTGGACTGCAAGGAGATCCAACCAGTCCATTCTGAGGGAGATCAACCCTGGGATTTCTTTGGAAGGAATGATGCTAAAGCTGAAACTCCAGTACTTTGGCTCATGAAAGAGTTGACTCATTGGAAAAGACTTTGATGCTGGGAGGGATAGGGGGCAGGAGGACGTGAGTCTGAGTGAACTCCGGGAGTTGGTGATGGACAGGGGGGCCTGGCGTTCTGCGATTCATGGGGTCGCAAAGAGTCAGACACAACTGAGCAACTGAACTGAAATGAATGTTGAGTAAACCTGTATATCAAAGACTGTGGTTCCAGACACAGTTACACAACAGACCTAGGTCAAAACCATGTGTCTGAAGACACATTTCCTTGTCCAGTGCTGAGATATTGAAGCCTCTTCAATAGAACTCTTTCTGTCTGCATGGATTTACAATGCAGACCACTTTCCTTTACATACAGTGAATCTTCTACATATGAACTTTCAAGTTGCAAACTTTGAAAGGTGTGAATTTGCCCCTGTATGCCACTGTACTATAAAATTAAAATGTTTTCTTTATTTTTTACATTTGTTTTTATGTGTTATTTTTGTGAAAAGTATTATAAACCTATAACAGTACAGTACAATATAGCTAATTGTGTTAGTTGAAAACCTAGGCTAACTTTGTTGGACATACTAACAGGTTGGACTTATGAACATGCTCTTGGAATATATGTACAGGAATTACTGTATATTATACCCCTGAAAATATATAGGAAGATTCAACATATTTTGTGTTGATTCAACATGTTTTGTCCAAAAGCTACAACAAAAATAAATTTAAAAATAACCCTCATCATATCTCCATTGTTAGTCGCTGCCGTGACAATATTTTGTTCATGCTCTTTATTTTTCACTGTGTTCCACCAAGCTATAGGTGGTCAACCAACTTAAGGGCCTTGAGCACCCAATTCAGCTGAAAAATCCATAACTATTATTGCGTTTGATACTACTTTGCATCAAGTTTAAATGTATGATACTCATGATTTTCATCAACACATATTTTTGTATGTTTATTCTTGTATAAAAAAGCAGTAATTTTCAAATTCTTTTTACCAGCAACTTCCACCTTCTTCTTACAAACAAAATCTTACCAAAGTCCTAAATGTAAGTGAAAGACAATGAATGCCAAGTCACTGCTACCCCCTATTTCCATCATCCTTATCCCTTTACCCCACCTTCCTAAACAAGCAACACCTTTGCAGAACTTCTGAGGCTAAAATAAAAAATATACTGTAAAGAAACTGCAATATTATATTAAAATAACTGCATGAAATTGCCCTACTCTAGTGTCAAAGATGTTGATGATGCTAAAACTGAATTTTTGGCACATAAGCCATGTATCAGTTTCAAATGTTTCTTTATGAGCAGATGTATGGAAATCAGTCTGGCATAAAACAATGACCTTGGCTGATATCAATTTATAATACACGAGAGGGTGAGTTGTTCAAAGCTTGATTGTATATTCATGGAAATGATGAGTTTTTCTTTGCCTTGACTACTTTCTGCTGAACTTGCCCCCTTGCTATTGTCCAATGAACCCCCTGAATTTGCTCATTCTCTGCCAACACACCCTCCTTCTGATAAGAATGTAGCCAGACTCCTGTTGCTGGTATAACTTGTCATTTTTGATCTTCATGGCACTTTGGAAAAAATGAATTTTAAGATCACATAATTAAGAATAAGGTCCTAAATCTCATAGTGATATAAAGGAAATTATCTTTGAAAAAATATTTGGCTTTTTTTTGTCTATCAAAATTATCATTTGAAGTAAAAATCTTAATACTAAGATAAAGTAATAATTTAACTAAAAGAGTACACAAAATTTAAAAAATTACTACTAATGAAAGAAGAAAGAAATTCAATTTTCATATTTATATAAAATTGTTTTCAGATAAGGAATTTAAAAGGAGCACAGCCATCCAAGATTTATGTTTTTGTCTTTGTGCTGTCTTTTCTCTGCATGTGCTAAAATCTATTTCTCATGTCTTATGTGAAAGGGAGAAGAAGAGTCAAGATTGAAATACTTAGTACAAGAGACACATTTTCTTTTCAAAATTCATTTTTCTTATGTCAAATATGTCATGAATATTTATTAGGTATATTTCACATGACAGCAAAATGAGGCATATAACAGGTAAGATTCCTGCATCTAACCAGTACGACTCAGTGCCTATATTGGACCAGACACTGTTTTAGGTACGTTGGGTATGTGAATTCTCAGTCACTCAGTTGTGTCTGATTCTTTGTGACTCCCTGGACTATAGCACCCCAGACTCTCCTGTCCATGGAATTTTCTAGGCAAGAATACTGGAATGGGTTGTCATTTCCTCCTCTAGGGGATCTTCATGATCCAGGGATCAAACTCATATCTTCTGTGTCTTCTGCACTGACAGGCAGATTCTTTACCCTTGCACCCTCTGAGAGGTCCACTTAGAGTATAGCAGCAAGCAAAACAGATAGCATCCTCTCCTCACGGATTCTAGTGGAGGATATGATATGACTCCTGTTAATGAGGAGTTTTCAAGAAAACTCAGAGGGAAATAAGTATACAATATAACCAAAACAAGAGGCTGTGCCTCTCCAGTGCTCCCATATGGTACATATGGCCATGATGACTTTTAGCAAATTACAATTATCTGTTTATTTTCCATTACATTCATTAAGACAGTAATTTTCAGGCTAAGAAAATCAGTAGAATCCTGCACATATGTGCTGCTAAGCTGCTAAGTCATTTCAGTAGTGTCCAACTCTGTGTGACCCCATAGACGACAGCCTGCCAGGCTCCCCCATCCCTGTGATTCTCCAGGCAAGAACAATGGAGTGGGTTGCCATTTCCTTCTCCAATGCAGGAAAGTGAAAAGTGAAAGTGAACCCGCTCAGTCGTGCCCAGCTCTTAGCGATCCCATGGACTGCAGCCTACTAAGCTCCTCTGTCCATGGGATTTTCCAGGCAAGAGTACTGGAGTAGGGTGCCATTGCCTTCTCCAGTACATATGTGCATGCAAGATTAAAAACCATTGAAAATATTGTGAACAGAGAATATAGCTTATCGTAATTAGCGAAGTGCCTATGAACACAAATGTTTGTAGAATGAATAAATGATGATTATGAGAATGAGACATTATTAAGTGTTGGAGAGTCTAGAAAAGACATGAGACTCAAGTTGTCATTTAGAATGCCTTAGTGTCGTGAAAGGAGAAGGAAATGGCAACCCACTCCAGTGTTCTTGCCTGGAGAATCCCAGGGATGGGGGAGCCTGGTGGGCTGCCATCTATGGGGTTGCACAGAGTTGGACACGACTGAAGCAACTTAGCAGCAGCAGCAGCAGTGTCATGAAAGTGGCAAAGTGAGTTTGTCTTGAAAAACAGAACGAGCTGGGAAATGGTCCATGTAGTTCAAGGTGCATAGTGGATTGAGGGGCAGAGGCAGGTTGTTGGGCCAGGAGAGGAGGATGCATGCTGGAAAATAGTGTTTTGATCTCTATAGGTAATGGGCTGTGAAGAATAGGTGCTAGAAAGGAGGAAATGGAACTGCCCAGAGATTAAACAACTTCCCTAAAGTGGGTCTCCAAATTTGTGTTTTCTCATCATGGACTATTTAAATATAATCTGTAAACTGTTAAGCACTGTACATATTTTACTTATGAATCTTATGTCATTTTGCAATTCTGTACAGTTTACAGCAGACCATTTTAGCTGGGAAGCACTGAGCAGTAGTCAAGTTCTCTGTAACTCAAAGATTTATTATTTTAAAAATTAGAGATGGTTAATTATTGCTATGCCTATACTTATTCCTAGTTAAACTGAAAATAAAGGTTCATGTGATTATCCCCTTTCTGACTGATCATATTCAAATGATCAAAATGAATTTATCTTTTAAAAATAGAATTGCATTAACAATGTTCGATAGCACTTCCATTCTATTTGAGAAGCCATAATTCATAAGGAAAATGGACTTGAGAAGCACTTAGGAAGGAATAGTTCAGCAATATAAATCGTATACATGTCCTCCTAGGAAAGCAGTTATGTTTAAAACTCTTACAAATCATGGTTTATAGTGGTTGTTTTAGAACGAGAAATGAGTATATTACCGTACATATATTTTTATGGGTTCATAAAGCTAAGTACTGCTTAAATGTATAAAGGGGTTGTTATGTCACTAAATGACTTTTCTTCCCCTAGAGCAGGTTTTAAATATCTAAGCTTACAAACACTTGCTAGCTTATCCTTGTCCTGAATCTAGAGACAATTCTAAAAGAGAAGTTTTAGTCTTTGATCAATAACAATTAAAATGAAAAGTAAAACATCTCCTTTATCCTTTGAACACCAGAAGTTTGGACATCAGATGGTTTTAAAAATAAGAACGTCATAATCACTGACCTGAGAAAAGTTCCAAGTAGGAGTGAAGAAATGCCCACCTGTTAATGAATCCACTGATCTGCTTTATACCAGTCCCTTGCCTCTTAAAAATTTTATGTTAATACACTTAAAAGATATAATCTACCATGTAAGGAACTAAATGATATTTATCCAGGAAGATCCATGTTGACTCTCTTTCCAAAAAACTCAGATTTAGTCATAACCTCTGATCCCCAACCCAGTTCACATGAACTCAACAAATCTTTGCTAGATAAACTACTATATGCTCTACATTGTTCTAGCTGTGGAGATGACAAAAACAAATTATGTCTTAGTTTATTTCCTCCAAAAGTTTCCAATCAAGACAAGAAGTAAGAAATATATAAATAGCTATCAAGAATCCAGGCCAGAAGAGAGGTATAAACAAACTGCTCTGGAGAAGTCAAAGGGAAAAAATTTACTTTCCACCACAGAGAGGTAAGGCAATTAGGAGAAGATTTAGGGAGGTGGCTGCCTTTCATAAACTGGATTTCAATAGGTTGAAAGGGGCTAAAGAAGAGGCATCACAGAGAGAAGAATAGGAGCAAAATCTTGAGACTTTGGAATCTTCCTCAGTTCAGTTCAGTTCAGTCACTCAGTCGTGTCTGACTCTTTGCGACCCCATGAATTGCAGTACGCCAGGCCTCCCTGTCCATCACCAACTCCCGGAGTTCAATCAGACTCATGTCCATCAAGTCAGTGATGCCATCCAGCCATCTCATTCTCTGTTGTCCCCTTCTCCTCCTGCCCCCAGTCTCTCCCAGCATCAGAGTCTTTTCCAATAGTCAATTCTTCGCATGAGGTTGCCAAAGCACTGGAGCTTCAGCTTCAGCATCATTCCTTCCAAAGAAATCCCAGGGCTGATCTCCTTCAGAATGGACTGATTGGATCTTCTTGCAGTCCAAGGGACTCTTAAGAGTCTTCTCCAACACCACAGTTCAAAAGCATCAATTCTTTGGCACTCAGCCTTCTTCACAGTCCAACTCTCGCATCCGTACATGACTGCTGGAAAAACCATAGCCTTGACTAGATGGACCTTAGTCAGCAAAGTAATGTCTCTGCTTTTGAATATGCTATCTAGGCTGGTCATAACTTTTCTTCCAAGGAGTAAGCGTCTTTTAATGTCATGGGTGCAATCACCATCTGCAGTGATTTTGGAGCCCCCCAAAATAAAGTCTGACACTGTTTCCACTGTTTCCCCATCTATTTCCCATGAAGTGATGGGACTGGATGCCATGATCTTCGTTTTCTGAGTGTTGAGCTTTAAGCCAACTTTTTCACTTTCATCAAGAGACTTTTTAGTTCCTCTTCACTTTCTGCCATAAGGGTGGTGTCATCTGAATATCTGAGGTTATTGATATTTCTCCCAGCAATCTTGATCCCACCTTGTGTTTCTTCCAGTCCAGCATTTCTCATGATGTACTCTGCATATAAGTTAAATAAGCAGGGTGACAATATACAGCCTTGACGGACTCCTTTTCCTATTTGGAACCAATCTGTTGTTCCATGTCCAGTTCTAACTGTTTCTTCCTGACCTGCATATATATTTCTCAAGAGGCAGGTCAGATGGTCTGGTATTCCTATCTCTTTCAGAATTTTCCACAGTTGATTGTGATCCACACAGTCAAAGGCTTTGGCATAGTCAATAAATCAGAAGTAGATGTTTTTCTGGAATTCTTGCTTTTTCCATGATCCAGCGGATGTTGGCGATTGTCCTCTGGTTCCTCTGCCTTTTCTAAAATCAGCATGAACATCTAGAAGTTCACGGTTCACGTATTGCTGAAGCCTGGCTTGGAGAATTTTGACATTACTTTACTAGCATGTGAGATGAGTGCAATTGTGCAGTAGTTTGAGCATTCTTTGGCATTGCCTTTCTTTGGGATTGGAATGAAAACTGACGTTTTCCAGTCCTGTGGCCACTGCTGAGTTTTCCAAATTTGCTGAAATCTTCCTCAGTATTGCCAAATCTTGTACACTTCCTTCCTGATAAAGATGACTCATACTGGGTGAGGCTTTCCCACAATGCCTCAGGCCAGTGGCAAGTATGAGTCATCTTTAGGTTCACATTCATAGCAGACATGCAAACGTGCTATTTACTATTTCTGAGCCTCAGTTTTCTTATGTCCAATGTAGATTAAGTAGTATTTACCTTAAAGGGCAATGGAGAAAATTAATTTTTAAAACTCCAGATACTAAAGAAAATTTAATAAAGAAATATACTACAGAATTGGTGCAATCACTATGGAGAACAGTATGGTTGTTCCTTAAAAAACTAAAATATAGCTGCCCTATGATTGCTGATATGATCCAGCAATCCCACTCTGGGCATATACCACGAGAAAGTTATAATTCAAAAAGATCCATGCACTCCAATGTGCATTGCACATTGTTTATAAAAACCAGGATATCAGTCAGTTCAGTTGCTCAGTTGTGTCCAACTCTTTGAGACACCATGAATTGCAGGACGACAGGCCTCCCTGTCCACCAACTCCCAGAGTCAACCCAAACCCATGTCCATTGAGTCAATGATGCTATCCAACCATCTCATCCTCTGTCGTCCCCTTCTCCTCTTTCCATCAATCTTTCCTAGCATCAGGGTCTTTTCAAATGAGTCAGCTTTTCACATTAGTGGCCAAAGTATTGGAGTTTCAGCTTCAACATCACTCCTTCCAATGAAAACCTAAGAGTGATCTCCTTTAGGATGGACTGGTTGGATCTTCTTGCAGTCCAAGGGAACCTCAAGAGTCTTCTCCAACACCACAGTTCAAAAGCATCAATTTTTCGG
>SJXQ01001833.1:149900-278092 GCA_006408695.1 Aepyceros melampus | reverse complement strand
TGAAAGTGGAGAGTGAAAAAGTTGGCTTAAAGCTCAACATTCAAAAAACAAAGATCATGGCATCTGGTCCCATCACTCCATGGGAAATAGATGGGGAAACAGTAGTAACAGTGTCAGACTTTATTTTGGGGGGCTCCAAAAAACCATCACTGCAGATGGTGATTGCAGCCATGAAATTAAAAGGCGCTTACTCCTTGGAAGAAAAGTTATGACCAACCTAGATAGTATATTCAAAAGCAGAGACATTACTTTGCCAACTAAGGTCCATCTGGTCAAGGCTATGGTTTTTCCTGTGGTCATGTATGGATGTGAGAGTTGGACTGTGAAGAAGGCTGAGCGCTGAAGAATTGATGCTTTTGAAGTGTGGTGTTGGAGAAGACTCTTGAGAGTCCCTTGGACTGCAAGGAGATCCAACCAGTCCATTCTGAAGGAGATCAACCCTGGGATTTCCTTGGATGGGCTAATGCTAAAACTGAAGCTCCAGCACTTTGGCCACCTCATGCGAAGAGTTGACTCATTGGAAAAGACTCTGATGCTAGGAGGGATTGGAGGCCGGAGGAGAAGGGGACGGCAGAGGATGAGATGGCTGGATGGCATCACGGACTCAATGGACGCGAGTCTGGGTGAACTCCGGGAGTTGGTGATGGACAGGGAGGCCTGGTGTACTGCGATTCATGGGGTCGCAAAGAGTCAGACACAACTGAGTGACTGAACTGAACTGAACTGACTAGACAGACTTTAGTTGGCAAAAGTAATGTCTCTGCTTTTGAATATGCTATCTAGGTTGGTCATAAGGAAATTCTACTTTAAAATATTTTCAGACATGCAACCTTGCTTTTTATTGCTAATATAATTAAATGTCTTCAACAAGTTCAAAGGTAGAACTCTCCAAACCAAAACTTCAGAGGTCAACCTAAAATCCAATTTTAAGAGGACAGTTTAGAGTAGATTCTGAGAATTTATAATCAGGTTTCCTAATAATCACTCCTTATATAGTGTTAAATGTAATAGAATGTAAAGAGGTGAAAATTGAACATTTCTTTAAAAGCAACACAGTGAACATTTTTCAAAAGAAAAAACATTTAGGATGTCATAAAAATGCAATTTCTACAGAGTAAGAGAAAATTAGAGGCATCAATTTAAAGTTTATCCTCTTACTGCTATTACTTTAAGTAATGCGTGAAATTTTTCCTCACATTTCAATGATCCATTGTGTCTCCCTTCCATGATTGTTTACTCTGGTCTCAGATGATATATTACTACCTCATGGGCAGGTGAAAATAAATATATTCTGAGCATGAAAAAAAATCTTCAAATTGCTCATCTGTCTCTATTTCTCTCCCTCAGTGGTCTGAATGTGTCTGATATTGATATATCACGTTTTCTTCTCTATCGTTGTCCTACCTACTTCCCTCCTTCTCTCTGTGAATCACAGGATTTCAAGGCTTTAGCTACCCTTAACTTCATGGCTAGAAATTTTCACCAAATTTGTCTTTATGAGTTTTCTTTATGGCAGTATTTTTATAGGAACTCAAGAGTTGTTTCAATTGTTGCAACACTGTTATGTAGGTCTATCACACTGATTGGAAAAAAGAAATGAACCACAATCCTGCATTAAAGGAAATGACATATACTTAATCTCTTTACTGTCCTTATAATTAAGAGAAAACAGCCATTAGTGAAGATCTTCTCAAAATAGGCACTATTGACCCCTTGGCCAGGTCAGGTTTTGTTGTGGAAGCAAGCTCTGTGCACTGTAGGATGTTTAGCAGCATCTCTGGCCTCTACATTCTAGATGTAAAAATATATACCCAAAATGTCTCCTGACATTGACAAGCATCCCCCGAGGAATGACAAAATCACCCCTGATTAAGAATCAGTGCATCAGCTTGTGTTATTTTTCAGGTGTAGCATCTACATTAGAGGCTGGCAAGATATGAACCAGAAGACAGTCTGACCACAGCCTGTTTTGTACTGTCCATGATCCAAGAATAGTTTTCACATTTTTTAAAAGATTGTAAGGAAGAGGAGGAAGGAGAAGAGTGTGAAATAGAGACTATAGATAAGGTACACAGCTTAAAATATTCATTACCCAAATCTCTAGAGTAAAAGTCTACCAATGTTTGAGATGAATAAACTGAAACTCCAGAAACATAAGTGACCAGCCCAATTCAAAGATTCTGATATTTCCAGCTCTCTCATTAGTCCCAGCTTCTTCCACTTCTGTAATGTATGGTACACAGGACAACTAGGGTTCTAAATAAGGTTCCCCATAAGGAGGGAGACAAAAGTGGTTATCATACATATATTTGAGTTTATAGCTGATGTGCATTTTTCTGACTTACTGATTTGTACAGTGGGAATCCATGCAAAATGTGTTCTATTTCCATTTGTTTGAAAAAAAAATACAATAAAATTAATATTTTATATATCTTGCATATTGGAATCAGGTTTTTACCTACCTAATTTTAGAGAATATCATAAACTGGAATTATACATTGAAATTCAGAGACCTGGTTAAAAAAATTTAAATTGTTTTCTTAGCCCCCTATTTCTAAACATACTACCATTTTTATTCCAAATAAAGAGTAGATAGCTCTTTCTTTAAAAAGCTCATCACTTCATATTGCTTTGATGAGTAGGATAATAACAGTAAAAATACCCAATTTCATCTTGTTGCAGCTTAAATTATTTTTTTTTTTCCTGTAGGAGTATAAGAATGCTGTGTGCTCCTTGTGTTCACTGTATGTTTAAGATTACCCCTTCTTCTTAATGCTTCAGTTGTAGGTTTCCTGGCTCAATAACTGGTTTCTTTGATCTCCGAAGTTTAAGGCAACCCAAGATTCCTGAATTTGTCTGAAATCACATGGGTAACTTCAAAACCTGTATAAACCTGTGTTCTACCCCAGAGCCTGGAGTTAATTGGTCTGGGGTTTAGCCCCAGATTTGTAAGACCAAGTGATGCCAACGTGGAGACAAGTTTTGGAACCACTGGCATAGGAGTTAAATATACATATTCAGGGCCAGGCTACCTGGGGTCACCTTCCTGGTTCTGTTCCTTGTGAGCTTTGGCAAATCACTTAAAATTATGTGCTTCCATCCCCTTATCTGTAAAATGGATACTGTAAGATAACACTTACAGTATAATACAGTAATACTTATAATACTATAACCTACTTTAAGATAACTACTTCTGGAGGTTGTTGAGAGTTAATATAAAAAGCACTTGATCTTTAGTATTTAGTAAGTATTACTTAGTAATCATTAGCAAATAGTGGTATTTATAGTGATGGTATTAGTAATATCAATATTTTGTAATTCCCCAAATTTTCATTGTTGCTGCTGTTTAATTTAACACTTATTTGGATCCAGGAATTGACCAAGCATTTAATTTGGGCCATTACAAAATGCAGGCATGACCAATGATAATCTGTTGCTGCTAAGTTGCTTCAGTCGTGTCCAACTCTGTGCGACCCCATTGACGGCAGCCCACCAGGCTCCACCATCCCTGGGATTCTCCAGGCAAGAACACTGGAGTGGGTTGCCATTTCCTTCTCCAATGCATGAAAGTGAAAAGTGAAAGGGAAGTGGCTCAGTCGTGTCCAACCCTCAGCGACCTCATGGACTGCACCCTACCAGGCTCCTACGTCCATGGGATTTACCAGGCAAGAGGATTGGAGTGGGGTGCCATTGCCTTCTCCCGATAATCTGTTAGGAATCTAGAATAATTTTAGTTCCACTTTTTTTATTTTATAATCATAAATCAATGTCCATTATGAATCAGAGTGAACCATGAAAATATTCAAGAGGAAGAATACTATTGGTTTTTAAAAACTTTTTACTCAGTCACTCAACAGCTGATTATTAAGGCCAAATCATTTAGATTATCTGTACATATAAAAAGATTGGTTCAACTCAAAAATATATGTGTATTCTGTTCTCATTTGTGTCTTTTTCCTTCTTTTTTGTGTGTCTAAATTACTTTTTACATATTGAATTTACATATACAAAACAAATTACCAATATGACTAATTTGAAGTCATAGAAAAACTTATTACTTTAATTTTTCCAATGATTAAATTCAGTTCTTTGACTTGTTCAGTTCAGTTCAGTTCACTCTCTCAGTCATGGCCGACTCTTTATGACCCCATGAATTGCAGCAAGCCAGGGAGACCTGTCCATCACCATCTCCTGGAATTCACTCAATCTCACGTCCATTGATTCAGTGATGCCATCCAGCCATCTCATCCTCTGTTGTCCCCTATTCTTCGTGCCCCCGATTCCTCCCAGCATCAGAGTTTTTTCCAATGAGTCAATTCTTCGCATGAGGTGGCCAAAGTACTGGAGTTTCAGCTTTAACATCATTCCTTCCAAAGAACACCCAGGGCTGATCTCTTTCAGAATGGACCGGTTGGACCTCCTTGCAGTTCAAGGGACCCTCAAGAGTATTCTCCAATACCACAGCTCAAAAGCACCAGCTTTTCAGCACTCAGCTTTCTTCACAGTTCAACACTCACATCCGTACATGACCACTGGAAAAAACATAGCCTTGATGAAACGGACCTTTGTTGGCAAAGTAATATCTCTGTTTTTCAATATGCTGTCTAGGTTGGTCATAACTTTCCTTCCAAAGAGTAAGCATCTTTTAATTTCATGCCTGCAGTCACCATCTGCCTTGATTTTGGAGCCCATAAAAGTAAAGTCTGGCACTATTTCTGCTTTTTCCCATTCTATTTCCCATGAAGTGATGAGATCAGATGCCATGATCTTTGTTTTCTGAAGTTGAGCTTTAAGCCAACTTTTTCACTCTCCTCTTTCACTTTCATCAAGAGGCGCTTTAGTTCCTCTTCACTTTCTGCCATAAGGGTGGTGTCATCTGCATATCTGAAGTGATTGATATTTCTCCCAGCAATCTTTATTCCAGCTTGTGCTTCTTTCAGCCCAGTGTTTCTCATGATATACTCTGCATATAATTTAAATAAGCAGGGTGACAATATACAGCCTTGATGTACTCCGTTTCCTATTTGGAACCAGTCTGTTGTTCCATGTCCAGTTCTAACTGTTGCTTCCTGACATGCATATGTTTCTCAAGAGGCAGGTCAGGTGGTCTGGTATTCCCATCTCTTTCAGAATTTTCCACAGTTTATTGTGATCCACAGTTAAAGGCTTTCCAGAGTCAAAGGCTTTGGCATAGTCAATAAAGCAGAAATAGATGTTTTTCTGGAACTCTCTTGTTTTTTCGATGATCCAGCAGATGTTGGCAATTTGATCTCTGGTTCCTCTGCCTTTTCTAAAACCAGCTTGAACATCAGGAAGTTCACAGTTCACGTATTGCTGAAGTCTGGCTTGGAGAATTTTGAGCATTACTTTACTAGCGTGTAAGATGAGTGCAACTGTGGGGTAGTTTGAGCATTCTTTAGCATTGCCTTTCTTTGGAATTGGAATGAAAAGTGACCTTTTCCAGTCCTGTGGCCACTGCTGACTTTTCCAAATTTGCTGGCATATTGAGTGCAGCATTTTCACAGCATCATCTTTCAGGATTTGAAATAGGTCCACTGGAATTCCATCACCTCCACTAGCTTTGTTCGTAGTGATGCTTTCTAAGGCCCACTTGACTTCACATTCCAAGATGTCTGGCTCTAGATTAGTCATCACATCATCATGATTATCTGGGTCATGAAGATCTTTTTTGTACAGTTCTTCTGTGTATTCTTGCCACCTCTTCTTAATATCTTCTGCTTCTGTTAGGTCCAGACCATTTCTGTCCTTTATCGAGCCCATCTTTGCATGAAATATTCCCTTGGTATCTCTAATTTTCTTGAAGAGATCTCTAGTCTTTCCCATTCTGTTGTTTTCCTCTATTTCTTTGCACTGGTCGCTGAAGAAGGCTTTCTTCTCTCTTCTTGCTATTCTTTGGAACTCTGCATTCAGATGCTTATATCTTTCCTTTTCTCCTTTGCTTTTCACCTCTCTTCTGTTCACAGCTATCTGTAAGGCCTCCCCAGACAGCCATTTTGCTTTTTTGCATTTCTTTTCCATGGGGATGGTCTTGATCCCTGTCTCCTGTACAATGTCATGAACCCCATTCCATAGTTCATCAGGTACTCTATCTATCAGATCTAGACACTTAAATCTATTTCTCACTTCCACTGTATAATCATAAGGGATTTGATTTAGGTCATACCTGAATGTTCTAGCAGTAGGAAATGCAAACTGCTGTGTAATAACAGAAACAGATCAGTGGTTGTCTGAGGACAGTGCTGGGAAAGAATAAATTAAGGAAGCGTCTGTAAATATGTTCAGTTTGTTATATATTGATTATACCTTTAAAAAAACTTCAAAAAATTTTTTGCAAAGATCTTATTATTATGAACTGTAGCTTATAAAAATTTCATTGCCTCCCTAGTTATATTTTACATACACTAATGTTGGAGAAGGAAATGACAACCCACTACAATACTCTTGCCTGGAAAATCCCATGGATGGAGGAGCCTGGTAGGCTATAGTCCATGGGGTCGCAAACAGTTGGACATGACTGAGCAACTTCACTTTCAATGTTGAACTTATCTGTGCATAAAGTAGTTGAGAGAATCATTCCTACCAAAATGGGACCACATATGATGACTTGAAACCCCACGAAGTTTGGCAAAGCCTCATCTACATATAAACTACATTTTATTTAACATTAGTTTTTATTTTTTATTGGCTTTTTAACTTAATATAGGCCATAGTAAAAAAGGATTCAAGCAGTGTAAAATAGAATGAAAAATGAGTTATCTTCTCACCTCAAATTCACAGTTCCATACTGCTAAGCAACCACTGCCAACAATTTTTTAATCTATCTTTCCAAAAAAATTTCCATTCTCTTAAAATTCAAATTATATTCCATTATCCGCATTCAGATGCTTATATCTTTCCTTTTCTCCATTGCTTTTCACTTCTCTTCTTTTCACAGCTATTTGTAAGGCCTCCCCAGACAGCCATTTTGCTTTTTTTGCATTTCTTTTCCATGAGGATGGCCTTCACGACCCAGATAATCACGATGGTGTGATCACTCACCTAGAGCCAGACATCCTGGAATGTGAAGTCAAGTGGGCCTTAGAAAGCATCACTATGAACAAAGCTAGTGGAGGTGATGGAATTCCAGTTGAGCTATTCCAAATCCTGAAAGATGATGCCATGAAAGTGCTGCACTCAATACACCAGCAAATGTGGAAAACTCAGCAGTGGCCACAGGACTGGAAAAGGTCTCCTGTACAATGTCACGAACCTCATTCCATAGTTCATCAGGCACTCTATCTATCAGATCTGGTCCCTTAAATCTATTTCTGACTTCCTCTGTATAATCATAAGGGATTTGATTTAGGTCATACCTGAATGGTATAGTGGTTTTCCATACTTTCTTCAATTTAAGTCTGAATTAGGCAATAAGGAGCTCATGATCTGAGCCACAGTCAGCTCCTGATCTTGTCTTTGCTGACTGTATAGAGCTTCTCCTTCTTTGGCTGCAAAGAATATATTCAATCGGATTTTGGTGTTGACTATCTGCTGATGTCCATGTGTAAAGTCTTCTCTTTTGGTATTGGATGAGGGTTCTGCTATGACCAGTGTATTCTCTTGGCAAAATTCTTTTAGCCTTGGCCCTGCTTTATTCCATATTCCAATACAAAATTTGCCTGTTACTCCAGGTGTTTCTTGACTTCCTACTGTTGCATTCCAGTAGCCTATAATGAAAAGGCATCTTTTTTGGGTGTTAGTTCTAAAAGGTCTTGTAGGTCTTCATAGAACCATTGAACTTCAGCTTCTTCAGTGTTACTGGTTGGGGCATAGACTTGGATTACTGTGATATTGAATGATTTGCCTTGGAAACAGAGATCATTCTGTCGTTTTTGAGACTGCGTCCAAGTACTGTATTCAGACTTTTTGTTGACCATGATGGCTACTCCATTTCTTCTCAGGGATTCTTGCCCACAGAAGTAGATATAATAGTCATCCATGTTAAATTTACCCATTCCAGTCCATTTTAGTTCACTGATTCCTGAAATGTCGATGTTCACCCTTGCCATCTCCTGTTTGACCACTTCCAATTTGCCTTGATTCACGGACCTAACATTCCAGGTTCCTATGCAATATTGCTCTTTACAGCATTGGATCTTGCTTCTATCACCAGTCATATCCACTGGATATTGTTTTTGCTTTGTCTCCATCCCTTCATTCTTTCTGGAGTTATTTCTCCACTGATCATTAGTAGCATATTGGGCACCTACTGACCTGGGGAGTTCCTCTTTCAGTATCCTATCATTTTGCCTTTTCATACTGTTCATGGGGTTCTCAAAGCAAGAATACTGAAGTGGTTTGCCATTCCCTTCTCCAATGGACCACATTCTGTCAGACCTCTCCACCATGACCGGCCCGTCTTGGGTGGCCCCACAGGGCATGGCTTAGTTTCATTGAGTTAGAAAAGGGTGTGGCCCTAGTGTGATTAGATTGACTAGTTTTCTGTGAATGTGGTTTCAGTGTGTCTGCCCTCTGATGCCCTCTTGCAACACCTACCGCCTTATTTGGGTTTCTCTTACCTTGGACGTGGGGTATCTCTTAACAGTTGCTCCAGCAAAGTGCAGCTGCTACTCCTTACCTTGAAAGTGGAGTAGCTTTTGACTTGTTAATAATACCCAATCTGAATGTAATTAAATTAATCTACTAACCCTTGGACTGCAAGGAGATCCAACCAGTCCATTCTAAAGGAGATCAACCCTGGGTATTCTTTGGAAGGAATGATGCTAAAGCTGAAACTCCAGTACTTTGGCCACCTCATGCCAAGAGTTGACTCATTGGGAAAGACTCTGATGCTGGGAGGGATTGGAGGCAGGCAGAAAAGGGGATGACAGAGCATGAGATGGCTGGATGGCATCACCAACTTGATGGACGTGAGTTTAGTGAACTCTGGGAGATGGTAATGGACAGGGCTGTCTGGCGTGCTGTGATTCTTGGGGTCGCAAAGAGTCAGACATAACTGAGTGACTGAACTGAACTGAACTCTGACAATTAATATAAGTTTCATTCCTAGGTTTGAATTGTTTAAAAATAGCTGCAAAATAATTTCTGAACTTTTTAAGACATCTAATTAACCTCATTATTAGAGATATCATTGTTTGCCTACAAATGTATTTACAAATACTCTTTCTCCAATTCAGAAATAATAGTGTCCCTTGAACAATCCCTGGTAGCTCAGATGGTAAAGCGTCTGCTAATAATGCAGAGGACCAGGGTTCAATCTCTGGGTTGGGAAGATCTCCTGGAGAAGGAAATGGCAACTCACTCCAGTATTCTTGCCTGGAGAATCCCATGGACAGAGGAGCCTGGTAGTCTACTGTCCATGGGGTCACAAAGAGTCGGGCACGACTGAGTAACTTCACTTTCTTTCACTTGAACAATCTACTTAAAATCTTATAGAAAATAAAATCCTTGCACTTTTAACTTTTGTCTAATCCTCTTGAGAAGATAAAATAAGTCCTGCCAGAATTGTTCAAGAAAACTCATTTAATGACTATTAGCATCAAAAGATTTTGTCTTCTTTCAAGGAGGTAGCCTTATGATTAATGGATGAAAACTAATTTGAGGAATCTTTTGACTCTGTTCACAAGGAGGAAGAACAACAATCAAAAGACAACTCAATGTCAAAACAGATGAAGGACTTGAATAGACATGTCTCCAAAGATGATCAATAAACACATGAAGAGATGCTCACTTCATTAGGCATTATTGGAATGCAAATCAAAACCACTCTGAAGTACCACTTTGTACCTACTACAATGGCTATATACATTTTTAATAAAAAATGACAAGTATTGGAATAAAAATAACAATTGTTGATGAAAACACTAAAATCCCAGTACATTGCTTGGGGGAGGGGGGGGGATTTAAAATGGTCCAATTGCTATGGGAAACAATTTGATCTTTCTTAAAAAGTTAACCATCATGGCAATTTTTTTTGACTTGTCTCCTGGAGTAATATAAATAAAAACAAAAAATGATCAAATGTGACCTAATTAAACATAAAAGCTTTTGCACAGCAAAAGACACCATAAACTAAGTGACAGCTTATAGAATGGAAAAAAAATCTGCAAATAATGCAACAGATAAGGGATTCATTTCCAAAATGTGCAAATAGTCCTTGAAACTAAAAAAAAAATTTTTTTTAAAAAGGAGCAGAAGATATAAACAGACATTTCGCCAAAGAAGATACAGATGGCCAACAGAAATATGAAAAATATTCAACACTGATAATTCTTAGAGTAATGCAAAACAAAACTGCAATGAGATATCACCTCACATTAGTCATAATGGCCATCAACAAAATGTCTTTACATAATAAATGCTGGAGAGGATGTGGATGAAAAGGAACCCTTCTACACTGTTGGTGGGAAAGGAAATTGGTGCAGTCATTATGTAGAACAGCAGGAAGTTTTCAAAAAAGAAACTAAAAATACAGCTACTCTCTGATCCTGCCATCCTACTTCTGGTCATATATCACAAAAAAATATATAATTTGAAAAGATAAATGCATCCCAATATTAATGTAGTACTATTTACAGTAGCCAAGACCTGGAGGCAACCTAAATGTTCATAAACAGATGAAAGGATGAAGATGTGATGATATATGCATACAATGAAATATTACTCAGCCATGAAAAAAGAATGAAATAATGAGACCCGGGTTTGATCCTTAGGTTGGGAAGATCCCCTGGAGAAGGAAATGGCAATCCACTCCAGGACTATCGCCTGGAAAATCCCACGGACAGAGGAGGCTGGTTGGCTACAGCCCACGGGGTCGCAAAGAGTCAGACACGACTGAGCGACTTCACTTCTCAACAACATGGATGGACCTAGAGATTGCCATATGTGAAGTATGTCAAAAAAGATAAATATCAGATGATATTGCTAGTAAATTGAATTTTTAAAAAGATACAGATGAACTTTTTACAAAACAGAAATAAACCCACAGACATAGAAAACAAACTTATGGTTACCAAAGGGGAAAGAGGTGGGGGAGGGGTAAATTGGGGGAGTTTGGGATTAATATACATAGACGACTATATATATAAGTAGATGACCAACAAGGATACACTGTACAGCACGGGGGACTATAGTCAATAATTTGTAATAACCTTTAAGGGAAAAATATTTAGATGTAGATAGATATAATAAAATGTGGAAAGTTTGGGATTAATATACATAGACGACTATATATATAAGTAGATGACCAACAAGGATACACTGTACAGCATGGGGGACTATAGTCAATAATTTGTAATAACCTTTAAGGGAAAAATATTTAGATGTAGATAGATATAATAAAATGTGGATTCAACCCCTGGCTTGGGAAGATTCCCAGGAGAAGGGATTGGCAACCTGCCCCAGTATTCTTACCTAGAGAAACCCGTGAACAGAGAAACCTGGCAGGCTACAGTCCATAAAGTCGCAGAGTCCTACATTTAGCATGCTCACACAGATAAATATAGATAGATACAGGGCTTCTCTGGTGACTCAGATGGGAAAGAATGCAATGCAAGTGACCTGGGATCAGTCCCTGGGTTAGGAAGCTCTCCTGAGGATGAAATGGCAACCCACTCTAGTATTTTTGCCTGGAGAATTCCACAGACAGAGGAACATGGCAGGCTACTGTCCACAGGATCACAAAGAATCAGAGAGAATTGAGCAACTCACACACACACACACACACACACACATACACACACACACATCTTCTTAAGTGAACATTGCAAAGAAATAGCGGGAAACAATAGAGTGGGAAAGACTAGGGATCTCTTCAGGAAAATTAGAGATACCAAGGGAATATTTAATGCATAGATGGGCACAATAAAGGACAGAAATGGTATGGACATAACAAAAGCAGAAGAAGTGCCAAGAATACACAGAACTATACAAAAAAGCTTTTAATGACTTGAATAAGCACAATGGTATGATCACTCGCCTAGAGCCAGACATCCTGTAGTGTGAAATCAAGTGGGCCTTAGGAAGCATTGTTACAAACAAAGCTAGTGAAAGTGATGGAATTCCAGCTGAGCTATTTAAAAATATTAAAAATGATGTTGTTAGTATACTGTATTGATGTTTTTCTTTCTGGCTTACTTCACTCTGTATAATAGGCTCCAGTTTCATGAACCTCATTAAAACTGATTCAAATGTATTCCTTTTAATGGCTTAATAATACTTCATGTGTATATGTACCACAGCTTTCTTATCCATTCATCTACTGATAGACATCTAGGTTGCTTCCATATCTTGACTATTATAAACAGTGCTGGAACCAATACAATATTGTAAAGTAAAAAATAATAATAATAAATAAATAAATGATAAATGGTTAAAAAATAAAAATGATGTTGTTAAAGTGTTGCACTCAATATATCAACAAATTTGGAAAACTCAGCAGTGGCCACAGGACTAGAAAAGGGCAGTTTTCATTCCAATCTCAAAGAGGGACAATGCCAAAGAATGTTCAAACTACCAGAAAATTGCTCTCATTTCACGTGCTAGCCTGGTAATGGACAAAATCTTCCAAGCTAGGCTTCAATAGTATGCAACCAAGAACTTCCAGATGTACAAGTTGAATTTAGAAAAACAGAGGAACCAGAGATCAAACTGCCAACAACCATTGGATCATAGAAAAAGTAAGGAAATTCCATGAAAACATCTATTTCTGCTTCATTGACTATACTAAAGACTTTGACTTCTAATTAGAAGTTCATAGTTTTATGAATCATCAATGCCCTGTAGATAAGAACTCTTTCTTTCTTGCTACTTTCAAGATATTCACTTTACCTTTGATTTTCAGAAGTTTGACAATGATGTGACAAGACTTAGTATCAGTTATATTTACCTTGGTCTGAGTTTGCTTAGCTTCATGAATCAGTAGTATATCTTTCATTAGATTGGAGAAATTTTCAATCATTTATTTTTCTTCAAATACTTTTTCTGGGTTATTCTCTTTCTTCGCACCTGGACTCCAAAAACAGTTGTGTTAGACATTTTTGTATTGCCCACAGATTCTAAATATCTATTCAAATTTCTTAATTTTTATTTTTTGCTTTTTCAGATTGAATAATTTCTGCAGATCTTTCTTCAAATTCACTGACTTTTTCTTTTGCCATCTCCATTCTGCTGTTAACCCACCCAGGGAATTCTTTAATACAGATACTGTGTTTTTTAGTTCTAGAATTTTCATTGGGCTCTTTTTTATGTTTTCTATTTTTCTGATGAGAAATATATTTTCATTTATTACAACCATCTTTACCTTATGGAGCATAGTTAAAATAGCAAGTTTAAAGTCCTTGTCTGCTAATTTCAACATCTGCATTATTTTAGATTGGCCTCATTATTGTTATTTTTCTTTAGAGTGGTCACATTTTCCTGATTCTTCATATGTTAAGCAATTTCAGATTATAATCAGAACATTGTAAGTAACATGTTGCAGAGAAGAATCTCTATTTATATACAAAATATTCTATCTCACTCTTTCAAAGAGTGGATTATTAGAAATCATAGACACCACAAGATGGTGGTGGAACAAAGTTTTCAAAGTATTAACATAAAGTCCTGGAACTATAGCATATAAGGTCTCTAAGGAAGTAGATTGGGAAGAGAAGCCAAGAAACTAGATGAAGTTAGAGAGATAAAGCAAAAATTGGAAAATGAATCAATAAGGAGGAAATGATCATCTGTGTCAAATGTTGCTATCCTATCAAGCATGGGCAGGAAACTAACCATTGGATTGAACAAGAACATCAGTAACAGTCTTGACAGGAAAAGGTTTGGTAGAAAGGTGAGCTTTAGGTTTGATTGGAGTGAGTTTAAGAGAGAATGAAAAGAAAGGAATTAGAAATTATAAGTAAAGGCAACTCTTTCACATAGTTTTGCTGTATAGGGAAGAAAGAAATGAATAGTGGTTAATGTAAAGAGTGGGGTCAAGAGAAAGTTTGTTTTGTTGGGCAAATATGCTAATTAGCATAATCTAGTAAAAACCAAAATAAACATGATTATTTTGGATAAAAAGGAAGATATTTGTCCAGTATTACCAGGTCATAGAAAATAAAAACAAACAAAACAAAATCCAGCCACTTGAATTAGAATAAAAAAAAAAAATCACCACATAAAAAAAAAAAAAAGACTTTGACTAAGTAGATCAAAACAAAACATGGAAAATTCTTCAAGAGATGGGAATACCAGACTATCTTACTTGCCTCCTGAAAAACCTGTATGAGGTCAAGAAGCAACAGTTAGAACTGAACATGGGAAAATGGATTGGTTCAAAATTGGGAAAGGAGTACGTGAAGGTCTTGTCACCCTGCTTACTGAACTTCTATGCAGACTACATCATGCAAAATGCCAGGCTGGTGAAGCACAAGCTGTAATCAAGATTGCTGGGAGAAATATCAGTAAACTTAGATATGCAGATGACACCACCCAAATGGCAGAAAGTGAAGAGGAACTCTTTAGAGTCTCTTGATGAAGGTGCAAGAGGAGAGTGAAAAAGCTGATTTAAACTCAACATTAAAAAAACTAAGGTGATGGCATCACATCCAGTTCCATCTCTTCATGGCAAATGCATGAGGGAAAAAATGGAAACAGTGACAGACTTTATTTTCTTGGGCTCCAAAATCACTGTGGACAGGGACTGCAGTCATGAAATAAAAAGACACTTCCTCCTTGGAAGGAAAGCTGTGACAAACCTAGAAAGCATATTAAGAAGCAAAGACATTACTTTGCAGACAAAGGTCTGTATAGTCAAAGCTATGGTTTTTCCAGTAATCATGTATGGATGGATGTGAGAGTTGGATGGTAAAGAAGGCTGAGCACTGAAGAATTAATGCTTTCAAACTGTGGTGTTGGGGAAGATTCTTGAAAGTCCCTTGGATAGCAAGGACATCAAACAAGTTAATCCTAAAGGAAATCACTCCTGAATATTCACTGGAAAGACTGATGCTGAAGCTGAAGCTCTGATACTTTGGACACCTGATACAAAGAGCCAATTCATTGAAAACGATTCTGATGCTGGGAAAGATCAAGGGTAGGAGAGGGGGTGACAGAGGATGAGCTGGTTGGGTGGCATTAGCAATTCAATGGACCTGAGTTTGAGCAAACTCTGGGAGATAGCGAAGGACAGGGAAGCCTTGGTTTGGTGCAATCCATGGGGTTGCAAAGAATCAGAGACAATTGAGCAACAGAACAGCAACAAAAGCATGTAAAACTGAAGCACTCTGATATTACTTTAAAGCAGAGTTTCCAAGATGGGGAGTGTTGATAATTTGGGCTGAATCCTTTGTTGCCACATTTATTGTAAGAATTTTTGCAGCATTGTTGACCTCTCCCCACTAAATTTCAGTAGCATCCTCCTACTCAAGCAGTAATAAAGGTGTCTCCAGACATTGCTAAGTGTTCCCCAGGGATAGATGGAGGGCAAAAACCTCCACCTGAGAACCACTGCCTTGAGATAATCCAATATGATGTTCAACAAGTACCTGGCTTAATAAAGTCTTCAAAGAAAAAAAAAAAAAGGAATAGATTTCGTACAAATGGTAGCAGAGCTGTCAAACAATTTTAAAATGGCCTTGTGACATAATGAGCTCTCCTTCAATGGAGTATTTATTACTCGAGGTTCATTCTTCACAAAACCTTTAAAAAGGGTCTTCCTTTGAGTGGAAGAATGGACTATGCATCACAAGTCCTTCCCACTACTAAGATTCCTTATTTCTAAATATTGTTTGTGCTGTTCCATGTTGGAATTTACAAGTATAGCACTGTTAACTGGTTGTGAGAAATTCATCTTTGTAAAGTTTATCAAATTATTTTATTCTGCAGATAAAAAGTGCATGGAACTGCATTGTATTTGGATGTTTTGCAAAAAGATCGTGAAGAGAGAAGGAGGAATAGATACATATTTTGTCCTAAGTGCTAGAAAGAAAAATAAATTGATCCCTATAATTCTCCATTAAAGTATTCATTTGGAATTAAACATTTAACATTGTATATTTTAATATCCTTCTTTTTATTTTACCGTGCCTCACAGCTTGTAGGGTCTTAATCCCCAACCAGGGATTGAACTTGTGCCCCAGTAGTGAAAGTGCCAAGTTCTAACCACTAAATCACCAGGGAATTCCCTCATATTCCTATTATATCTAGTGCTTTTTTCTTTGAAAACCATCACTTCAAGAGACTCTAGGCTCTGGCTTTTATACAGACAAGATGAAAAACATTTCTCAATTCAGAAAAAGCTTTTGGGTAGAAAGAACACTTAAGGATCCTTAGCAAGGATGGGAAGGCTTCCTCATTGTGGACACTTTGTTCTTCCCTTTACATTTCACAGTGTAGTGTAGCTCACATAATGTTTGGGATCCTAGGCAATCTTTGAAGATAAGAATGGGTTTTCTCCATTTTTCTAAAGCACCACTATCGAGATCTTTCTTTATCATAAAGAACATATGATTTTAAAAATTTAGTATTATTCCTAAGATTTGGAGTATTTAATGACTCACCATTAAAGTAAGTCACCCTGGAAATGTAACCTTGGTTTGATGAACAAAATGTCTGCCATTTATAAAAACCTTTCAATATCAATGTTTACTTTGTCATAGATAGTAACTATAATCTCTCTCCCTAAGAGGTAATAAAAAATTTAAAGGTGATGTTTCTATACTTCAAAATTTCAAAAGAGAAAAAGGGAAGAAAATTGCTAACTAATTTTCTGGCATCTTTTCTAATCATTACCATAACTATACTCACCCTTTGAAGCCATTATTGTTAGTTAAATAGTGAGTATAATCACCTTTGCACTTTACAGAGGTCTGTTAGAATGTTTTTATTACTCTTTTTGAATTACAATAAATGTAGATACTAGAGTTATATGTTTCCAACAGACTTGTGTTATCGATGCTGCTGCTGTTGCTAAGTCACTTCTGTCGTGTCCGACTCTGTGCAACCCCATAGATGGCAGCCCACCAGGCTCCTCTGTCCATGGGATTCTCTAGGCACGAATATTGGAGTGAGTTGCCATTTCCTTCTCCAGATCATATCAATGTTTTTTGCCAAATTAGACTATACTATGAAAATGTTAAGAAAGATATACGCTATTGCTCTCTGCTCTATCTCTTTCAGAGCCACTTCACAGAGCTATTTGCTAAATCAAATCACTTAAATTATTTGTATATCTTAATAAAGTTTTCACTGATAACGCAACATGTTCACATTCTAATCTCATTCATGTCTGAATTCCATTTTAACATGAACACTGATAACATTCCAATCCTTGCCTTTTGTTTTTAATATTGTTCATTAAAATAAAAAGCTTTCTGCTCTATATTTGTTTATTGTGGCTGTTGTGACCAAAACTTGAGGGTTTGAGACAACAGGATTGTATCTTTTCACAGTTCTGGAGGCCAGAAATACTAAATCAAGGTGACACATGTACCCCAGTGTTCATTGCAGCACTGTTTACAATAGCCAGGACATGGAAGCAACCTAGATGTCTATTGGCAGACAAATGCATAAGAAAGCTGTGGTACATATACACAATGGAATATTACTCAGCTATTAAAAATAATGCATTTGAATCAGTTCTAATGAGGTGGATGAAACTGGAGCCTATTATACAGAGTGAAGTAAACACCAATACAGTATATACAGAAAGAAAAACACCAATACATTAACACATATATATGGAATTTAGGAAGATGATAACAATGACCCTATATATGAGACAGCAAAAGAGGCACAGATGTAAAGAATAGACTTGGACTCTGTGAGAAAAGGTGAGGGTGGGATGATTTGAGAGAACAGCATTGAAACATGTATATTACCATATGTGAAATAGATTGCCAGTTAAGGTTCAATGCATGAGACAGGGCGCTCAGGGCTGGTGCACTGTGATGACCCTGAGGGATGGGAGGTGGGAGGGGCTTCAGGATGGGGGAAAACATGTACATCCATGGCTGATTCATGTGAATGTATGGCAAAACCCATCACAATATTGTAAAATAATTAGCCTCCAATTAAATAAGTAAATTTTAAAAATAAAAATAAAAAAGAAGGTAAATAAATAAATCAAGGTGTCAGGAAAATGACCCTTCCTTCAGAGGCTTGAGGAAAATGTGTTTTTCACCTCTAATAGATTTTGGTCTCTGCCAGGTGGTGTTTCTTGATTTCACTCTAATCTCAGCTTCCATCTTCAAAATCCAACTCTGTCACTTAGGGACAATTTGAACTTGAATAAATTAATTAATCCTTTGGTTATTCAATTTCCTCATCTCTAAATAGGAAATGTATTCCTACTTAACTCATGAGGTGGATGTTGCTAATATTTTAGAGTAGTTAGAATAATACTGGGTACATAATAAATGCAACATAGACTTTTATTACAGCAAATTAATTCCATTATATTTCATTATAAAAAGTCATTGCTTATAACAATGCATACTCTATGAAGATTTCTATCTTTTCAGATGATGCATTCCAGTTTGTACTGATTAGATGTGTTCTTGCAATACTTAGGAGATAGGACAAAGCAATAGAAAGGCACTAGATGTTGGATTGAGGATCAGAAAGATGAGCAAAAATGCTAAAGATGAGAATAATATTTCACCTTTTTGTTTGTTTCTATAAGCAAAAAAAGTTCTTTGAATTTCTCACTTTCATTTTGCCTCATAAGTCTGGCAATAAAGAGGTCCCAGCTTGTGTTCTGTGAGTGAGATATTCCTGCCATTACTTGCTAACTCAGTTTGAATCACTCCTGAAGATGTAACACAAATCTGTCAGCCCCATTAGCACTAACCTACACTCCTGGTCTTGTGCCTTGGCTGGGATTCCTCTGCTTTCAGTGAAAATTGACCTCTCGGAGAAGGGCGATATTTCTGCTCCCTCCCCTCTGTGACAACCTTCAGGAACAACCACTTTATTGTTCTCTATCTTCCCACCACCTTATAGTTTCTTATGTAATAGGCATCTATTCATTTGTCTATTGAAATGAACATATCCATTTGAAGCTGTATTTAAGATAATCTGGCTAAATACTAATTTCTTTTATGCTTTATTTTCCTAGACAATTTTTCTCATCTCTTCTTCAATATTTTTACCTCATTTTAACCTCCAATTAAAATAAATAAATTTATATTTTAAAAAAATTAAAAAATAAAAATCCAAAAAAATAAAATAAAAGCTGCCTTAATCACTTTTGGATTAAGATTATGTAATAAATTAACAGAGTATAGGCTTTAAAACTTATAAAATTTCTTTGTCATCTTGGACCTCTTAGACTTGCAATAATTTTGTTTTCTTTTTGAATCAAGTAATACAAAACTTTAAAATCAACTCTATCAGTATTTTTCTCTCCAAGTTAGATGATGTGGACTTTGGTTCTATTTGGAGTATTTCATATATCAGTTTCTGGAAATTTTCCAAATGGTTTAGTGTAATTGTTTTCTTATCGAAAACAACTCCAAAAGTGTGCTGTCTCTCTTGTAAGGGTGAAAAAAGCACATTTTTCATCATCCTGATCACTTATCCTAGTAAATCTCAATCTTTAGATTAGAAGTGCTCTCACTGAAGCTACTAATAAGAAATAGACTCAACATAAAGGAAGGAATACTCATTCTTTTAACCACTGAGCCTAGAATACAGACATTCATTAGTTCCATTTATTTTCATATTGATTGAATTTCTAAAGTTTTACTTGTCTGATTGTCTCCAAATTGAAAGTTTGCTTGGGATAAGAATTCATTTGACTTTTCCTCTTTTCCTGTCAGAAATTTTAAAGATGGGAATCCATATGTGGCATAGATGTATAATAAGGACAATAAGAGAGGAAAGTGGCATACATAAGATCTTAGAAATCATAAAGAAAACCTTATAAATAAGAATGAGAAATGGATGTAATTTCCCAGAAAAAAATATGAGATGAGCTAAGACAAGGGACACATATGAGATGCTAGCTGGTAAGGAAATATGATATGAAAGTTACTGATCTGAGACTCAGCTCACTGGAAGCACAGTACAGCATTTTTACAATTAAAGTGATGAGAATATTACAACTTTGGTTAGAAGAACACATCTGAAATTTAAACCATTTGCATCTCTATTAATCTACTTTCACTTCATAATTTTTAATAAAAGGTGAAATTTTTCATGAATTAACTGGATTAAACATATAGAGTAAAATATTTTAACATTTAAATTTTTTTTTCAAACCTCAGTTAAAATATGCTTCCAAGAAAGTCACATGCTACAAATAATACTAACCGTATGGAAACTACAGTATTTAAAATATAGAAAAACTACAAACTTGTTAACATAGCAAAGAATCACCATCACTCTAACACTTCTAAAAACATGGGGACACACATGTATTTCCCTGAGGAAACTTGTCTTTAGCTTCATTCATAACCATACGCACATATCATCAGAATTGCCATTTTTTCAAAATTGATAATATATTTTTCAACAAATTGAGTTTGTTCTTATGCTATTTCAACTTGAAAAACTTTGAGTTCAGTCACAGTTGTGTCCAACTCTTTGTGACCCCATGGACTGTAGCACGCCAGGCTTCCCTGTCTGCCACCAATTCCTGGAGCTTGCTCAAACTCACGTACATTATGGAGGTAATGCTATCCAACCATCTCATCCTCTGTCGTCCCCTTCTCCTCCTGCTTTCAGTATTTCCCAGCAGCCAGGTATTTTCCAAGGAGTCAGTTCTTTGCATCAGGTGGCAAAACTATTGGAGTTTCAGATTTAGCATCAGTCCTTCCAATGAATATTCAGGACTGGTTTCCATTACGATTGACTGGTTGGATCTCTTTGCAGTCCAAGGGACTCTCAAGAGTCTTCGCCAACACCACAGTTCAAAAGAATCAATTCTTCAGCGCTCAGCTTTCTTTATAGTCTGACTCTCACATCCATACATGATTCCTGGAAAAACCATAGCTTTGACTAGAGGGACCTTTGTTGGCAAAGTAATGTCTCTGCTTTTTAATATGCTGTCCAGGTTGGTCATAACTTGCATTACAAAGAGCAAGCATCTTTTAATTTCATGGCTGCAGTCACCATTTGCAGTGATTTTGGAGCCCAAGAAAGTAAAGTCTGTCACTGTTCCCACTGTTTCTCCATCTATTTGTCATGAAGTGGTGGGACCGGGTGCCATGATTTTTGTTTTTTGAATGTTGAGTTTTAGACCAGCTTTTTCATTCTTCTCTTTCACTTTCATCAAGAGACTCTCTAGTTCTTCTTTGCTTTCTGCCATAAGGGTGGTGTCATCTGCATATACTAGGTTATTGATATTTCTCCCAGCAAACTTGATTCCAGCTTGTGCTTCATCCAGCCTGGCATTTTTCATGATGTACTCTGCCTAGAAGTTCAATAAGCAGGGTGAGAGACCTTGACATACTCCTTTCCCATTTTTTAACCAGTCCATTTTTTCATGTCTGGTTCTAACTGTTGCTTCTTGACCTGAATACAGATTTCTCAAGAGGCAGGTAAGGCAGTCTGGTATTCTCATCTCTTGAAGAATTTTTCAGTTTGTTGTGATCCACACAGTCAAAGACTTTTGGCATAGTCACTAAGTAGAAGTAGATGTTTTACTGGAACTCTCTTACTTTTTCAGTGATCCAATGGATGTTGGCAAGTTGATCTCTAGTTCCTCTGCCTTTTCTAAATCCAGCTGGAACACCTGAAATTTCCCATTTCACATACTTTTGAAGCCTGGTTTAGAGAATTTTGGACATTACTTTGCTAGTATGTGATATGAGTGCAATTGTGTGGTAGTTTGAACATTCTTTGGCATTGCCTTTTTGGGGGGAATGGAATGAAAACTCACCTTTTCCAGTCCTGTGTCCACTGTGAGTTTTCCAAATTTACTGGCATTTTGAGTGCAGCTCTTTCACAGCATCAGCTTTTAGGATTTAAAATAGCTCAACTGGAATTCCATCACCTCCACTAGCTTTGTTCATAGTGATGCTTCCTAAGACCCACTTGACTTTACATTCCAGGATGTCTGGCTCTAGGTTAGTAATCATACCACTGTGGTTATCTGGGTCACGAAGATCTTTTTTGTATAGTTCTTCTGTGTATTCTTGCCACCTCTTCTTAATATCTTCTGCTTCTGTTAAGTCCAAACCATTTCTGTCCTTTATTGTGCCCATCTTTGCATGAAATGTTCCCTTATTTCTAATTTTCTTGAAGAGATCTGCAGTCTTTCCCATTCTATTGTTTCCCTCTATGGAGGAATCATGGAGGAAGGCGTTGTGTCTCCTTGCTATTCATTGAAACTCTGCATTCAAATAGGTATATCTTTCTATTTCTCCTTTGCCTTTCACTTCTTTTCTCTTGTCAGCTATTTGCAAGGCCTCCACAGACAAGCATTTTGCTTTTTCATTCCTTTTCATGGCGATGGTCTGATCACTGCCTTCTGTACAGTATCACGAACCTCCATCCATAATTCTTTTAAACTCAAGAAAATTTAGTCTCTCAAAATAATGTTTGTCTGAGAGTTCAAGTGTTGGAAAGAAAAGAATTTGCTATCAATATGTTTAACTCTTGGATTTTGATTGATTACTCAGTGGAATGAATATGAAAGTGAAAGTGAAGTCGTTTAGTCGTGTCCAACTCTTTGCGACCCATGGACTGTAGCCCACCAAGCTCCTCCGTCCATGGGATTCTCCAGGCAAGAATACTGGAGTGGGTTGCCATTTCCTTCTCCAGGGGATTTTCCCCACCCAGGGATGGAACCCAGGTCTCCCATATTGCAGGCAGATGCTTTAACCTCTGCACCACCAGGGAAGCCCCTAAAGTGAAGTCACTCAAGTCATGTCCAACTCTTTGCAACACCATGGACTGTAGCCTACCAGGTTTCTCCATCCATGGGATTCTCCAGGCAAGAATACTGGAGTGGGTTACCATTTCCTTCTTCAGGGGAACTTCCTGACCCAGGGATCAAACCAGAGTCTCCCTCACTGGAGGCAGACACTTTAACCTCTGAGCCACAGATCAAAGCTGCTAAAAATAAAGAATTAAAATAATAGTAAATATGAGAAATGAGGGTAAAAGCAAATAATACCCAGTATTTGTATAATGAATAGTGCAGGTTTTAGGTATAATATTTTTGGAACTCACATTCATCATCAGTGTAAGTTGATCCAACCTAGTCAATTCAGTTTAGTTCAGATGCTCAGTCATGTCCTACTCTTTGCAACCCTATGGCCTGCAGCATGCCAGGCTTCCCTGTCCATCACCAACTCCTGGAATTTACACAAACTTATCTCTGTTGAGTCGGTGATGCAATCCAACCATCTCATCCTCTGTCGTCCCCTTCTCCTCCCACCTTCAATCTTTTCCAGCATCAGGATCTTTTCAAATGGGTCAGTTCTTCACATCAGGTGGAAAAAGTATTGGAGTTTCAGCTTCAACATCAGGCCTTCCACAAATATTCACAACTGATTTCCTTAGGATGGTCTGGTTGGATCTCCTTGCAGTCCAAGGGACTCTCTAGAGTCTTCTCCAACATCACAGTTCAAAACCATTAATTCTTCAGAGCTCAGCTTTCTTTAGTCCAACTCTCATATCCATACATGACTCCTGGAAAAATCATAGCTTTGACTAGAGGGACCTTTGTTGACAAAGTAATGTCTCTGCTTTTTAATATGCTGTCTAGGTTGGTCATAACTTTTATCCCAAGGAACAAGTGTCTTTTAATTTCATGGCTGCAGTCACCACCTGCAGATATTTTGGAGCCCCCCCTCCAAAAAAAAATAAAGTCTCCCATTGTTTCCACTGTTTTCCTGTCTATTTGCCAAGAAGGGATGGGACCAAATGCCGTGATCTTAGTTTTCCAAATGTTGAGTTTTAAGCCAACTTTTTGACTCTCCTTTTTCACTTTCATCAAGAGGCTGTTTAGTTCTTCGCTTTTGGTGTCATCTACGTATTTGAGGTTATTGATATTTCTCTCAGCAATCTTGATTCTAGCTTGTGCTTCATCCAGCCCAGCGTTTCTCATGAGTACTCTGTGTATAACTTAAATAAGCAGAGTGACAATATACAGCCTTGATGTACTCCTTTCTCAAATTGGAACCAGTCTGCTGTTCCATGTCCAGTTCTAACTATTGCTTCCTGACCTCTGACCTGCATACAGATTTCTCAAGAGGCACGTCAGATTGTCACGTATACCCATCTCTGTCAGAATTTTCCCGTTTGTTGTGATCCACACGGTTAAAAGCTTTGGCATAGTCAATAAAGCATAAGTAGATGTTTTTCTGGAATTTTCTTGCTTTTTGATAATCCAATGGATGTTGGCAATTTGATTTCCTCTGCCTTTTCTAAATTCAGCTTGAACATGTAGAAGTTCACTGTTCATGTACTGTTGAAGCCTGGCTTGGAGAATTTTGAGCAATACTTTGCTAACATGTGAGATGAATGCAATTGGGTGTTCATTGGAAGGACTGATGTAAAGCTGAAACTCCAATACTTCAGCCACTTCATGCGAAGAGTTGACTCATTGGAAAAGACTCTGATGCTGGGAGGGATTGGGGCAGGAGAAGAAGGGGACAACAGAGAATGAGATGGCTGGATGGCATCACTGACTCAATGGACATGAGTTTGAGTGAACTCTGGGAGTTGGTGATGGACAGGGAGCCTGGTGTGCTGTGATTCATGGAGTTGCAGAGAGTCGGACATGACTGAGCAACTGAACTGAACTGAACTTGAGCATTCTTTGGCATTCTTTCCAATCTAGAGCTATAAGCTAATAGATTATGAATAAAATAGATTTTCTACAGAAATTCCAAATGAAATGTCAACAGTGAAGCTTAGGCTTACAACTTTCAAGTTATCCTTGTTCTGAATATATGCTTACTCCACTAAGAAATATTCAAGAAATTCAGCATTGTGCTAGTAAGTTTTTAAGAATATGCTCTCAGAAGAAAAATGGTAGGATAGGTGGTTGATTTGATTTGTAGCTTCTGTCAATTTCCCAGGCATAATAAATATTCTCACCATAGCCAATTTCAAGCTACCAACATGAACTCACTGATGTGGAGTTGGGAAACTGCACAAATGCAGCACTCATTAGCCACTGCAAGCCGCTCCAGTATACCATTGAAGGTTCTTATTTGTTCAGAAAGGTTAAAGACAGATGTTGGGTTAAAAAATAATGCAACATTTCTGGATGCAAATTTTAGTTTGTATAGTTGTAATGGTCATTGTATGAATGCTTTTACTAAGTAAAGAAAGTAAGGGAATTTTGGCCATTTTCCCTTTCTGAGGAATTACAAGGAAAGCATGAAACCTGTAGAATACACAGTGAGTTCCATTGCACATGACTTTGGTAATGTGGTCAGAAGTACAACCACAATCCTTATGGTATCCCTGATATTTCATGACAGCTGGCTGCACAGGTCATTGATGACTTCTCTGGTTAATCAAAGGTATAAATTAAGCTCCAGTTTCAGTGGTACTCAGGCATCCTCACGATCTTTTCTTTAGTATCAATCAATGCTTCACAGGATAATGGCTTGGTTTTCTTTGCAATTTACTAGTAAATGTATGTGGACTCTCTCAATCAAAGAAAAGGCCAAGAAAAATGGCTAAAACCAATGAATATGGCAATCATCCAGAGGCAGAAAGTCCTCATGACAGTCTTGCAGTGTCCCTTTACAACTTGCTTGTGTGGCCAGGCTGGCCAACTCCAATCTAAACAAAAAAGGATGTTTTGGGATACTTTGGTGTGTTTACATTGCTTTTATTTACACTCTGACTTTTGTGCCTTATCTTTCTCTACAGTTTTAACATATAGGTTTGCTGTATCTCACTGACAATCTCAAGATGTATGGGTATGTTGATAGGGCTCTATGAAACCATAATGTTTTTCAGCAAAATTTTCTTAAATTTGCTCACATAGCCATGACAATAGCATTAGATACAGGAACCAGTAAGGAAAGCTGTATGTTTCTGGACACTTTCATCCATATTACCTGATGTGCAATATTTTAAATATATTTTTCCATGTTTTCCTGTTGCAAGCAAGGAGTTAAAGCAATCACACTATCAATTAGATACTATCATTTGGGGACAAAAATGCCTTTCAGTGCCTCCATCTCTAGTGTATACCTTTACTGCCATCTGCTGATATGAGTTTTTCAATTCAGCTCTTCTTCAGAGCTAAATGCCACAATTCATCTAAGATTTTGAGTTGAACACAGAGGTCAGAGCTGCTAACAATCAAAGTTAACCTCTCCTAGTTCTGAGTCTCACCTACTTTTTTTTCAATGAAAATTCCAAGTTGAGGCTCAGTGTGTATGCTATCCATTCTCTTTAGAGCAATAATGCAGTTGGTAAACATTAAGACTGGTATTACATAGGCATGCTTTGCAATGAATTAGAGCAGCAATAATTTTTGTAAATGAGCAACAGTTTATTACATCACTTATTTTCCTCTTCTTTTTGTATGGAGTAGAATCAACAAATGACATGAAATAGAAAGATCAACATAAAGTTTCAGAATAATAGCATAAGGCCCCAGATTTGTGAGTCTTGGGATGCATCACTTGTGAATGTGATTCTAAAACCTTCCATTGAGCATTGTCAAATTTGCAAGCTTCATAGGGATGGACATGTTTATATTGAATGCACTTCTATATGTGCTATCATAAATGTGAAATTATTGACCTAAATTTCATCTTTGAAAATGTTAAATTGAAGATTCTGTTAACTTCTAGTTTGTAAATTATAATATTGTATTACTACAAGAGATTTTTTAGCACAATGCCAAGATATTTCAAATGAATATGCCTTTTTTTTCTAATTCCATTTTGCTTTAAAGCACATTTAACATGTAGTTTTCACATTAATAAAAGTTGTCCATTTGAAAAATTGTCAAAATATAATCAAAATATTTTTAAAAGTCAAATGTTACTAATTTTGAGATTCATTTAACTGCTATATATACTGCAAATTATCCATATAGAGAATCTTATTTAACATTAATTTTCAAGTCTAGATCAGGTAAATAAAGAGATGAACTTGCTGGTAAATTTAATTCATGTCCAAAATTTAAAATCCACAAGCTAACAGCATTGTTGGTTAATAGCCAAACCCAGCAATAAAAGAAAGGAAGGTTTATATTTTATACCTATAAGAGCACTCAATATTATTATCAGTTTTGCAATACTCCTTAGAAAGTGTTAGTCCTGTTCAGTTTTTTGCTATTCAGTTATTTGCTATCTTGGCTTTAAAACTCTGTAGCTATGGCAATTATGCATGAGCAATATTCTATAAGCATGTAATACAGTACTACAGTAGCCATTTAAATAATTTAATTCCATTGTTATTAATGCCAGTGATTCATACCTTTCAGATTTGGGTAATCAAACATGCTTACCTTAAAGGAGAAAAAAAATCATACATTCTACTTGTCCCTAGAGGGAAAAAAACTATTTTACTTATGTGCTTATGAAATATGCCACTGAAAATAATTGTGAGATAGATGCACTGAAATATCTTTAGCAGAAAACAGCAAGAGATGGAAAAAGCCAAAGAAATATATATAAAGTTAATTCTAAATGACTTGCTTAATTTTCCTTAACTCTTCCTCTCACAAATTAAAAATAATTTTGTATTTACATGGTGCTCCTAAGACAGGACTTAGTTTGATCTTTGCCATTTTGTGTGTGTGTGTGTATGTGTGCGTTTTCTTTTTATTAAAAAAAATGATCTCCTTAGTCACAAGGACTCTGTAACTTCATGTTTTGATGTACCTCCTTATTGTCATATACACATCATCAGTGAAAAAAATATTTTAAAATAGGCTACTGAAAATACAAAAGCAAGTTTATAAATAGGATATCTTCCCAAATGTGAAAAATACAAATTGGACAAATTGGACAAAAATACAGATTGGAATGCTTCAAGCCTACAAAGATATAGAGCCAGAAACAGGGCATCTCATTTTCTCTGTGACAAAGGGAAACAAGCTACTCACTCAAGAAAACATGTGATGCCACCACACAGCACAGCCAGTCAATCAGAAATGGCCCAACACCCAAACCAGCATGCCTACAGTAGTCAGCCCACCACAACAGAAGGACCAATGCATCGCTTATAGGGTTACCTCTATAACTCTTGTGACCAGAGAGGAGTGTGGTGCTGGAGCCCATAGGATATCTCCTACATAGAACCAATTATTCAAAATTGGCAAATGCAACCAACCTACCTAATACATAGAAATAAACACAGAGAATTAGGCAAAATGAGGAAAGAGAGGAATATCCTCCAGAGACAAAACTTCAGAAAAAGAACTAAAACAGTGGAGATAGGAAATCTACCTGATAAATGAAATAATTATGAAGACACTCACCAAACTCCAGAGAGGATTGGATAAACACAATGAGAATTTCAACAAACAGAAAATACAAAAAAACAACCAAGCAGAGCTAAAGAATATAATAACTGATATAAAATTATAGTAAAAGGGATCAACAGTAGATTAGATCATACAAAGGAACAACTAAGCAAACTGGAAGACAGAATAGTGAAAATCCACAAGCTGAACAGAAAAAAAAAAAGATTTTTAAAAATGAAAATGGTTAAGCATACTAACATTAAGATAACATTAAGCATACAAACATTTGTATTAAGTGGGACCAGAAGGAGAAGACAGGAAGAATTGAGGTGACATTAAGCATATTAACATTTGCATTAAGTGGTACCAGAAGAGAGGAAGAAACAGCCAAAGAAATATTTGAAGAAATGATAGTTGAAAATTTCCCTAATCTGGGAAAAGAAATAGACCATCAAAATCTGGAGAACACAGTCCCAAACAAGATGAACTCAAAGATATCCACATTAAGACACAATATAATTAAAATGGAAAAACATTAGAGATAAAAGGAATTTAAAAAAAAAAAAAAACAAGGGAAAAACAACCAGTTATGTATAGAGAAGCACCAATACCCAATTATCTCATCCTCTATCAGCTGACTTTTCAGCAAAACTTTGCAGACCAGAAGACAGTGGCATCGTATATTCAAAGAGATGGGGAAAAAAGAAAGAAAGAAAAACAAAAGTAAACATAGAACCAAGAATACTCTGTCAAGGTTTTAGTCACTAAATTCAAATTTGAAGGAGAGATAAGTTTTCTAGGCAAGCAAAAGTTAAAACAGTTAAGCATCACTAAGACACTCATATAAGAACTGTTAAAGGGAAATTATCTAAGTAAAAAAAGAAAAAACAATGACTATAAATATCAAAATAAAGAAAAATATCTTTGATAAAGCAAACATACAGTAAAGATAGTGGCTCCCCCACATATAAAACCAGAGGAAGTTTGAAAGACAAATTAGTAAAATAATCTATATCCAAAATAAATAATTTAAAAAATACACAAAATAAAAAGATGTAAAATACAAAGTGAAAAATATTAAATGTTCTGGGGGAGTAAAAATGCAGAATGGTTAGAATGCATTCAAATTTAAAGATTATCAAGTTTTAAAAAATCACATATATATAAACTGTTATATATGAAATTCATGGTAACCACAAACCCAAGACCTATATAGATAAACACCAAAATAAATAAATAACAGAAGAGAATCTGAAGTCCAAAGATAGTCATCAAATCACAAGGAAAGAGAGTAAAAGAAATAAGGACCAGAAAAATACTACAGAAACAACCTGAAAATAATGAACAAAATGGCAATTAATAAATACCTGTCAAAAATTACTTTGGATGTAAATGTAATAAAGTTTCAATAAAAGACATACAGTGGTATAATAATCAAGGAATCAATTACATAATTGATCTCACAATAATAAAGGGATCTTTCAACAGGATTATATAACAAATATGCACCAATAAATATTGTCTTTGTTGTGACTAAGTCATGTCCCACTCTTGGTGATCCCATGGACTATAGCACACCAGGCTTCCTTGTCCTTCAGTATCTCTCAGAGTTTGCTCAAACTCTTGTCCATTGAGTCAGTGATGCATTCCAATCATCTCATCCTCTGCCAACCCTTTTTCTTCCTGTCCTGAACGTTTCTCAGCATCAGGATCTTTTCCAGTGAGTCATCCTGTCACATCAGGTGGCCAAAGTACTGGAGCTTTAGCTTCAGAATCAGTCCCTTCTAATGAATTGGTTTGATTGGTTTGATCTCCTTGCAGTCCAAGGGACTCTCCAGCACCATAATTCAAATGCATGAATTCTTTGGCACTCAACCTTCTTTATGATCCAACTCTCACATCTATATGTGACTATTGGAAAAACTATACCTTTGACTATATGGACCTTTGTCAGCAAAGTGATGTCTCTGCTTTTTAATACTCTGTCTGGGTTTATCATAGCTTTCCTTCGAAGGAGCAAGCATCTATTAGTTTCATGGCTACAGTCACTGTCCACAGTGATTTTGGAGCCCAACATAATAAAATATGTCACTATTTCTACTTTTTCCCCATCTATTTGTATGATGTGATAGGACCAGATGCCATGATCTTAGTTTTTTGAGTGTAGAGTTTTAAACCAGCTTTTTCACTCTCCCCATTCCCCTCCTTAAGAGTCTCTTTACTTTCTTCCATTAAAGTGGCAATCTGAGGTTGTTGATATTTCACCCAGAAATCTAGATTCCAACGTGTGATTCACCCAGCCAGTATTTTGCATAATGTAACTACATAGAATTTAAATAAGCAGGATGACAATATACAGCCTTGGCGTACTCCTTTTCCAATTTTGAGCCAGTCCATTATTCCATGTCCAGTTCTAACTGATGCTTCTTGATCTGCATACAGGTTTGGTCTGGCTTTCTCATCTCTGTAAAAATTTCCACAGATTTTTGGGATCCACACAGTCAAAGGCTTTCTCATAGTCAATGAAACAGCAGTAGATGTTTTTCTGGAATTCTGTTGCTTTCTTTATGATCTATATGTTGGCAATTTGATTTCTGTCTCTTCTGTCCTAGATCTAGCTTGTACATCTGGAAGTTTTCAATACAACTTTTACATCTCAGAAACTCTGCTGAAGCCAATTTGAAAGAATTTGTTCATATTTTTGCAAGTATGTGCAATTGTATGATATTCTGAACATTTTTTGGTATTACCTTTCTTTGATACTGGAATGAAAACTGAACTTTTCCAGTCTTGTGGCCACTGATGAGTTTTCCAAATTTGCTGACATATTGATACTGTAGCACCTTGATAGCATCCTTTTAGAATTTTAAATAGCTCAGCTGGAATTCCATCACCTATACTAACTTTGTTTGTGTTGATGTTTCCTAAGGCCCACTTAACTTCACCTTCCAGGATGAAAGTGAGTGGTCACTTTAGGTAAGAGACCACATCATCATGGTTATCTGGACCATTAAGACTTTTTTTTGTATAATTCTAATGTGTATTCTTACCACCTGTTCTCAGTCTCTTCTGCTTGTTATGTCTTTATCATTTCTATCCTTTATCATGTGCATCCTTGTATGAAATGTTTCCTTGATATCTACAATTTTTCTTGAAAAGATATGTAGTCTTTCTCATTCTATTGTTTTACTCTATTTCATTTCATTGTTTACTTAATAAGGCTTTCTAATCTCTCCTTGCTATTCTTTGGAACTCTGCATTCAGTGGGTGTAACTTTCCCTTTCTCCCTTTCCATTTCTCTTCTTATCTCAGCTATTTTTAAAGCCTCTTCAGACAACCACTTTGCCTTCTTGCATTTTTTCCCCCTTTGGGATGGTTTTGGTCACCATCTCCTGTACTGTGTTAAAAATCTCCATCCATAGTTCTTCAAGCACTCTATCTACCAGATGTAATTCCTTGAATCTATTTTCACCTCCACTGTATAATTATAAAATATTTGATTTAGGCCATATCTGAATGGCCTAGTGGTTTCCCCTACTGTCTTTAATTTAAGCCTGAATTTTGCAATAAGAAGGTCATTTTCTGAGCCACAGTCAGATACAGGTTTTGTATTTGTTGACTTTATAGAGCTTTCCCATCTTTGGTTGCAAGTATAATCAATGTGATTTAGGTATTGACCATTTGGTGGTGTCCATGTGTAGAGCTGTCTCTTGTGTTGATGAAACAGTGTGTTTGCTATGATCAGTGTGTTTTGTTTTGTTTTGTTTTTACAAAACTCTGTTAACATTTTCCCTGCTTCATTTTGTACTCCAGGGTCAAATTTGCCTGTTACTCCAAGTATCTCTTGATATCCTACTTTTGCATTCCAATTTCCTATAATGAAAAGGACATCTTTGGAAGGAAGTGGTTATTCTAGAAGGTCTTGTAGGTTTTCACAGAACCATTCAACTTCAGTTTCTTCGCTATTAGTGGTTGGAGTATAGACTTGGATTACTGTGATGTTGAATGATTGTCCTTGGAAATAAACTGACATCATTGTTGTTTTTGAGACTGTACCCAAGTACTGCATGTTGGACTCTTTTGTAGACTATGAGAGCTACTCCCTTTCTTCTAAGGGACTATTGCCCACAGTAGTAGATACAATGGTCATCTGAATTAAATTCACTCATTTCCATCCATTTTTAGATCACTGATTCCTAAGATACTGATGTTCATTCTTGCCTTCTCTTGCTTGATCATGTCCAGTTTTCCTTGACTCATGGACCTAACATTCCAGGTTTTATGCATATGGTTTAAAGCATTGGACTTTACTTTCACTACCAGACACATCCACAACTAACCATCATTTCTGCTTTGGCCAGCTTCTTCAGTCCTTCTGGTACTATTTCTCCACTTTTCCCCAGTAGTTATATTGGACAACTTCAACCGGGGGAGCTCATCTTCCAGTGTCATACCTTTCTGCCTTATCATACTGTTCATGGGGTTCTTTACTGTAGTATCTTGCCAGTCCCTCCTCCTGTGTACTACATTTTGTCATATCTCTCCACTATAAGCCACCCACCTTAGTTGGCCCTGCACGGCATGTTTCATAGCTTCACTGAGTTATGAAAGCCCCTTCACCATGACAAGGCCGTAATCCATGAAGGAGATGTACCAACACAGGATGACATAAATACCTAAAGCAACATTAACTAACATGAAGAGATAATTTAATAATAATACAATAAGGGTAGGGAAATTTAACACCCACTTACGTCAATGAACAACTTATCAGACAAAATATCAATAAGGAAATGCTAGCCATAAATGACTCAGATTGTATTCACAGGTAAAAATAAAACATACGGTCCAAAATCAGCAAAATTCATTTTTTTCCAGTGTACATGAAACATTCTCCAAAATAGATCATATGCTAGGCAAAGAAACAAGTCTCAGTAAATTTTAAAAATTCAAATCATAGCAAATGTCTTTCCCAAGCACAATTTATTGAGGCTAGAAAATGACTCAAAAAAAAAAAAACAAACAAACATATAGAGGCTAAACAATAAGCTAGCAGCAATAACCAATAGGAAGAAGATATAAAAAATATCTAAGAAAATGAAAAAGAAAACATGGTAATAAAAAATCTATGAATTTTCTAAATAGAATGTATAAACATAAAGCAACAAAATCTACCACAGAAAATAAGAAAAATTTCAAATAAACAACCTAACCTTAAAACTAGTAGAAAAGAGAAAAGGAAACCTAATCCCAAGTTAGTAGAAGGAAAGATCAGAGCAAAAATTTTTTAAAGGATCAATATAAGCAAACTTGGTTCCTTGAAAAGATAAACAAAACTGATAAATGTTTAGCCAGATTCATAGAAAACTGAAGAGAGGGCTCAAATAAACAAAATCATAAATGTAAAAGAAGTTACAAATGATACCACAGAAATATAAAGAATCATTCAGTTCAGTTCAGTTCAGTCGCTCAGTCGTGTCCGACTCTTTGCGACCCCATGAATCGCAGCATGCCAGGCCTCCCTGTCCATCACCATCTCCCGGAGTTCACCCAGACTCACATCCATCGAGTCCATAATGCCATCCAGCCATCTCATCCTCGGTCATCCCCTTCTCCTCCTGCCCCTAATCCCTCCGGAGAGTACTATCAACAATTATATGCCAATAACATGGATTTTCTTTTAATGGGTATTAAAAGATGTAACGCCAGGCTGTATGAAGCACAAGCTGGAATTAAGATTGCCGGGAGAAATATCAACAGGTCAGGAAGCAACAGTTAGAACTGGACATGGAACAGTAGATTGGTTCCAAATTGAGAAAGGAGTACATCAAGGCTGTATATTGCCACCCTGCTTATTTAAGATATATGCAGAGTACATCTAGAGAAATGCTGGGCTGGATGAAGTACAAGCTAGAATCAAGATTGCTGAGAGAAATATCAATAACCTCAGATATGCAGATGACACCACCCTTATGGAAGAAAGCAAAGAAGAACTAAAGAGCCTCTTGATGAAAGGGAAAAAGGAGAGTGAAAAAGTTGACTTAAAGCTCAACAGTCAGAAAACTAAGATCATGGCATTCAGTCCTATCAGTTCATGGCAAATAGACAGGAAAACAATGGAAACAGTGAGAGACTTTATTTATTTATTTATTTATTTATTTGAGGGAGAAGGGGTTCCAAAGTCACTGAAGATGGTGACTGCAGCCATGAAATTAAAAGACACTTGCTCCTTGAAAGAAAAGCTATGACCAACCTAGACAACATACTAAACAGCAGAGACATTACTTTATCAACAAAGGTCCACCTAGTCAAAGCCATGGTTTTTCCAGCGTTATGTATGGATGTGAGAGTTGGACTATAAGGAAAGCTGAGGGTTGAAGAATTGATGCTTTTGAACTGTGGTGTTGGAGAAGACTCTTGAGAGTCCCTTGGACTGTAAGGAGAGTCAACCTGTCAATCTGAAAGGAAATCAGTCCTGAATATTCATTGGAACGACTAATGCTAAAGCTGAAACTCCAATACTTTGCCACCTGATGTGAAGAACTGGCTCACTGGAAAAGACCCTGATGCTGGGAAAGATTGAAGGTGGGAGGAGAAGGAGATGACAGAGGATGAGATGGTTGGATGGTATCACTAACTCAATAGACATGAGTTTAACTAAGCTCCAGGAGTTGGTGATGGACAGAGAAGCCTGGCATGCTGAAGTCCATGGGGTCACAAAGAGTTGAACAAGACTAAGCAACTGAACTGACTGACTGAAGAGATACAAACCTTCAATGACAGAATAATTCGGGAACAAAGAAGTAAACAAGAAATATGATCAATAATATTGTAATAACTTTGTATGGGGAGAGATGGTCATCTCTTTTGTAAAAGTTGTATTTAACAATAAGATAGGTAAGTTGACTAGAAGAAACGCATAGAATGTAGAAAAACAGAAAAATGTCAATACAGCATCTAACTTTTGACTGTCATATAGAACTGAATTTATCTTTTAAGAGATGAAATTTTAAAATATTGTGTGTTCAATGTCCAAATTTTAGAAAATACAAATAAGCAAAAGGAACAAATTCTTATTCCATTCTAATGCCATTCTTATTCCCAGCCTGCAGAGACAGCCGTGACATCGACAGTAGTTTTTATATCTCCATGAATATATTCATAAAAAGTAATATAGCATCCAAATTGTCTTTATCTCTTTTTTCTATTTTACATAAATATCTTTCCATGCCATCAATCATTATTCTCCAACTTCTATTGAAAAGCTGAATAGTATTCTATTATATAAAAGTTTTGATTTGTAATTAAAATCCTCTCATCATTGTTTACATTTTCGCAAACCTTCCCTTGGTTTTGGATACCCCAAAGTTCAAGTCTGAGCAAAAACTTCTAAAAATTTAAAAATAAGTTTTATTTTCCAAATCAGACTGTTTTTATCAAATTGTTTAGCAAGCATGTGTAAGACTATAAGTCTAAAGAATAAAAATGCTAAAGATACTAAAAAATTGTCTGTTGTATCAAATTTTAATTTTTAAAATAATGCAGCCCAAGTGTTTGATTTTGAACTCCACTATAAGCAATATTAGTAAAATTAGATGAACATTTCAACTTTGTGTAATTTATTTTCATAAAACTCTCTTTAAAGATCCCTGTCTAGTCAGCAAATAATTGCTTTAACTTTGAATTTTAATATTCTCACTGAATGATTTATGTACATTAAATAATGTAATTCTCACCAAGCATATATGAGCTAAGAATGATTATTTCCCTTCTGTAGATTATCACACTTCAGATAAGAAAGGTTAAGTGATTTGCCTAAGCTCACTCAGCCAGTCAATGGATTATCTCAAAATATTATCCTTGAGTCTTTAATTCATTAGACTCAAATGGCCTCAGCAACACTTGAGAGGTATAACAGATATGCACTTATATTTTTCCTCAAATAATATATGTGGCACAATGTCTAATTTGTTTATAGAGCACTTTCTTTTTGGTTGTTATGACACAGTCCATCTGTAAGCAAATATGAGACATTATAAAAATGAACCTGGTAAGAATCCACATGTGGGAAAATCTCTGGTTGACCTAGATGATCAGTTTCCAAAACAGTACATAAAGGAAGCAGACAAGAGAATCGGCCACTTGGTGGAAGGGTCAGGGGAAGAAAGGCAGAAGGTTACAGAAAGCATATAGTGAAGAGTAGCTTTCTTCTGTAGAACTTCAGTTCAGAGTTAGCTTTTAATATGCTCTGCTTGAAGTAATAGGAGATCTTATTAGTTCTCACTAAGAATTTACGCATTCCCAAGAGCTATTCTCCCATTTCTAATACAGGCCCACATTAGCTACAATGCTAAATGTGCCTTGTGTGTCCCTAAATATAAAGTTCAAGCAAATGGAACTCTAGAGGGTATTCCTAGAACATGAGGATTTTGATGTGTGAACGATCTAATCTTGTTTTGCCAAGAACCTCCCTGGTTTTAGCTCTGAAAATTCCCGTGAGCTGCAATACCTCTCATTTCTGAGCAAACTAGGGTAGTTGGTTAAAATTAATGTTAAAAACTAGATGTTCAAAATTTAGAAAATACGAATAAGCAAAAATGTACATTAAAATTTATTTTAATTAAAATTTTCAGCCTACAGAGATAACCACTGTTAATATTTTGAATGTATTTTTACTACCTCTATGGAATAGACTTCATAACAATGCAAGTTTCTGTTATTACATATAGCAAATTTGCTTTAAAATTATGCCAAGTACTTCAGTATGTGTACTTTTTTATCTAGATTGCATCATTCTATAAACTCTGATAAATTTTCAGCTGGTTATTGAAATTTTCAGTTGTGTAAATTTTCAAATGTGCCCTCAATGCTTGAAAGTGTTTAAGTTACTAAGCATTAATAATATTTCTTTAGAAAACAGATTCGTTATAAATCTTGCAACAAAACATCGGAATGTTTGGCTCTGATACTTTAGAGCTGAATATAATTAAATATAAATATTTAATAATATAAAAATATATATATATTCAAATATAATTAAATATATTTGATACTACCTGTCACTATAAAAGTTTTATTAAATTGAGCAATTAGTTTTCCTCTAACGCTTTTCATCTAATATGTTTTATTTTAAGAAACAGTCCAATAGTGGGGAAAGGTTAACAAGATACAAAACAGTACATAAACTTATATTTTTATAGCCTATGATAGTGCTTGCATTATGCTGTTTACAAGTTCCCTCTCAGATTTTCAGATTTACAGTGGCCAGGAATTTTTTCTTAGAAATATTGAATGAAGCTAAATTGAAAGAAGAGAGACTGTCTTCCCCTCCAGAGTCAAGGCAACTTTCTGAATTCTTTTAATTTTAATGATATGGTTGGGTACATGTTTCTTAGTTGGCTTTATGCAATACATTTAAGATGAAGAATTTTTCTGGTTCATTTGATCATTGTGGAGAGTTAACATATAATTAGAGTTCCAAAGTGCTAATTTTGGTTAACATTAAAGCTGGCAATATGTAGTTCCCTAATGAATTGGACTGCTCTCCATCCGGGTGCCCTTCCCCAATAAAATCTCTTGCTTTGTCAGCACATGTGTCTCCTCGGACAATTCATTTCCGAGTGTTAGACAAGAGCCCAGTTTCGCGCCCTGGAAGGGGTCTGCCTTCCTGCAACAAATGGCGACTCTGGTGGGGACTCTTCTTCACTGAGACTGACATCCTGACCACTCAGGGTACTCAGGGGCCAGCTTGCCTGCCAATGGACCAGACCCAGCAGCCGCAACTGGGACCCTTTTGTCCCTGGTCTCCTCCTGACACGGACAACTGGCCAGAGTGCCCCAACTGGTAAGGAACAAGAGACTTTATTGACCTCTCTCCCCTTCCCTCTCTCTTTCCTCTCCTTAACCCTTCCTATCCTTCCCTGTTTTTCTAGTCCCCCGGTCCTGGATGCAGGAATCTGGTCGAAGGGCCCTCAGCCTGAGCTGAGGATTGGAGACTGATCACTTTCTCTTGCAGAGAAATAGAATTTTGGTTCTGGTTTGGTCTGATTTCTGGTAGGGCCGAGTTCCAGTCCTCCCTTCTCTGGAGGCCCAGGGAAAAGTCCCATAACGTCTGGGTATCTGTAGGTGGCAGGAGACGTCTGTAAGGTGATCCCTTTCTCACCACCCCTCCCCCTCCCCGTGCCTCCTCCCCCTTCTTCTTTCAACCTGGCTTCCTTTCCTCCCTTAAAATCTTTGATGTTAGTACTTGGATCTGAAATTCTGTGTCTCCATAGGAGGTTTTCTGAGAGACTGTATTCTTGTATTTACGGGCTTCCCTGGTGGTGCAGAGGTTAAAGTGTCTGCCTGCAATGTGGGATACCTGGGTTTGATCCCTGGGTCGGAAAGATCCCCTGGAGAAGGAAATAGCAACCCACCCCGTACTCTTTCCTGGAAATCCCATGGATGGAGAAGCTTGGTGGGCTACAGTCCATGGGCCGCAAAGAGTCAGACACGACTGAGCGACTTCACTTTCATTTAATGGATTGGAAATTTCCTTGTATTTCTGTTTTTCCTGCTCAATCTTCCTGTTGAGTGCTTACAGGCATCCAAAAAAAACCACATTGAAATATTGTAATATGCATATTTGCATATTTGCATAAGTGTATTGAAAGTGAAAGGGAGAGTTGTTCAGTCATGTCTGACTCTTTGCCACCCTATGGATTATACAGTCTATGGAATTCTCCAGGCCAGAATACTGGAGTGGATAGTCTTTCCCTTGTCCAGAGGATCTTTCCAACAAAGGGATCAAATCCAGGACTCCCCAATGCAGGCTGATTCTTTACCAGCTGAGCCACCAGAGAAACCCAAGAATACTGGAGTGTGTGGCCTATCCCTTCTCCAGGGGATCTTCCTCACCTGGAAAATGAACCCGGGTCTCCTGCATTGTAGGAGGATTCTTTACCAGCTGAGCTACCAGGGAATCCATATTATATTTTTCAAATTTTTCAAATATATATATATATATATATATATATATAATGGTCATATATTTTTTTTCAAATTATAGTCATATATATTATATTTTTCAAATTACCCCTTCCCTCTCTCTTTCCTCTCCTTAACCCTTCCTATCCTTCCCTGTTTTTCTAGTCCCCCGGTCCTGGATGCAGGAATCTGGTCGAAGGGCCCTCAGCCTGAGCTGAGGATTGGAGACTGATCACTTTCTCTTGCAGAGAAATAGAATTTTGGTTCTGGTTTGGTCTGATTTCTGGTAGGGCCGAGTTCCAGTCCTCCCTTCTCTGGAGGCCCAGGGAAAAGTCCCATAACGTCTGGGTATCTGTAGGTGGCAGGAGACGTCTGTAAGGTGATCCCTTTCTCACCACCCCTCCCCCTCCCCGTGCCTCCTCCCCCTTCTTCTTTCAACCTGGCTTCCTTTCCTCCCTTAAAATCTTTGATGTTAGTACTTGGATCTGAAATTCTGTGTCTCCATAGGAGGTTTTCTGAGAGACTGTATTCTTGTATTTACGGGCTTCCCTGGTGGTGCAGAGGTTAAAGTGTCTGCCTGCAATGTGGGATACCTGGGTTTGATCCCTGGGTCGGAAAGATCCCCTGGAGAAGGAAATAGCAACCCACCCCAGTACTCTTTCCTGGAAATCCCATGGATGGAGAAGCTTGGTGGGCTACAGTCCATGGGCCGCAAAGAGTCAGACACGACTGAGCGACTTCACTTTCATTTAATGGATTGGAAATTTCCTTGTATTTCTGTTTTTCCTGCTCAATCTTCCTGTTGAGTGCTTACAGGCATCCAAAAAAAACCACATTGAAATATTGTAATATGCATATTTGCATATTTGCATAAGTGTATTGAAAGTGAAAGGGAGAGTTGTTCAGTCATGTCTGACTCTTTGCCACCCTATGGATTATACAGTCTATGGAATTCTCCAGGCCAGAATACTGGAGTGGATAGTCTTTCCCTTGTCCAGAGGATCTTTCCAACAAAGGGATCAAATCCAGGACTCCCCAATGCAGGCTGATTCTTTACCAGCTGAGCCACCAGAGAAACCCAAGAATACTGGAGTGTGTGGCCTATCCCTTCTCCAGGGGATCTTCCTCACCTGGAAAATGAACCCGGGTCTCCTGCATTGTAGGAGGATTCTTTACCAGCTGAGCTACCAGGGAATCCATATTATATTTTTCAAATTTTTCAAATATATATATATATATATATATATATAATGGTCATATATTTTTTTTCAAATTATAGTCATATATATTATATTTTTCAAATTATGGTCATGTTATATATAACATATATATTAGCTCATATATATATAGGGTCATATATATATATATATTAGCTCATCTGTCTTCACAAGAACACTCCAAAGCATGCTTATTTTTTTTTTATAAAAGTAAAGAAACTCAATATCATATGTCCAAACTTTCACGATAAAGAGGGAAGAGACTTGATCCCAAGTTTTCTGATTCCCAACTCTTTCCTTCCCTTATAACATACTTCACTGTTCCTCATTTTCTGCTGCAGCAGATTCAGAACTGTCGAGTGGATTGTCAAGATAGGTATAAAATTGGTTTTTGTGTTTTAAAAAGAGATGCTAGAGCCCAAGATAGCCAAATATTTAGAATTATGACATGGAATAATCAAACACTGGAAAATATATGAAACACACATGGTTTTGTGAAAAAGCCAATGTAAAGCAGCCAATGTGATTTTAATATTTATTAATTTCTTACAGCCACCCACTTTTTATATTGGGAGTTCCATATTTTTATATTGGAGTTCCATATTTTCTTACAAATGACATATAATATGCTATAACATAAATATTAATGAATTGAACCTGGGTCTCCTGGACTGTAGATTGTTTACTGTCTGAGCCACCAGAGAAGCAAACTTTAATAAATTGCATTTTTAATTCATAGAATTCAATGTGTTCAATAAATGTCAATTGTTGAAAATGATGAAAATATGTATGACAAATAAGTTTCCTCACACTTTAGGTTGACTGAATGCCCATCCTCACATAGGGGTTACAATTTATTATTTAAACCAAAACGAACTTGGATAGTTTTAGGGTAATAAACAGGCTCCCCCAGCGGCTCAATGGTAAAGAATTCTGCAATGCAGGAGACGCAGCTTAGATCCCCAGGTCAGAAAGATCCCCTGGAAGAGGACATGACAACCCACTCCAATACTCTTGCCTGGAGGATCTTTTCATGGCTGGAGAAGTCTGGAGGGCTATGGTCCATAGGGTTTCAAAGAGTCGAACATGACTAAAGTGACTTCACATGCAGGATGGTAAAGAGAGATGCACTTAGGCTCTCTAAAGTTGTTTTCAACACTGCCTCTTCATGTTCATCCCAATTCAAGAGTGTGAGGGGATCACTTCCTCCTTCCAAAGTGAGTTGAATACAAAGCTCATCACCTGTAGACTTCTCATAGACTAGAAACCAGTCCAGACAACTCCCCCATTGTTGCTGTGAACTACTCCTTTTTCTCTGTGATTTTGGTAAGAAGATGGTGGAAATTTGGGGGATGTAAGTAAGCTGAAGCCACGTAAATTTGAATCACATACTTTGGCCAAAATAATTAAAAACAGTTTCTATCCCCTCCCCTGCTTATCAGTAATCTATCAGAGAACATTGTGTATATATAAATTATTAAGTACAAAATGGTACTTTTAGAACAGAAAACTATAACAAAGCCAGATCAAAACCAAGAGAATTAAATCTCAAAATTATGCTAAAGATGGGATCAAAAAGAAATGCACGTTAACTTGAAGAGAAGTTTGTTTTGTTTGTTTTGTTTTGTTTTTGGTAATTTTGAAAGTAAAAAGTAAAATTGTCTTTAATACTATTACCATTGATAGTTACCACATAGAGGACTATGTCCCAGGTACAGTTCTAAGAATCTTTTCTATTTTAATTCCTTTAATCTATGCCAAAAAACAAACAAACAAAAATTCTATGAAGTAAACTACTCTCTTCAAGTAAAGAGGAGGAAAGTTAAGGCAAAGAAAGGATCAGTTTCTTGTCCAAGGACACAGCTATTCTACAATTCAGATCTAGACATTTACACTAAAGAACCCATGCTTTTAATCAACACTTTTCCTCCTCACAACCTTTTAAATGGTGTTTTTCTCTTAATTATTCATTGCAACTGTTTAACTGTTTTACACAATGCACATTTATTGTGTGTTGTTATTTTCTTTTTATGGTGATAAAAAACACATAAGATCTATCTTCCTAAATTTTAAAGCATACTGTAGAACTTTGTTACCTGTCAACACATTGTTGTACCGAAGATTTTAAAGTTTTTGCATCTTGCACAACTGAAACTTGATACTCATTGAACAGCAATTCCCCATTTCCTTCTCCAAGCAGCACTTGATAACCACCATTCTCCTTTCTTTTTCTAAGAATGTTATTACTCTAGATACCTCATACAAATGGAATTATACTGTGCTTGTTCTTGAGCGCAGGCCGCAGAGGTGGCCAAAAGCTACCCCACGTCCGAGGTCAGGGGCAGCGGCCTAGATGCCAGGCTGCGACAGCGGAAGACCGGCCAAGAGGAGCTATCCCGCGTCTGAGGTCAGTGGTGGCTGTGAGGAGACACCCCGCTTCCGAGGTCAGGGCAGCAGCCAGGAGGAGCTACCCCATGTCCGAGGCCAGTGGCAGCAGGGAGGAGTCACCCCGCATCTGAGGTCTGAGACTCCGGGAGAAGCCACCTCGCCCCCAAGGCCAGGGGTGGCAGCTGGGAGGAGCCACCCATGCCCAAGGCCAGGTCCCGTGGCTAGGAGGAGCAACCTGAGGAGTGGTGGCGGGCAGGCACAGGAGGGCCCAGAAGAGCTATCTTACATTGAAGGTCAGGAACGGTGGCCATAAGGAGATACCCCTCGTCCAAGGTAAGGAGCAGCGGCGGGGCTTTGCTGGAGCAGCCAAAAAAAAAAAAAATCTTGAGTTCATTAAAGTTGAGTTTCTTGAAAACCTTGTCATTTTTGTTTAAAAATGTCTCCTGTAGTGTGTTAAGCATAGGTGGAGTTAAATAATTAAGTAGTGTGTCTTCAACAGAAGGAAATAACAATATTAAAATAGGTTTTCCTGTGTCATTTTCTCTTCCATGGAGAATTGTTTTAACAGTATAAGCAAATAAAAGCAAAGCAGAATAAATTAGTAGAAGATAAATAAAAAACTTTTAAAAATTCATCTTGTTTGCACAATGGAATAAATGAGACAATATCATTTCTATGGTGCTTTTGCACCTCTAAAAGTTAAGATCTGTGTGGGGTTATAATGTCATATCAATGTTTTCTGATTTTTAAAATTGTGTTATGGTTTTATGTGGTGCTAAAGAGTTGGATATGACTGAGTGCACACACACAACATGTTAGACAAAGCAGAATGAGAGTTATGCAGCACTATTTTTGTAAGTGTCTGTACTGTTTTTGCAAGTTTTCTTTAACTTTAACATTTAAAAAAAAAAAAAAAAAGCTTGTTAACTTTCCCTAGTTCCAGAAGTTGATTAACAGAAAAGTTTTGATTGGAACTGAGGTCCCTTTTTTTTTTCTTTCCATAGCACAGTATATTCCTATCAAAGTAGATGTTGTCCAGTTTAGTTAACAAAACAAGTTAGGTTCCAGTATTTTTATTTTATGTTATTCCAAAAGATTTGCACTTGTCTAAGTAAATATTATAATCTTAATATTTAGTAATATTAGTGGGCCCTAATCAGAAAAGATTCCCCAAAATGGCAGTGAATTAAATTGTCAATCACTTGAACTGTTCTTTAGAAAGTTTACATCAGCAACAGAACTCATACAAATTTGCATTAGATATTTCCAATGAGCATGGACTTTTGACAATAGTCTATCAAGACAAGAAAGTGTTTTGCTATTAAAATAACATAAAAATGTAACAATTATTTTTTTTATTAACAGTGGTTGGATTTATTTATTTATTTTTAATATTTTTAAATTAATTTTTATTTTTTAGTTTGTTTTGCTTTAAATACTGTATTCATTTTGTTATACATTGACATGAATCAGCCACGAGTGTACATGAACTCCCAATCCTGACCTCCACTTCCCCCCTCCCGTCCCACACCATCTCTCTGGATCATCCTCGTGCATCAGTCCCAAGCACCCTGCATCCTGCATCGAACCTAGACTGGCAATTCGTTTCACTTATGATATCATACATGTTACACTGAGCCACGAGTGTACATGAACTCCCAATCCTGACCTCCACTTCCCCCCTCCCGTCCCACACCATCTCTCTGGATCATCCTCGTGCATCAGTCCCAAGCACCCTGCATCCTGCATCGAACCTAGACTGGCAATTCGTTTCACTTATGATATCATACATGTTACACTGCCACTCTCCCAAATCATCCCACCCTCTCCCTCTCCCACAGAGTCCAAAAGGCTGTTCTATACATCTGTGTCTCTTTTTATGATTTGGCAACCATAATTGCAAAAACCAGACAAGAGAAGTTGTGGGAAACTGTGAAATTCCATTAAAGCTGTATGTAAATTCATGGGTTAAGATGAAAGTACCCATGGAAAGAGAGCTGTTCTGAAAGAAAGTCTAAATGAGACATAGCCTGAGGCTTAGAAAACTAAGCCTCATTAGAATCTGATGGCACTCAGGAAATAAAATCTTTCCTAAGTAAGGGTGAGATGAATTAACAACAACAATCAAAAGACTATCAAGGCATGAATTTGGGCTCCAGTCAGTTCCCAAAAATCTAGGAAATAAATAGTTTTGAAACTGATTATGAGTCAGGCATTGTGTTTTGCTTCAAGTTGATACTGATTCATCTCTACAACTTTGGCCAGCTATTTACCTTAGTCTTTTTTTTTTCTTTTTTTTTTAATTAATTTTTATTTTTTTAGTTTGTTTTGCTTTACAATACTGTATTCGTTTTGCTATACATTGATATGAATCAGCCACGAGTGTACATGAACTCCCAATGCCGAACCCCACCTCCCCCCTCCCGCCCCACACCCTCTCTCGGATTATCCCCATGCATCAGTCCCAAGCATCCTGCATCCTGCATCAAACCTGGACTGGCGATTCATTTCACTTATGATATCACACATGTTACAGTCTTCCCTGGTGGCTCAGCTGGTAAAGAGTCAGCCTGCAGTGCAGGAGACCCCAGTTTTATTCTTGGGTCAGGAAAATCTGCTGGAGAAGGGATAGGCTACCTACTTCTGGACCCTTAGTCTTCCCTGGTGGCTCAGCTGGTAAAGAATCTGCCTCCAATGTGGGAGACCTGGGTTCTATCCCTGGATTGGGAAGATCCCCTGGTGAAGGGAACAGCTACCCACTCCATTCTGGCCTGGAGAATTCCATGGACTATACAGTCCATGAGGTCACAAAGAGTCTGACACAACAGAATGACTTTCACTTTCACTTTTCTAATGCCTAAAAGTGGGATAGTGAGTGAGTGAAGTTATTCAGTCATGTCCGACTCTTTGCAACCCCATGGACTGTAGCTCCTCCATCCATGGGATTTTCCAGGCAAGAGTACTGGAGTGGGTTGCCATTTCCTTCTCAAAAGGATCTTCCTGACCCAGGTATCGAACTGGATTCTCCCTCATTGTAGGCAGATGCTTTACTATCTGAGCCACAAGGGAAGTGGGATAATCTCTTTTAAATTTTATTTTTTACTATTATTATGTTTTCATTATAAGAATTTTTGATAATATTAATATGAGGAAACATTTTACTGTCTTGGTAGGAAGGCACAGATATTTTCTTACTGTTTTAAGTATGAAGATACCATTTGGTTTGCTGGAAAAAGTGAAGATCTATGATATAAGGATTATCATTGAGCTTTGATAAATAAAGTCTTTATCAGTTAATTGAAAAATCTAAAAATACTCTTCAGAAGAGCAAATTGGAAGGGTTTTTTCCTCTAATCAAATAATAAAATGATATAATAAATGAGAAGCTAGTGTATTGGTTCTCTGATCAGAATTCTTGCCTTTAGTCTGAGCTGCTTTTAAAGTAAAATGGGTAATTGAATATTTGGTAAGTACTCCGAATACTTGTAAACCATGATAGTCCTTGTGAGTCCATAGGCAATACCTCTGTGTGCTTTTGTACTCCAGTAATGTGAAGAATTAACTCACTGGAAAAGACTCTGATGCTGGGAGGGTTTTGGGGCAGGAGGAAAAGGGGACGACAGAGGATGAGATGGCTGGATGGCATCACCGACTCGATGCACGTGAGTTTGAGTGAACTCTGGGAGTTGGTGATGGACAGGGAGGCCTGGCGTGCTGCAATTCATGGGGTCACAAAGAGTTGGACACGACTGAGTGACTGAACTGAACTGAACTGAAATGTTATTAAAATAGTGAGCAAAAAATTGTAATGGCCCAAGAATGGCCCCAAAGGACATAGAAAGCATGGCCCTTAACACAAGAGGATTTTTTACAAACAGGCTGATTTCACTCAGGATCTCTTGGGATGTCACGTTTTTCTCTCTAAGGAGGAATCTGATCATCTCAGGATGAGGCAAAAACAAAACAGAAATCTTTTGTCAAATCATATTTTAAAGCCCATTAACTTTCCACTGTGAGGCCAGTGTTCAAGTTACCACGTAAGTATACCTATGCCTTTTGAAGAAGAATGAATGGATCCCCTAATCCAAGCAATATACATGTTTATATATTTCACTTAACAGGAGAACAGTTATTAGTTTTGGACAGAGAATTTAACCCCCTACCACATTATGAAAACAGAACACCCTAGTTCTCTTATATTAAAACGCTAGCCCAGTGTGCTGGCAGTATATTATTATTATTATTACTTGTGTTTTAGTAATGCATCCCTCCCTATATTGTCACAAGAGATTTGTCATTAAACAGGGATCTTTTAACAGAACCCCTCTGGTGGGAAAGCTGTGTGACAGCATACACAAACTTGGGAAGAGAAGTGACTGTGGGCAGGTCACTGTTCTTCAGGAGAAGCAGGTATTCTGTGAGAACTATGATCAGATCAGGTTGCTTTGATACATTTGTGGGCTTTCTGCATCACTGATGCTAGCCTAATTTCATCAGAGATGAAATCCAAGTAGATCCACAGGAAAATTACTCATATATGTCACCAGTGAATTGTCTAAAACATTTAGTTTCTGGATATAAACTAATCTATGACCCCTTATCTGGTGATGAAAAGGAGGTCTCTCCTGTAAGAGTGGATCCAGGTACTTTTTTTTATTGTTATTTGCTTGTAACATATTTTCAACAGTTTTTTTAACAATTTCTTTATCCAGATGAGCAAAAATGTTTCCACCTCTGAACTTCTTAGTTTCTAAATCAATAGTCAGTACCTGAATATCAAGCCACTATGTGGTCCTCTCACAGCAGCATGGACATAACCTTTGAGCCTATAAGAAATGTAGAGTCTCTGGCCCCACTCAAGCCCCACTGAATATGCATTTTAATAAGATGGTGAGGTGATCTACTGTATATTAAACATTTAGAAGCACTAGCTCATTCTATTAGACCAGCAATTGTCTGCTTTTCACTTCTGAATTGATAATTATAATTGTCCTTTGTGTCTGACAAATTGGAAGCTGAATTATTGCATATATGTATTCCTAAGGTTTTATAAATTTGGAATCTACCAAAGAGACCTATGTAAAAATTAAGGCTCCAATTAGAAGTATACAAATTTTACTATAAATCATCTGTACTATAAAATTATGTAAAAATTTATCAGGGGTTTACTTTTGTCAGAAACAAGCTTTGCTATTCATGGATTATATAGGCTGTTTCCTTTTGCCTTTCCTTTCCTTTTTGCAACACCCTTTCCTTTTGCCAGCCATTATACTTAGTTGAAAACTGAGCAAAAAATGCAGATGGTAAACAAAGTTATACATTCCTTCCAGACAGGAACTATGCCTCATGATATCACCTAAATTCTAGACATAAAATAAATAATATACACATTCTTTAAAAATTTGTTGAGTAAATATTCTCAAGTATAGCTCTTAGTTGTATAGATCACAAAGTGATGAAATGCCTTTTCCTCTAAGTCCCCCTCTAGTGAAACCATTATGAACTTGTGACTTTTTTTTTCCCCAGGAGGGTCTTGACCGTCCATGATTTTCATAATTGTCCCATGATTACCAGCATCTTTCACTTCTTCCATCATGTATAAACACATTACATTCATGAGGCTGTATTTCAATATGCAGTTGCCACTGACTTTGCTACTATCATTCAAAAATAAACACAACATACCTATTGGGATCTAATGTGGTATTATCTCTCTGCACGTTGATCCAAGTATTGTGTCACTGAGGAGGCAAAGGGCTTTTCCTTCAGGAGATTTACTCATGTTTACTAGTCTCCCAAGTGAACATTTCAGGCCTTTCTTAAAGAACCTGAGAATTTAAAACATTTAGCAGAAATATTTAATCAATAAATATGTATAAATTAGCCATAATACTTAAGGTTGTATTTAGGTCACTTCGGGGAATAAGGACATGAACAGGAATAAATATGATATGACAGATGGTGATTAAAAATTAGAAGGAAGTACATAAACAAATAGATGTTATGGAAATAAAAAAAATGGGAGGCTATTCTAGGTCAGGGTGATGGTTGACATTCCCTTGAGGAGGTGGAATATTTGAGGTGAATAGAGGTAGAAACTAGAAAATTGAATGCAGGGGAAAGTAAGGGAGAGAAAAGAATCTAGAATGACACCTAGTTTTTAGATTGGGAAAAGATGTTGTTTGCTTTGTGACCTACTGAGACAATGAGTTCATGAGAAAAGATGAGTGAGTGAATATATAAATGAATGATATTATTAATGAAGGAACCCTGTTAGGTCCATGAATGAAGGCAAATTGGAAGCGGTCAAACAGGAGATGGCAACAGTGAACACTGACGTTCTAGGAATCATAAACTAAGATGGACTGGAATGGGTGAATTTACTCAGATGACCATTATATCTACTACTGTGGGCAGGAATCCCTTAGAAGAAATGGAGTAGCCATCATAGTCAACAAAAGAGTCTGAAATGCAGTAGTTGGATGCAATCTCAAAAACGACAGAATAATCTTTGTTCATTTCCAAGGCAAACCATTCAGTATCACAGTAATCCAAGTCTATGCCCCAACCAGTAATGCTGAAGAGCTGAAGTTGAACAGTTCTATGAAGACCTACAAAACCTTCTAGAACTAACACCCAAAAAAGATGTCTTTTTCATTATAGGGGACTGGAATGCAAAAGTAGGAAGTCAAGAAACATCTGGAATAACAGGCAAATTTAGCCTTGGAGTACATAATGAAGCAGGGCAAAGGCTAATAGAGTTCTACCAACAGAACGCATTGGACATAGCAAACACCCTCTTCCAACAACACAAGAGAAGACTCTACACATGGACATCACCAGATGGTCAATATTGAAATCAGATTGATTACATTCTTTGCAGCCAAAGATGGAGAAACTCTATGCAGTCAGCAAAAACAAGACTGGGAGCTGACTGTGGCTCAGATCTTGAACTCCTTATTGCCAAATTCAGTCTGAGAAAAACCACTAGACCATTCAGGTATGACCTAAATAAAATCCCTTATGACTATACAGTGGAAGTGAGAAATAGATTTAAGGGACCAGATCTAATAGACAGAGTGCCTGATGAACTATGGATGGAGGTTTGTGACATTGTACAGGAGACAGGAATCAAGAACAACCCTAAGGAAAAAAAAATGCAAAAATGCAAAATGGCTGTCTGAGGAGGCCTTATGAATAGCTGTGAAAAGAAGAGAAGTGAAAAGCAAAGAAGGAAAGAAAGATATACCCATTTGAATGCAGAGTTTCAAAGAATAGCAAGGTGAGATAAGAAAGCCTTCCTCAGTGATCAATGCAAAGAAATAGAGGAAAACAATAGAATGGGAAAGACTAGAGATCTCTTTAAGAAAATTAGAGATACCAAGGGGACATTTCTTGCAAAGATGGGCTCAATAAAGGACAGAAATGGCAGGGACTTAACAGAAGCAGAAGATATTAAGAAGAGGTGGCAAGAGTACACAGAAGAACTGTGCAAAAAAGATCTTCACGACCCAGATAATCATGATGGTGTGATCACTCACCTAGAAGCAGACATCCTGGAATGTGAAGTCAAGTGGGCCTTAGGAAGCATCATTATGAACAAAGCGGTGGAGGTGATGGAATTCCAGTTGAGCTCTTTCACGTCCTGAAAGATGATGGTGTGAAAGTGCTGCACTCAATATGCCAGTAAATTTGGAAAACTCAGCAGTGCTTATGGGACTGGAAAAGGTCAGTTGTCGTTCCAGTCCCAAAGAAAGGCAATGCCAAAGAATACTCAAACTACCACACAGTTGTACTCATCTCACACGATGGTAAAGTAATGCTCAAAATTCTCCAAGCCAGGCTTCAGAAATAGGTGAATCGTAAACTTCCAGATGTTCAAGCTGGTTTTAGAAAAGGCAGAGGAACCAGAGATTTATTGCCCACATTCGCTGGATCATCGAAAGAGCAAGAGAGTCCAGAAAAGCATATATTTCTGCTTTATTGACTATGCCAAGGCCTTTGACTGTGTGGATCATAATAAACTGTGGAAAATTCTGAAAAAGATGAGAATACCAGACCACCTGACCTGCCTCTTGAGAAACCTGTATGCAGGTCAGGAAGCAACAGTTAGAACTAAACATGGAACAACAGACTGGCTCAAAATAGGAAAAGGAATACATCAAGACTGTATATTGTCACCATATTAACTTATATGCAGAGTACATCATGAGAAACGCTGGGCTGGAAGAAGCACAAGCTAGAATCAAGATTGCCACTAGAAATATCAATAACCTCAGATATGCAGATGACACCACTCTTATGGCAGAAAGTGGAGAAGAACTAAAGAACCTCTTGATGAAATGAAAGAGAAGAGTGAAGAAGTTGGCTTAAAGCTGAACAGTCAGAAAATGAAGATCATGGCATCTGGTCCCAACACTTCATGGGAAATAAATGGAGAAACAGTGGAAACAGTGTCAGCCTTTATTTTGTGCTCCAAAGTCACTGCAGATGGTGATTGCAACCATGAAATTAAAAGATGCTTACTCCTTTGAAGGAAAGTTATGACCAACCTAGACAGCATATTAAAGAGCAGAGACATTACTTTGTCAAGAAATGTCTGTCTAGTCAAGGCTATGGTTTTCCAGTGTTATGTATGGATGTGAGAGTTGGACTATAAAGAAGGCTGAGTGCCAAAGGATTGATGCTTTTGAACTGTGGATTTGGAGTAAACTCTTGTGAGTCCCTTGAACTGCAAGGAGATCCAACCAATCCATCCTAAAGGAGATCAGTCCTGGATTTTCATTGGTAGGACTGATGTTGAAGCTGAAGCTCCAGTACCTTGGCCACCTGATGTGAAGAGCTGACTCATTTTAAAAGACCTTGATGCTGGGAAGGCTTGAGGGCAGGAGGAGATGAAGATGACAGAGGATGAGATGGTTGGATGGCATCACCGACTCAATAGACATGAGTTTGGGTAGACTCCAGAAGTTGGTGGTGGACTGGGAGGCCTGGCGTCCTGTGGTTAATGCGGTCACAAAGAGTCATACACAACTAAGTGACTGAAATGAACTGAACTAATGAACTCATGAAGGTTTCCTTTTATTTGGATATGATGCTATTTAAGTGATGCTTTGGTATGGTATCATCACCATGTCCCATTCAATATTATTCTTCATGAATTCTGCAAGATTGGAGCTAACACACCTTGACTCTTTCCTCCATCGATATCTATAGCCTCTCCTTCCTCATCCTTTGTAATCTGGGGGATTCTCTGAGAGGTTGCAAAGATCTTATCTTCTGTCTTCATTTATTATTTCCCATAACCTTGCACTCATTCTAGTAGGCACAACTAGTTCTGAGAGTTCCAACCGTAAGTTTGATGAAACATTCTTTAAGATACTTATCTCACAAGATAATACCTGAAAAGTTGTTTTAAAATGTGTGAAAATTGGGACTGATGCACGGGGATAATCCAGAGAGAAGGTGTGGGGCGTGACGGGGGAGGTGGGGGTCGGGATTGGGAGTTCATGTACACTCGTGGCTGATTCATGTCAATGTATGGCAAAACAAATACAGTATTTAAAGCAAAACAAACTAAAAAATAAAAATTAATTAAAAAAATAAAATGTGTGAAAAATGTCTCACAAATTTAATAATGTGGCAGCACATTCGATTCCTTTAGCACACATGGAGCTGCAGTGTTGTGAGTCTCCACCATCACTTATGTGTGTGTTCCACATGCACTGACATGCATTAGCTTCAGATGAAAGGAGAAACTTTGTGCTCATATCCAGTAGTTTGCAGATAGAATGCAAAGGCTTAGTGCTTTCTCGCAGAAAATTGTAGGAAAAGTGTGAAAAAGCCATATGAAGGTATGTGAATTGTGGTTTTACAAGACACCAGTCAAGTTCTTTGATCATGGTGCTTTTCTCCAAGTACAGTTGTATTTGACTGTCTTTGATCCCTGTGATTTCTTAACCCTACTCATTGTTCCATCAATTTTGTGTATCTTATATTTAGAATTTGTTTTGTCAATTATGCTGATAATCCTTGAGCCATGTGGACAACCATATGATATATCATTTCTTACAAGGATGACTTAATTGCTCTTTGATTGTTACACAGGAAAATCAGCTGTGGAGTTGTCAGAGCTTGGAATCAATTACTAAAAAAAAAAATGCTAGCAGATACTTATAATATGTGTGATACATGTGGCATTACTCAGTTTCTTTTAAACTTTAGTTGATTGCTTTATCCTTGTGATTTCATTAAGTGGGTTTTATTCACCTTGAAAATAACAGAATAATAAGGTGCTTACTGATTTCCAGCTCTGAGAGAAGAGAGATTATTCATATATTTCTCACACAGAATGGACCTAGATTGGTTTTGATCTGTGGATCTTAGATGTATTTAAGTTCTGTAGTCTGTTCTGGATATACAAGAGATTTTTCATATCTAGGAACTATATTTTGCTACTTTATGATTTATGACTGCAGCTGTCACTTAATTTTATATGTGTTATTAATAGTTTTTAGTGTAAATAATTTTTATGTGTCTTTTAGAAGAAAGAGAGAAGTGAACAAATATGACTCCAGCAAAATCTTAGCTTCCAACATGGAAGCATGGTAATTCAGATTTGTTGCCAGGCTCAAATCTATATGGGCTTTTGTTTTAGTCTCATATAATAAAGAAAATTCCACTAAAACATTCTGACAATATTAGGCATAGCAATACTCTTTGGATGTCCTGCCCAGCAGTAGCAATGTCTGGAAAAATAGATGCTTGTGGTACTCAACAGGAAGGAAGACACTGTTGGGAACAGAAATACTCATGACAAGTGGTTTATGATTAAATTCTTCCCAGTGATAGTGGTAGAGAACGGCAAAGTGAGATGAGCAAACTGACAGTACATGACCTGAATTTGAATTCTGTTTTATCCACTTAATAAATATATGGCTTGGTTAAGTTATAGTTTTGAGACTTTTTTTTTTTAGTTTTTATTAGACTATAGTTGTTTTATAGTGTTCTGTTAGTGTCTGCTGTACAGCAAAGTGTATCCATTATACATATACCCTCTCCTTTTTAGTTCCTTCCCATTTAAGTCACTGCAGAACATTAAGTAGAGTTCCCTGTGCTATATAGTATGTTCTCACCAGTTATCTGTTTTATATAGAGTAGCATATATATGTCAATCCCAACCTCCCAGTTCATCCCACCCTCCCTCCCCTGCTTGTTATCACTAACTTTGTTCTCTACATTTGAGTCTCTATTTCTGCTTTACAGATTAGTTAATCTATACCATTTTTCTAGGTTCTACATATAAGTGATATTATTGCTATTTGTTTTTCTTTTTCTGACTTACTTCACTCTGTATGAAAATCTGTCTATCCACATCTGTGCAAATGGCACAATTTTGTTACTTTTATGTCTGAGTAACATTCCATTGTGTATATGTACCACATCTTCTCATCCATTCCTCTGTTGATGAACATTTAGTTTCCTTCTATGTTCTGGCTGCAGTGAACATAGGGATTAATATATCTTTCTCAGCTATGGTTTTCTCTATGAATATGCTCAGGAGTGGAATTGCTGGTTCATTTGGTAGTTCTATTTTTAGTTTTTTGGCAAACCTCCCTATTGTTCTCCATAGTAGCTGTACCCACTAACAGTAGGTACAGTTACATTCCCACTAACAGTGTAGGAGGGTTCCCTTTCTCCATGTCATTTCCAGCACTTATTGTTCATAGACTTTTTGATGATGGCCATTCTGATGATATGAAGTGATACCTCATTGTAGCTTTGATTTGTATTTCTCTAATAAGTAGTGGTGTTGAGCATCTCATGTGTTTGTTCGTCAGAGAATGAGGTTTTAGTCTTTGTTTATATGTTACATGGGCTTCCCTTGTGGTCCAGACACAAGGGAAGCGTCTGCCTGTAAAGCGTCTGCCTGCAATGCGGGAGACCTGGGTTCGATTCCTGGGTCGGGAAGATCTCCTGGAGAAGGAAATGGCAATCCACTCCAGCACTCTTGCCTGGAAAATCCCATGGATGGGGGAACCTGATAGGTTACAGTCCATGGGGTCGCAAAGAGTCAGAGACGACTGAGCGACTTCATTTTCACTTTTCTATATGTTATATATGTATACTTCATCTGTTTTCTAAGAAAACTAAATTGCTCAATAGATATAAAGAACCTAACATCGTGCCCTACTGGTTGAATGAGTTCATACTGTTCGTTTTCTTTCTCTTCTCCCTTTTTTCTCTATAGCAAATGAAATGCAAAGAGAAGAAACATATGGCAAATGGTAGTTACAGAGTTTAAAAGAAAAAAGGAATAAGAGAATATTAGCTCCATGTAAAAAATGGGGAGAGATAGATGATCTAAAGTTAAGAATGAGTTCATTGAAAACATATTATGCCTTATACAAATTATGTTAAAGATATAAGAGTTAGCAAAGGAGATAATTGATAAATGGTAAAGAAAAATAATTGAGACAGGAAAAAGGCTAAACGTGGAAGGAAAATAAAGGAACTGTTATGAGAAGTTACAGTATATTGAAAAACATTTGCCTCTTAGTTTGCTAAGAATATTTAGAAACACTGCATAGAATTCTATCAAAAGTTGTATAAAGTCATTGGGAAATATCATTTTTCTTCTCTGTTTCAAATAAGCTCTCCCAGAAACCTGGAGACCAACGAGTATAACACCTCTACCGAAGTAAGAGACTGCATCAAGCATCTGTGATAAACAAAACAAAAGCAACCTAGAGGGTTGTGTGAAAAAAATAAAAGAATAAATGGACACTTTTGAAATACCATACATCCAACTGGTGATTGCAGTTCTTCCAGTATTTTAAAAACAGGTATATAAACAGATATTGAAAATTGTGGGATATGTTTTACAAACATAATTTATAGAGAAGTCTAATGTATATTTTAGCACTGATATAGAAGAAATATCACACCATACATAATAAATTAATCCTGATGCTTCCCAAAGTCATATATTGATGTGGCACATCAAAGTAATGATGAATTTATCTAGATGGCAAATTAGCATCTAAATGGAATTATTAAAATTCTTCAATTTATAGTTTGGTACATTCAGATAGTTTACTGCTTTTTGATCATGGCTTAGCCAAGAGTCTCAGAGTAGATATTTGAAAAATAATTTTTGAAAGGTCACTAATAATTCATAGGTGTTTTATGTAAATGTAAAACTTTTTTTCTCCTTTTGACTGAACTCAACTATGGTGTAAAATTTCTTTAAATCTTTTTTTGAACTTGAGTGTTTTTTTTTTTTTTAATATTACTTATTCTAACTTTTAAAAAGTGAAGTCGCTCAGTCGTGTCCAACTCTTTGCGACCCCATGGGCTGTAGCCTACCAGGCTCCTCTGTCCATGGGATTTTCCAGGCAATGGTACTGGAGTGGATTGCCATTTCCTTCTCCAGGGTATCTTCCTGACCCAGGGATCGAACCCAGATCTCCCGCATTGTAGACAGATGCTTTACCATCTGAGCTACCAGGGAAGTCCAACTTTTAAAAAGTACCAGTAATATAAAGCTAAAGGTAAGTAATGGGCCAGTGTAAGTCAAGTTGTACCTTTTCTGTCATTAATAACTATAGATTGAATACTTAATTATATGTCATATGAAGTCATCCATATCTCTGCAGTGGTTAAGCTAAAAAATTGGCCAAAAATGAATAAAGATGGAATTAGAGTATTTTCCATGTTCTTGCTATTAGGCCAGTTATTAAGAATATGCAAATGTAAGGGAGTAATAGAAGGGAACTTAACAGATACATTTCATTTCTTTATAGCTGTCGTGGGTGAGGATGCATATCATTTCTCTCCTTACAGCAAATTATTCAAACAGAGCATAATTGTGGGTTATAGTAAGGGTTGTCTCAGGCCAAAGATAATAATACCCAAAAAAGCCTAAATGTATGGCAAAACCAATACAATATTGTAAAGTAATTAACTTCCAGTTAAAATAAATAAATTTAAAAAGTAAAGTAATGCCCAAAAGCAAAAAAATAAAATAATCACACCATAAAAAAATAAAACTTAAAATATGTATAGGAGATCATCTTTCAGCTTTATGCTTAGAAAAATGGCTATTTTGTACATACACAAAGGATATTTATTTTTCTTAAATTGAAAGCAAAAATGTCCACCATTATTTCAAACTATCCTGTCACTTAGAAGCTTTACAGAAACAGGGGAAGATTTATTTCCTATAGATTATTTCACAGGAAATAGTCATTATATTTACTTCTGAAATTTATCTCAAATATATAAAATAATGAATTTTGTATTTATCTTCACTTCTTGAGCAATGCTATCTAACCAGTCCATCCTGAAGATCAGTCCTGGGTGTTCATTGGAAGGACTGATGTTGAAGCTGAAACTCCAGTACTTTGGCCACCTGATGCGCATTTGAAAAGACCCTGATGCTGGGAAAGATTGAGGGCAGGAGGAGAAGGGGACGACCGAGGATGTGATGGTTAGATGGCATCACCGACTGAATGGACATGGGTTTGGGTGAACTCCGGGAGTTGGTGATGTACAGGGAGGCCTGGTGTGCTACGGTTCTTGGGGTGGCAAAGAGTCAGCCATGACTGAGCAACTGAACTGAACTGAAAACTTTATAATTTCCATTGGCAGTTGAAGTTACTTCTGAGGTCAGAAGAGTTAACCCTACACTGTTAATCACGTGAATAAATAAAACAGCACAGCATCTATCCTAGGTTATAGTGCTATTTTGGTATTTCTCCAACTTGACCAACACTGCTAAAAAAGGGGAACTTTTTTTGAAGAGGCACCTCCTATTGAGCAGCAGTTCCTCCCCTAACTTTACTTTCCTGACTTCCTTGTTATGATCCCATTAAGCAGCTATTGCCAGGCACCCTGTGTTCACCCTCTGTTGAAAGTTGCTACTGTTGAAAAGAATGCAGAGTCAGAGTTTTTTTTTTTTTTTTTTTTTTATACTTTACAATATTGTATTGGTTTTGCCATACATCAACATGAATCCGCCACGGGTGTACATGTGTTCCCGATCCTGAACCCTCCTCCCACCACCCTCTGCATACCATCCCTTGAGATTTAAGAGGGTTTCCAGGTGCCTATGGCTGAATTCCAGTATTACTGTAGATTTCTCTGTTGCTCTAGTTCCCAATGATGAATTACTACCAAAAGACCTAATGCATTCCAATCCTTTAGAAAGATGTTAACAGGATTTCAAACGGAAGTGGATGAGGAAAAAAACCAACAGGTGTAACAATATAGTCAGTGCTAAACTCTATGGGGATAAAAAGAAAATAAAAAATGTTGCCTTATGTGTTGAGATCAAATAATTATTTTCCTTTCAAGGTGTCCTTGCTTTCTACCTTGCTGAAAAACTCAAGGCACTGAGTGCCCTTGACCACATCTACTTTCCTATCAACATCCAAGCCCACATACTCGCACTTCCCTCTTGTTATCAATTTTCCCTGTTACTTTTTAAGGCTAAATTCTCCACTATGAGATCCCATTCCTCTCTCTTACTCGAGGATCTTACGTGAGCCAACTTATCCCTCCTATATTAGCAAAATTCTCTCTTCCTGGATTGAGACCATCGACCATTGACCATCAATATTTATATCTTAAAAACTTTGTTTTGATCCCAAGCCCATTGTACTTAATATCCCATTTTGCCATTTATTCTTATAGAAAAATGCTCAGAAAGTAATACTACTCATTACCACCAATTCTTTTCTTTCCAAACTCCCATAAATTGACTACAATAAACATTCCATCCCATCACTCCACGGAAACTAATGTACATAATCAAAGATGACCATGTTACTGAAATCAGTTGTTCATGCTCAGTATCATACTTACACTTTTAGTAAGTGATCCTTTTTTACATGGTGCATATTCCCATCTTTCCATGACCAACTAGTCCCTCCTTTACATTTTCTTCAGTGTTTCTTTTTCTTTTTCCTGATCTCTAAACTTCTTTAGAATAGCCCAAGATTCAGTCCTTAGACCTTTTCATTTCTCAGGCTACATTTACTTATCCAGTGCTGTGGTTTTAAATAATGTTCATGTGCTGATGGTCCCTAAAATTTCTCCTCCAGCCTGACCTTCTCCTAAACACCAAATCTGTATGTTCAACTGCCTCCTTTCCATCTCTACTGGATATGTAATAGACATCTCAAACTCAACCTGTCCAAAAAGAAGCTCTCATGGCTCACACTGAACCCACTGAAAAATTATTTCAGCTCTACTTTTAAAGTACATCTTAAATTTTACCACTTGTCACCACCCTCACTGCCATATCCATGGATTACCTTCTTTATTTCTCAACAAAATCATTGCCATTGATCTCTTACTTTCTCCTCAATTTCTGTCTTATAGCCTATGCTCAACAGAGAAGGCAGAGTGATAATGTTGAAAGTAAATGTGATTATGTCTCTTTCTTCTTCAAAACCCTCTGATGTCTCTTCATCTTATTTACAATTAAAATTAAAGCATTTTTTTATGCTTTATACACTCTGTAATATCTGTCTCCTCATACCTTTCTGGCTCTATCTATTCCAGTCATTCCCCTGGCCATGCCTGCTCCTACCATGCTAGTCTCCCAGCACCTTGTATATGCCAGGCATCCTTCCCCATCAGTGCTTTTTAATGTTTCTTCTGCTTTATATACCCTTTCTCCCAATACTTCTAAAGCTGGCTCCATCATTTCCAACTTTTTGCTTAAATGCCAAGTTTTGTAAGGATATTACAGACTGTACTACTTAGAATACAATTTTTCATCACTCTTTCCTGATATTTTCTTTTCTCTATAAAACTTACTATTTTCTAACATATCACAGTGTCTGTCTTTCTCCAGTATAATGTCACTTTACAAAGGCAGGGGCTTTTCCCTGTTTATCCACTATTCTCTCAAGTATCTGGAATGGCATGTGGCATGGGATAGATGTAAAAAGTATATTTGTTGAATAAATAAATATATTTTTTATTGTACTGAGTGGAAGCTACTCAACTATTCTTTTTTTCAATTTTAAGAAAGAAACATTTTAGGTTTCTTTCAGATCTCTTAAGTGGTATTGGAAAAGACTCTTGAGAGTCCCTTGGACTGCAAGGAGATCCAACCAATCCATTCTGAAGGAGATCAGCCCTGAGATTTCTTTGGAAGGAATGATTCTAAAGCTGAAACTCCAGTACTTTGGCCACCTCATGCGAAGGGTTGACTCCTTGGAAAAGACCCTGATGCTGGGAGGGGTTGGGGGCAGGAGGAGAAGGGGACGACCGAGGATGAGATGGCTGGATGGCATCACTGACTCAATGGACATGAATCTGAGTGAACTCCGGGAGTTGGTGATGGACAGGGAGGCCTGGTGTGCTGCGATTCATGGGGTCGCAAAGAGTCGGACACGACTGAGCTGAGCTGAACTGAACTGAACTGAAGTATATCATATAACCAAAAGGGCTAAAACCTTTCTGTATGTGTGTGTGTGTAAGTCATTTCTGTCATGTCCAACTCTTTGTGACCCTATGGGTACTGTATCCCAACAGGCTCCTGTGTCCACGTGATTCCCCAGGCAAGAATGCCAGAGAGGATTGGCATGCTGGCTTTGGTAAATCACTTCAGTAACCAAATGCTCTCTTTTTTCAGGCTGTTTTAAAAATTGACTGTTATATTTTCAAGTTAGCAGAGTGGTGAGTTTGAGTTTTAAAGTCATATTTCAGGGTTTGATCTGAGCTCATGAACATCCTAGATGTGAGATTTTAGTCAGATCACTCAGTGCATCTATGTTCACTATTTTCTTCTGTTAAATGGGGATATTAAATATAAACCATTTACATTATAATATTTGTTTCCAAATAATAATATAATAAAAAGTTTGTATCCAGTATTTCAGTTCAGTTCAGTCTCTCACTTGGGTCTGACTCTTTGCAACCCCATGGACTGCAGCACACCAGGCTTCTCCACCACCAACTCTCAGAGCTTGCTCAAACTCATGTACAGTGATGCCATACAACCATCTCATCCTCTGTCATCCCCTTCTCCTCCTGCTTTCACTCTTTCCCAACATCAGGGTCTTTTCCAATGAATCAGCTCTTTACATCAGGTGGCCAAAGTACTGGAGCTTCAGCTTCAGCATTAGTCCTTCCAGTGAATATTCAGGGCTAATTTCCTTATAGAATGGACGGATTGGATCTACTTGCAGTCCAAGGGACTCTCAAGAGTCTTCTCCAACACCACAATTCAAAAGCATCAATTCTTCAGCACTCAGCTTTCTTCACAGTCCAACTCTCACATCCACACATGACTACTGGAAAAACTTTAGCCTTGACTAGATGGACCTTTATCAGCAAAGTAATGTCTCTGCTTTTTAATATGCTGTCTAGGTTGGTCATAGCTTTTCTTCCAAGAAGCAAATGTCTTAATTTCATGGCTGCAGTCACCATCTGCAGTGATTTGGGACCCCAACTAAACAAAAGTCTGTCATTGTTTCCATTATTTCCCCATCTATTTGGCATGAAGTGATGGGACCAGATGCCATGATCTTTGTTTTTTGAATGTTGAGTTTTAAGCCAGCTTTTTCACTCTCCTCATTCACTTTCTTTAAGAGGTTATTTAGTTCCTTTTTCCTTTCTGCCATAAGGTTGGTGTCATCTGCATATCTGAAGTTATTGATATTTCTCCCGGCAATCTTGATTCCAGCTTGTGCTTCATCCAGTCCAGCATTTCACATGATGTACTCTGCATATAAGTTAAATAAGCAAGGTGACAATATACACCCTTGACATCCTCTTTTTCCTATTTGGAACCAGTCTGTTGTTCCAGGTCCAGTTCTAACTGTTGCTTTTGACCTGCATACAGGTTTCTCAGGAGTCAGGTCAGGTGGTCTGGTATTCCCATCTCTTGAAGAGTTTTCCACAGTTTGTTGTGGTCCCCACAGTCAAAGCTTTGGCATACTCAATAAAGCAGAAATAAATGTTTTTTTGAAACTCTCTTGCATTTTTATGATCCAGCAGATACTGGCAAATTGATTTCTGGTTCCTCTGCCTTTTCTAAAACGAGCTTGAACATCTAGATTTTCATGGTTCGCATACTGCTGAAACCTGGCTTGCAGAATTTTGAGCATTACTTTACTAGCATGTGAGATGAGTGCAATTGTGTGGTAGTTTGAGTATTCTTTGGCATTGCCTTTCTTCAGAATTGGAACGAAAACTGACCTTTTCCAGTCCTGTGGCCACTGCTGAGTTTTCCAAATTTGCTAGCATATTGAGTGCAACACTTTCACAGCATCATCTTTCAGGATTTGAAATAGCTCCACTGGAATTCCATCACCTCCACCAGCTTTGTTCATAGTGATTCTTCCTAAGGCCCACTTGACTTCACATTCCAGGATGTCTGGCTCTAGGTGAGTGATCACACCTTTGTGTTTATTGGGTCATGAAGATCTTTTTTGTATAGTTCTTCTGTGTACTCTTGCCACTTCTTAATATCTTCTGCTTCTGTTAGGTCCATACCGTTTCTGTCCTTTATTGTGCTTATCTTTGCATGAAATTTTCCCTTGGTATATCTACATTTTTTGAAGAGAGCTCTAGTCTTTTTTGTTTTATTGTTTTCCTCTATTTCTTTGCATTGATCACTGAGGAAGGCTTTCTTATCTTTCCTTGCTTTTCTTTGGAACTCTACATTTAAAAGGCTATGTCTTTCCTTTTCTCTTTGCCTTTATCATAGCACATAAGATTAATTAAGGTATAAGTTTTATATATTATTATCATTGTCTTTGAACCATGTGTTTCTTGCCCTTCTCTCTGGCTCACTGTTTGCCTGAGTCCTGCTACTGCTACTGCTGCTAAGTTACTTCAGTCGTGTCCGCTCTGTGTGACCCCATTGACAGCAGCCCACAAGGCTTCCCCTGGATTCTCCAGGCAAGAACACTGGAGTGGGTTGCCATTTCCTTCTCCAGTGCATGAAAGTGAAAACTTAAAGTGAAGTCACTGAGTCATATCCAACTCTCAGCGACCCCATGAACTGCAGCCCACTAGTCTCTTCCGTCTGTGGGATTTTCCAGGCAAGAGTACTGGAGTGGGGTGCCATTGGTAGATAGAAGAGAGGGAATCTGGAGGTGGGAGGAGCAGTGGCCATGAAAAAGGGTCCAAGACTTGTGTTAGGCTGTCAGACTACAATGTAGAGTGCACTATTCTAAACTGCCAGTCATTCAATAACATTAGACACACTAATAGTAAGTTGAAATTGAAACAGAAAGAATGTGTTCCTGCTGCTGCTGCTGCTGCCGCTGCTAAGTCGCTTCAGTCGTGTCCAACTCTGTGCGACCCTATAGACTGCAGCCCGCCAGGCTCCACCGTCCCTGGGATTCTCCAGGCAAGAACACTGGAATAGGTTACCATTTCCTTCTCCAATGCATGAAGGTGAAAAGTGAAAGTGAAGCAGTTCAGTTAAGTCCGACCCTCAGCAACCCCATGGACTGCAGCCCACCAGGCTCCTCCATCCATGGGATCCTCCAAGCAAGAGTACTGGAGTTGGGTGCCATTGCCTTCTCCGAATTTGTTCCTAAGTAGATAAAGATTATGTAGTTATTTCTCTCTGTGACTCTTCTGCTGTTTGATTTGTGACTTAAGACCTGTCTGACCTCCGTCAAGTTGGAATTAGTTTTTAAAGATATTTACACTTGATTTTTAATGTTGATTCCAAAGCAGTATGACAAACAGTAAAAATTAGAGAAGGCTATTTAGAAATGACAGAAGTTTGTATTATAGCTTATACTTTAACAGTTAGATAGCTATAACATCATTAGTTGAATCTTGTTTATAGACTATGATGTTATTCTCTGGGTTCATTCACTCTTCAGTGGTGAAAAAAATGGAGATTATTTTATTTTATCTCAAAATAGAAATTCACAATTACATCATAAACAATGGAATTGTGATCACATTCATAAGCATATTGAAATAGAACATGCATTTTATTTTAAATGTGAAACTACCTAGAAACTATTAAATAGCCATCTTTGGTATCAATTTGATTAATTAGGACCCAACCCTGAACTAACATCAAAGAATGTGGTTAATTTTTCAATCCTGAAATATTCTTGCCAGTTATATTCTTCAAACTCTAATCCTGCCTTCAGTTCCAAAGGCACAATATAGATCTCTTAACATTCTAGGATTTAAAATCTGATGAACATGTGTAATTTCCTTCAGCACTTTGTCATGTATTCTCTCCACTGTGTTGGAAACTCTGCTTCTGACACAAAAATTTTTAACTCACATATACAGCGAGGCTTAGTTTGTTTTGTGTGTGTGTGTGTGTGTGTGTGTGTGTGTATAAAACTCTAAATCCCTAATTGCCAGTGTATATGTGATGCCTGCTAACCTTCTTGCAACAGAACACTTCTTGCTTTGTAATTTTATTTTCTATTTCTATGTTCCCTGCTTCATCATTTTAAAGCACATAAAAGATTTCGAACATTCATATTTAAGTCAACCGGGCACGTATAAATTATGTTTATAATTAGGTATTTCTTTTCCCTGCAAAATGAGAAAGATATTCTGGGTGTTTCTAACCTTTCAAAGTCAAATGTGTTTATAATGTTTCTTTAGATAACTATCATTCCCCAAGACTGTGGTGTTATTGAAAGAGATTACTTTCCATTGCACAGCTGAGTTCAAATGCTTTTCACTTGAAAGTGAATTGCTCATTCGTCTGAGTGATTTATTATGTCTGTGTCTTATTGTTATTCTTTAATTAAATAATGGCATGATGTAATATACTAGTGAAAATATTAAGGAGGCTTAGCGTACAAATGATTTATAGGATGACAGTATCTAAAGCAGAATCTAGCGCAGGAAGTATATAAGGAAATAAGATGTTACAGAAGAGTAAAAGTTTACTTTTTTTTAATTCTTTTTCCAAGATAAATGAATATAAGCTAAGATCTGAGACAATTAACTGAAGGTCTTTTCAGTCCAAAGTTGCCAGCTTTACCTGAGAAAACTCTTCAGAATATCAAAACAATGTTATTTTTAGATTTTTCTTCTGTTGTTTTTTTTGAGTATCTGGGGCTGTTAATGTTTGAATTTTTTACTGTGTTTATATGGTGTGATTCACTGTAGTTAAAGGAGGATTTCTCTTTCACTGGATATTCAACTTCTATTCATTTCAGCTCTCTCCTTCTGGTTGGCTTTTTAACATTAATTGATTAATTAAAAATAAATAACAGTTTTGTCATGAAGTGTCCTTATCAGCTTTTCTATGTTTCAGAATCATGCAAGATTCCTTCTTCTAGATAGTCAGGGAGAAAGACAACATTTCTTTTTTCAAACATGTTGTGTACAATGCCTACTAAGGACTTTTTATTAAAAGGAAAGACAGTACCTTCCATTTTTCCCCAGCAACAGTACAGCTTTGGGCAGAGGTTCTGTTCTTGTCAGCCCACAGTTTTTCATGATGGCTTCTCTGAAACTCACAGGCCTGTAATCCTCTCTCCATTAAGTTTATGGAACTTTACCATTGGTTTGTCATTGTCTAGCAGGGTCTGGGAACGCTGTTCCTCCACAAGATGCATCTATGAGCAGCTTTGGAACCAAGCAAGTTCAGGATGTCTGAGGCTTTTAACACGTCTAAGACTAAGATTGGCTTTTTACCTAATTTCTCTTTTTGGTATTAAAAAAAAATGAGAATTTACCCCTGCCCATTTATTTATAGATTTTTCAGCTGAAGGTTTTCAGAAAAGTTGTTCTTCTGCTATGAAATTGTCAAAGCTAAGGTTTTCCTCTAGGTTTATTTGATTAAACCCCAGTATTGGGAAGGGCTTCCCCAGTGGCTCAGCGATAAAGAATCTGTCTGCAATGAACGAGATGCAAGACACATGGATTTGATCCCCGGGCCGGGAAGATCCCATGTAGGAGAGCATGGTAACTCCCCTAGTATTTTGCCTGGAAAATCCTGTGGATAGAGGAGACTGGCAAGCTACAGTCCCTAGGGTAGTCCCAACTCTTTGGGAAGAGTTGGACATGACTGAAGCGACTGAGCATGCACTGGGAGGAAGAGACATTCACTAATGAGAAACTTGACATGTATGCTTTTTGAATGTGAAGAAAAGACACATTAGTATATGTTCAAAAGGAAGGGAGGTAACAGTAATATGAACTGCAGTTCACTGACCATATAATAAGCACCATTTTCTTACTATTTGCTTTAAGTATGTTATTTCTACATATAGCATGTATTTCATGATATTTCAGTGAGGTAATTATTATTATCTCTATTTAATAGTTAGTAAAACTTGGATTCACTGGGTTTAATTACTTGACCAAGATCACACAGTAACTTTCAAAATATGACTATAAATCTAAGTTTCTCAGACTCTTTCCACAAAAATCACATTGCCATTGTCTAATGATCACAATCCTGTTATTAAAGCTTCACTCTTTTGTTGTTGTTGTTCAGTCACTCAGTCGTGTCTGACTCTTTGCTACCCCATGGACCACAGCACACCAGGCTTCCCTGTCCATCACCATCTCCTGGAACTTGCTCAGACTCAAATGCATTGAGTCGATGATGCCATCCAGTCATCTTGTCGGCTGTCATCCCCTTCTCCTTCTACCTTCAATCTTTCCCAACATCAAAGCTTCACTCTGATCCAGAAAAATTTATCCAAGCTGCTGCTGCTAAGTCTCTTCAGTCATGTCCAACTCTGTGCGACCCCAGAGACGGCAGCCCACCAGGCTCCGCCAACCCAGGGATTCTCCAGGCAAGAACACTGGAGTGGGTTGCCATTTGCTTCTCCTATGCATGAAAGTGAAAATTGAAAGTGGAGTTGCTTAGTCGTGTCTGACTCTTAGCGACCCCATGGACTGCCACCCACCAGGCTCCTTCATCCATGGGATTTTCCAGGCAAGAGTACTGGAGTGGAGTGCCATTGCCTTCTCTGTTATCCAAGCACTTAATCTTTATATATCTTTCGTATATTTTCTATAAAATGGAAATAATAAACCTTATCCACCTCAATGAATTCAAGTGAGGATGAAGTAATTTATAAAAACAGCTTTGAAATTATGTGTACTGTGTTTGCTCAGTCATTCAGTCAAGTCTGACTCTTTACCACCATGTAAACTGTAGACCCCCAGGCTCCTCTGTCCATGGGATTCTCCAGGCAAGAATACTGGAGTGGGTTGTCACACTCTTCTCCATGGGATCTTTCCAACCCAGGGATCAAACCCACATCTTCTGCATCTCCTCGCATTGACAGACAGATTCGTTATTGCTGCACTATCTGAAAGACCCATGTAAACTATGAAATACTATTAATACATATCTTAATAGAATCACAACATTTAAAACTGTTATTTCTCAAGTGATTGTGGTAATGAAAGTCACAAATCAATTGAAATCACATGGAATTCAAATCAGGTGAAAACATGGCACAAAGGTTTTCAGTGTAGATTTACTTCATTAAAATTAAACTTGCATTTAAAAACACACAAATCATTTTTTAATTTTTATTATTTTTTTAATTTTTATTTTTACTTTATTTTACTTTACAATACTGTATTGGTTTTGCCATACATTGACATGAATCCATCTCGGGTGTACATGAGTTCCCAATCCTGAACCCCCCCCTCCACCTCCCACCCCATATCAACTCTCTGGTTCACCATATCAACTGGTGCTAAGCACCAGTCCCAAGTATCCTGTATCCGGTATTGAACATAGACTGGTGATTCATTTCTTACATGATAGTATACATGTTTCAGTGCCATTCTCCCAAATCCTCCAACCCTCTCCCTCTCCCTCAGAGTCCAAAAGTCAGTTCTATACATCTGTGTCTCTTTTGCTTTCTCGCATACAGGGTTATCATTACCATCTTTCTAAATTCCATATATATGTGTTAGTATACTGTATTGGTGTTTTTCTTTCTGGCTTACTTCATTCTGTATAATCAGCTCCAGTTTCATCCATCTCATAGAACTGATTCAAATGTATTCTTTTTAATGGCTGAGTAATACTCCATTGTGTATATGTACCACAGCTTTCTTACAGACATAACCGAGAAAGGTAAAACTTAAAAGAAATACAGTAGTTAAGGAACAGTAAAGATAAAATTCCCCTAGGAACAATGAATACAATTATGCTCACTTTGTTAAACCATTTTCCCACACAGAGGAAATTTTTCACAATGAAATTATAATTTTTTCACTTTTAAATGGGCAAACCAGATTGAGTTGAGTTCTTTTTCTTGTTCCTTCTTCACCCAACTTCCAAAATATGGAATTACAACCATAAGTTCCATGCTGCTCCCCTGGGTCATCCACACCCAGTATCCCAGTGGCTTTTATAGAAGGAAGTGAGCATTATTATTTGGGAATACAAACCTTAAAAACCTACATAGTTTATACATACATAGGAAAACAATAGAATTGTAAATACTGGAGAGCTACATAGGAAACAAAGGAATGGGGAAGACTAGAGATCTACATAGGAAACCAATAGAAAGGGAAAGAACAAAGATATCTTCAAGAAAATTAGAGATACCAAGGGAACATTTCATGAAAAGATGGGCACAGTAAAGGACAGAAACAATATGGACCTAATAGAGGCAGAAGATATTAAGAAGCAGTGTCAGGGATACACAGAAGAGCTATACAAAAAACACCTTCATGACCCAGATAATTATGATAGTATGATCACTCACCTAGAGCCACACATCCTGGAATGTGAAGTCAAGTGGGCCTTAGGAAGCATCACTATGAACAAAGCTGGTGGAGGTGATGGAATTCCAGTGGAGCTTTTTCAAATCCTGAAAGATGATGCTGTGAAAGTGTTGCACTCAATATGCCAGCAAATTTGGAAAACTCAGCAGTGGCCACAGGACTGGAAAAGGTCAGTTTTCATTCCAATCCCAAAGAAAGGCAATGCCAAAGAATGCTCAAACTACCACACAATTGCACTCATCTCACATGCTAGTAAAGTAATGCTCAAAATTCTCCAAGCCAGGCTTCAGCAATACGTGAACCATGAACTTCCAGATGTTCAAGCTGGTTTTAGAAAAGGCAGAGGAACCAGAGATCAATTGCCAACATCTGTTGGATCATTGAAAAAGCAAGATAGTTCCAGGAAAAATAATATATACTTCTGCTTTATTGACTATGCCAAAGCCTTTGACTGTGTGCTAAGTTGCTTCAGTCATGTCCAACTCTTTGAGACCACATGGACTGTAGTCCATCAGGCTCCTCTGTCAATGGAATTTTCCAGGCAGGAATACTGGAGTGGGTTGCCATTTGAATTCTTCAAGAGAAGTTCCAGAAAAACATCTATTTCTGTTTTATTGACTATGCCAAAGCCTTTGACTGTGTGGATCACAATAAACTGTGGAAAATTCTGAAAGAGATGGGAATACCAAACCACCTGACCTGCCTCTTGAGAAACCTATATGCAGGTCAGGAAGCAACAGTTAGACTGGACATGGAACAACAGACTGGTTCCAAATAGGAAAAAGAGTATATCAAGGCTGAATATTGTCACCATGCTTATTTAACTGCTTATTTAACATCATGAGAAACCCTGGGCTGGAAGAAGCACAAGCTGGAATCAAGATTGCCAGGAGAAATATCAATAACCTCAGATATGCAGATGACACCAGTCTTATGGCAGAAAGTGAAGAGCAACTAAAAAGCCTCTTGATGAAAGTAATAGAGGAGAGTGAAAAAGTTGGCTTAAAGCTCATCATTCAGAAAACGAAGATCATGGCATCTGGTCCCATCTCTTCCTGGGAAATAGATGGGGAAACGGTGGAAAGAGTGTCAGACTTTATTTTTGGGGGGCTCCAAAATCACTTCAGATAGTGATTGCAGCCATGAAATTAAAAGATGCTTACTCCTTGGAAGGAAAGTTGTGACCAACCTAGATAGCGTATTGAAAAGCAGAGACATTACTTTGCCTACTAAGGTCCGTCTAGTCAAGGCTATGGTTTTTCCAGTGGTCATGTATGGGTATGAGAGTTGGATTATGAAGAAAGCTGAGCGCCGAAGAATTAATGGTTTTGAACTGTGGTGTTGGAGAAGACTCTTGAGAGTCCCTTGGACTGCAAAGAGATCCAACCAGTCCGCTCTAAAGGAGATCAGTCCTAGGTGTTCTTTGGAAGGACTGATGCTGAAGCTGAAACTCCAGGACTTTGGCCACCTCATGCGAAGAGTTGACTCATTGGAAAAGACTTACATGTTGGGAGGGATTGGGGGCAGGAGGAGAAGGGGACAACAGAGGATGAGATGGCTGGATGGCATCACCGACTCGATGAACATGAGTTTGGGCGAACTCCAGGGTTGGTGATGGACAGCGAAGCCTGGCATGTTGCAGCTCATGGGGTCGCAAAGAGTCGGACACGACTGAGTGAACTGAACTGAGGGCAGCACTTGGCAGAGGTAAGAGAGGAGCCTTTGTGGAGAGAAGAAGCCCCTTTGGGCGGAGGGAAGAGTGTGGGAACAGTCACTGGACGGGCACAAGCCCCCTTGTTCCACTTCATGCATTTGGTCAGGGTGGCGCTGACTGTGACACAGGCTCTTGTCCCAGGTGTGAGGCGGCGCTGACCAGGATCACACCTTTGGTGGAGGAGAAAAGTCACGTTCAGACCATCTGTAGCTGGTTTCACCTTTCTGTTGGTGGGTTCTGCCTCGATGCACTGACTCTTGTTTCATCTCCGCTTCTTTGCTTGTTGAACTGCCTCCAGCCAGACAGCCGGTGTGTGCACAGTGGTGGCCAGCTCTCTGCGGCTCCCTGGACTGTAGCCCCTGCGAGTCTCCTTTGTCTATGGCATTTTCTGGGCAAGAATACTGGAAGGGGTTGCCATTTCCTACTCTGGGGGATCTTCCCAACCCAGTGATTGAACTCACATCTCTTGCATCTCCAGCATTGGATTCTTTACCAGCTGCTCCACCTGGAAAGCCTCATTTCTGACTTAAAACCCAAACTGCAGCCTTTGTAGGCATACCTGTCTGCTGGGGAGTGAATTCCTGCAGCCTCGGGGTCTGAAGTCAGGTTTGAACCTGCTTTCTGGCATCTTCCATCTCTTTCTCGGGTCCAGCATAACTCCTCGCCTCCAGCCCTTGTTTTGACTCATGGCTGTGAACAGTTTCTTCCCTTAGACTGGCTTTACTTTAGATTGTGAGATAGAATGTATTTCAGGAGCCACATGGTCGAAGGGCATCTCTTACATTTTCTTCTTCCTTTTAATGTTGAATTTTGCTTTTAGGTCACCCGGGCATAGCATTGCTGAGTTCAGATAGAATGTTTGCACACCAAGGGTCATACACCAGGGCCACACCAAGATGCCACACTGACACGTCCCAGGGACACGCCCTCCTCTTGCCTGTCTCCCCACGGGTGCCCTGCCTGTCTGGTTTCATTTCTGAGTCCTTTTTCCTTGAGGTTGAACACTGACTCGGTCGCTGATGAAAATGCCGTGGATTATGTACTCCCTGAAACATGTAGCCAGTGATGCTGACTTTCTGCAGGCACATTGGTGCAAAATCTTTTGATCTGGAAAAACACCCCATGATAGTCTTCAGATTATGATGTCATGCCAACGGAATGTTCCCTCTGAGGTCAGTCCTTCGCAGCCTGCCCATGGCTACTGCAGGTCCTTCTGGTCTGGCCCTGAGGCAGTGTGATGGGCCTGGCTATTCTGGGGCAGGATCTGAAATAGCTTTATTTCTGGGGTCCTGTGCTTGGGGGAACTGAGAGGCCTAACTCAGCACTGACCTCTAGATTAGCAGCCCCTCACATGGAAGGGTGCTTTTCTATCCATTTCCCTGGTTTGGTGGGCCCAATCATGTGCCCCCAGGAGTGGGCAAGCCCTCCACTGTGTCTGGGTCTCCTGAATAAGAAAAGTCATACCCCAGGGTGCTGGGTAGTCACTGTCAAGAGGCAGTTGTGTGTTGTGTTCTTAGTAACTCAGTCATGTCTGACTCTTTGCAACCCCATGGACTATAGGCTGCCAGGCTCCTCTGTCCATGGAATTTTTCCAGGGAAGAATACTGGAGTGGGTTGTCATTCCCTCCTCCCGGAGAGGCTTCCCTGGTGGCTTAGTGGTAAAGAATCCACTTCCTAATACACAAGACGCAGGAGACACAGATTCAATCTAGGTCAGAAAGATCCCCTGAAAAAGGAAATGGCAACCCACTTCAGTATTCTTACCTGGAGAATTCCATGGGAGGAGCCGGGCGGGCTGCATGCAGTCCGTGGGGTCCCAAAGAGTCGGACACGACTGAGCATGCACACGCACACACTCCAGGGATCTTTCCCATCCAGGGATCGAACCCACGTTTCTTGTGTTTCCTGCATTTTTAGGCAGATTCTTTACTACTACGTAGCTGGTCAAGGGGGCAAGAGAGGACAAAACTCACCCCTCAGCCTAGCTTTGCAGTCGATCCCTTAGCCTTTACCCTCCCTGACAGGGGCCCTGATTTCTAATCTGCCTGTCCAGAACCCCACGTGCTCCTGCAGGGACCGACTCTCCCCGTCCCCAACTTCTTCTATAGCACTAAGTCAGACCTATTTGACCTCTGACCCCGGTACCCTGACCTAGTTCGTGCCAGCCCTGCCCTTGTAAAAACAGACAGCCATGTTGATACCAACTTTGCCGGCTCTGATATAGAGAAAACAGCTTTAAACTTGAAATTAAGGGTTGCTGGGGGTGAGACCCGCAGTCACCTGCACGACCCCTGGCCTGCCCGCCAGCTTTCCGTCAGGAAATAGCAGGTAGGATGTAGTCACAGAGACTTCCTGTATCCAGTGGCCAGCAGAATTCACACAGTGCCCCTCCTCCACTACCCTCTTCCTAAAAGCAGGTTTTCAGGTAACAACTATGTGAATATGGAACATATGAGCAGTTCTATAAATACAATTTCTACATCACTCATGACCTCTCTTGTTTATCTTAAAAAACTGATCTGATCATCATGAACCTCCATTCATCATTTTATCTTATTATTGTAGCCAAGCGGAGCCTTGAGGGTTTCATCTCCCTTGGAGACAGGGCTGAGCAGCCTGGATTTCCAGATGTCACTGGGGATGGGGCTGGGGTGTCTGGAGGGGCCTGAGCCCACGATGCTCCCAGGCTGAGACATCCACACAGTTCCCTCTAGAGACACGTGTTTGTACTGGGGGCAGGATTCCACTCATCCACAAACCTGAGTGACACTGGCAGGACCCGATGTCATGGTGCCCGCGAGGGTTGCCTGCAGGCTGAGCGCCCACTTGAGTGGGGGGACAGGAGGTGCAACAAGAGAGGAAAAGAGCAGAGGCAGTGTGAAGATAATCAGAACTGGAGGAGAAGATGAAGTTTATGCGTGTGTGTGTATGTGTGATGTGGGTATGCATGTGTGTGGTGGCGTGGGGTGTCTGTGTGTGTGTGATGTGTGTGGTGTGTGTATGTGTGTGGTGTGTGCTTTGTGTGTGTGTGGCATGTGTGGGCTGTGGAGTCAGGACAGGGAGAGCACTGGGGAATTGCTTCTAGCACCTGGTGGTGGCACAAGGGGGTTGCCATTGCCCCTCACGTCTCCCTCCTCTCCATGGCCTGATGTAATCCATTAGGAAAGCCGCTGTGTATGAGTACTGGATTCACTTTTGGAGGTTCCAGATGCCCCATCTCCCCACCACAGAGCAGCTCTGGGCGTCCTCCGTGTGGTGGGCAGATCTGTGGATGGAGCGTAGGAAGCCTCCCTGCACCCCTGCTCTGCAGCATGCAGACAGCCTGATTGATGCCGTCCATGCAGATGTTATTGTCTGGGCAGATCAATTCCCGTGTCTCAAAAATAAGGATTTTTGCCTTGGTACTTGATCATCGACTCTATTGAATTATGTAGGCGTTTTACTCCCTTTAACACTGGCTTTCTTTCATTCTCTTAAAAAATTCCTCATCTTAGTAATGAAAAAAAATGTGTCATACTGGTTCTTGTTGTAAGGTTATTTCTCTCCATTTGCCTGAAAATTCTTTCTTACTACCTCCAGCCCCTTTGATTGATTTAACTCCTGGAAAAGCTCCTCAAGTCCGATTCTGGTCTCTGGGTCCCCCTGTGTCTAAGTCTCTAACAGACCCCCAGTCTGATATTGGCTGAGGACAGAATAACAGAGTTTCTTTATCTTGAAAGTGTCTGCAGGCTAGCTTCCAGAATGTCATTCTAGGACTGAAGTTGTAGCTGTTTCCTAGACTTCTGTTTATTTTCCGTTTCTTTACCGACTACTGTTTGAAATTGGGCTGTTGTTTGCATACTTTCGCCTTTATGTTCCTATTTCCATCTGTTCTTAAAAAAACCCCAACAAACCAAGTGAGTTTTATTTTAAACCAATCCAGATGACAGGCGCAGCCTTGACAATGCTTTGGGAACCAGCAGAAGAATATTCTCATTAAACACTCGTCTACTTGCTCAACGCAGTGCCGTCTACACTCTATTACCAGGTTTACTGCGTATCTCAGGACAAGTGTGTGTTTCTGAGGCAGCTTCCTTCACCCCAGATAAGCAATTGTTTAAGAAATTGATTTTGACATATGCTTTCGGTTTTAATGTTTCCTTTTACATTCTAAAATAATCTCCCGTTTCATGTAATTTCCTGCTGCCACATATAAAGATGTCTTCCAGGGATCCTCTCGGGAGCTTCAGTTTGCTTCCTGCAGACGTGGCTGTGGAAGGTTGACAGAGGGGCCCCGGTGCCCTCTACTTGTGGCTGTGAAAGGGACTCCACCTGGGCCCACTCAGTCCTCCTTGTGCCCAGACTAAAAGATCTCCTGCACACATTACCATTTTAAGGAGCCTTGTATGATCTAGTACTGTGTTACCACAAAAGATACGGACATCCTTGCTCATCAAGGCCTGATGAGAAATGAGGAAGAGAGAGGGGTGGAATGACCCGCTTAGTGTCTGGCTATGATTCTTGAGCTGAGACCACGTTAGGGATTTATAACAGGGCAACACATCAGAAGCAGTGCTAAGGTCAGTGTGGTGAGCCGTCCCAGGGCTGTGTCTCAACTTTTGGCCAAGAGCCCACCCTGCATCCTTCTTCAGCACCCCAGAGCAGTGAGACTCAAACAGTGTTAGTCCCTCAGTTGTGTCCCAGTCTTTGCCAACCCACGGACCATAGCCCGCCAGGCTCCTCTGTCCATGGGATTCTCCAGGCAAGAATACTGGAGTGGGTTCCATGTCCTCCTCCAGGGGATCTTCCCAACCCGGGGATAGAACCTGCAGGATCCCTGCATTGCAGGCAGATTCTTTACTGTCTGAGCCACCAGGGAAGCCCTGGATTTTCGCAGCAGCCCACTAATGATGTGAAAAATGGAGTGAAGGCCATACTCATAGAATATAATAGAACCTGCAGGTAAGGAATTGAGAGGGAAGGGTTTAGGATTATAAGCACAGGTGTGCTAATGATAAATCATCTAGGCAACCCATCAAGGAACATTCACGCAATAAATTTCAAGATATTAAGGAAAAATCAACCTCACAATCAGATCTTTCCTATAGAGAGCCTCTCTATATGGGAGACTCCCAGAACAGAAAGTCAGAAGTGGGGTTCTGGGGAGAAATGTAGTTGAAATGCTCAAATTCCAATTTCACAACTAGGAGGAGGGCATCGTGAATAATCTTAAATAGTGCTCGAATGTAGGTCTGGCCAAAGACTTAGGAGCTAACACATTTTCATGACTTTTGTCTTTTTCACTTGGAAACTTTTATTGTTCATAGCCTTCCATTTTGAGAAAATAAAACACAGTGCATCCCTTTAGCAGTCATCTAAATTATTCAGAATATCATAGTTCTAACTGAGATACTCATGAAGGCACTAAGCTATTTCCATCAGAATCCGGGGTGTGGGCATTAGAAGCCCGCAGGGTCTGTTCCAAGCATCCTCTGGATGTGACCGTAGGAGACCAGCTCTGTCTGACCCCAGTCTGACCTCAGACTTGTCTAATATATGGATATAAACACTGAGAGAGAAATCAATCTGCCCTGCCTGGTGGCAAAGTGAATTTTCATTAAGCCTGTGATCAGATACTTACAGCTGTAGTATTTGGAGGCAATGACCTGGGGTGCTGTTAGTTAGAAGGAGAAGCTGTCTGCTAGCTGAATCTGTGGGGAAACCAGCCTCAGCCAGCTTTGGGCCTAGGTGACTGAGGCCACCATTGTTGGGTGCTGGCTGCCTTAAGTAAGCAAGTAAGTGTTAGTCATTCAGCCGTGTCTGACTCTGTGCTACCGCATAGACTGTAGCCCGCCAGGCTCCTCTGTCCATGGGATTCTCCAGGCAAGAATACTGGAGTGCGTTGTCAAGCCCTCCTCCAGGGGATCTTCCTGACCCAGGGATCAAACTTGGGTCTCCTGCAGTGCAGACAGGCTCCTTACCGTCTGAGCCACCATGGGACCCCCTTATTGGAAACTGGGTGCACTGATTGTGTGTCACTTGCTGTAAGACGGCCAGCTGTAAACCAAAGCCACAACGTTGACGCTTTCAGCAGGATTGACAACTTGAGGGGTCTCAGGCCGTTCACTTTCCTGGTTTTGAGCTCATGTTTCTTCTTTTGTAAATAAGCTGAATGGCTGAAATGATCCATTAATTCCCCTCTAGCTCATCTGGGTCTGTCTTATCTGAACATATTGGTTTGGTGTCACTGAATTGTTCTTGCTCTAAATGGCAAAACGGAAAGATCCCATGGCCACCCCTCTTTGCGGCAGCAAGGGCTGTGTGGCTCTGCTCTTCTCCTTCCGTCCACCTTTCTCCTGAGGTCCATCATGGAAGATTTAGAGAGCTCACGAGTCCGCAGTAAATAGAACCAAGGGGGAAAAAAGAGCAAACCGTACCAGAAGGTATGTGAATGGCCAGGCCACGTTGAGACCATTTTGTTGCCTGTTAACTGTCTCCCAAACATGCTTCTGCGCTGATTCCTGGTGGGAAATGATGTGGAATGCAGACCGAAAAAGGTCTGAGAGCCCTGGCACAGGGTGGCATAACCTGAAGACCTTATCCCATGCCATATTTCTTTTAGTTAAGTTTCTAACTCTGGTTAGCAACAGTGGCAGCATGTAACTCTCCTAGTAGTCATGAAGGGCAGTCATATCTTTTGCAGAAATGGCCTGGGTATCACTGACCCACAGCAGCTGCATTCTGTGTTTTAAACTTTGGGTATGAACATCTCCACTGATTTAAGTGTATCAGAATCCAGAACTCTGTGCAGCAAATGAGCATCTGGAGGGCTTCTGGTTTTTTGGAGCCGCAGCAGAGATATGCAGGGCACTGTGGTGAATCAGAGCTCTGGGGCTCTTGTCTGCCTGATGATGCTCAGGGGCTAGTCTGTGGACCTCTTTTGTCCTCCCACCTCCCTTAGTCCCCTCCTTGGTAGTGGTGAAGTGTGGAGCCTTGGGGGAATGTGGGGTACGGACAACATGCCCACAGCTTAGGAGTCTTGTGCTCATGCTGAGTCATGTCTGGCTCTTGCGACTCTCTGGACTGTAGCTCGCTAGTCTCTGTCTGTGGGGTGATCCCAGCAAGAATACTGGAGTGGGTTGCCATGTGCACCTCCAGGGGATCTTTCTGACCCAGAAGATCGAATGTGTGTCTCCTGCATTGCAAGTGGATTCTTTACCCACTGAGCCATCAGGGAAGCCCCCCAGCTTCGGAAAGATGGTTCTATCTGGATGGAGAACAGTTTCAATAGGAGCCATAGGACATGTGCTGATTTTATATCCAGCTAAAGGAGCACTCTGGAGGGGAAAATTGACCAGGGGTCAACCGATCAAGGGGCCAGATCACAGTCACAGGGAAATCTCCCCCATGAACAGTGGATGAAAATGAGAAAGGGGGATGATGTCCTTTTCCATCAAGAGGTCTATAGGATGTTATGACACCCACCATTCTGGCTGTGCTAAAGAAGAGTCTGACTGCAGAGCCCAAACCTGAACAGCCAGGAGGATTAATTGGATGATCCCATCTGTCATTTTCACTTGTAATATCCCTGATTTAGGTAATAGGCAAATTATGTTAGACTCTGAACACTAAGGGGATAAGATCATGTTCTACTTAGTGACCGTCATGAATCTAGCAGCTAAATTCAGTGTATACTGGGACTAAAACTTATCTCCATTACAGTTTAAAGAAAAGTCAAGACACAGGCATCCAAAGTTTTCTATTTATTTATTTTTTGATAACACAGGGACACAATTTAATGATTTTTTTTTACAAGTCACATGTCATAAACATTCAAATAATCCATCTTTAAAAAGTATATTTACAACATTGAAAGTAATAAGGTGAAATATGAACACAAAGTTTTGTTATTTTTGTAGCTCGTTTACTGGTGGAGGGAAAGGAAGAAGTATTTATGTATTCTCACTGGATAAAGGTCTGGATGCTGACTCTGGGGTTCTGTGCCCTCATCCTGATTCGAGTTTAGGAGCTGGCTTACTCAAAATGAACTGGGATGCTCTGAGTTACTGATTCCTGGTCAGAGTGGGGTTGGTGGAGGTTGTCAGTATTATTTTAGGTACCCTCAGTTTAGCTACACTCTGTGAGGCTGTGGAAAACACCGATGGCTCAGCAGGTAAAGAATCACCCTGCAGTGCAGGAAATACAGGAGACATGGGCTTGATCCCTGGGTCAGAAAGATCCCTTGGAGGAGGAAAATGGAAACACACTCTAGTATCTTGCCTGAGAAATCCCATGGACAGAGGAGCCGGCAGGCTGCAGTTCAAAGGTTTACAAAGAGTCGAACACAACTGAGCCAGTAAACAAGCAAGCTGTGAGGCTGAATGATGCGCTGTCTACAATCCCTGGTGAAACATAGATGTTCAGATCTGTGGTTTGTTTTTTTCTTTCCTCCAAAAAATTTGCATTCTGAGTTTACATTTAAACAACACACAATTAGAGAACAGGCGTGAATGACTGATCTGCATGAATCAGCTTCTTTCTACTGAACACATGTAAATCAAAAGTGACTTAATAGCTGACTTCAAATATATACAGAAAGTATGGATAATGGAAATTCCATGGTATCTCAATTCATATTCACTGAGGGCAGGATGAGGATAAAGGAACTCAAATTGCAGCAGAAAGGAATTAGACATCAGGAAGGAAACTTCCTAACTTTGGAGATGTCTGATGGAAAAAAAATGAAGCTGCTGTCTTACGATGGATCACTGTCTTAGCCCATGAATATTTATGGAGTGAATACATGCTACCAGGCAGGTGCTGGGCTTGGCACTATAGATCCAGTCTGTAGAACAGACAGATCTACACTCTGACCACACAGCTTTGGAGTCTAGTGGGGGACACAGATATTAGGCTAAGACACAAGCAGGTAATTATAAGCTGTGACAAGTACCATGAAGGGAAGTCCGAGAGTATAAAATGGGTACACAGCCTAGGGCCAGGAGGCAGAGGAAGACCTCTCCAAGGAGGTGAGGGTTGAGTTGAGGTCTGAAGGATGACTAGAAAGTAACAGGTGGATGGAGTAGGACATGAAGCTCTGGTCGGCTGAGCAGCAGTCTGTGCAAGGACCAGGGGTCAGAGGAAGCTGTGGCTTCAGGGTAGAAACCACAGCTTCCTTCAGGGGAGAACAGTGAGGCCAATGTAGCTGGAGCCCGGGATAGGGAGAGGAGTGTGGGGAGCCCTGTATCCAAGATATAAACCAGGACCCAACCAAGAAGTTTTTGAAGAAAGTTAAGGACCTTGATCTTTCTATAAAGAGCAATGGAATCATCAATGTTGTTTGTTTTTTCCTTTATTTTTTGTAAACTGAAGTATGACAAGCTGTCTTAGTCCATTCGACCTGCTGTGAAGAATTACACAGAGCCAGTGCCTTATAAATGGCATCAGTTCACTTCTCACAGTTTCTGAGGCTGGAACACTGAGCCCAGGGGGGCCAGCATGGTGGAATTCCAGTGAGGACTTGCTAACAGGTTGCAGATGAGATTGTTCTCCTCATGTCCTCACCTGGTGGGGAGCAAAGAGCTGGGGGTTTCCTCGACTCTTACAGGGGCACTATTTCAACCTGTGTGTAGAGTCTTTGGGACCTTGTTTGAGCCTAATCACCCCTCAAGGGCCTCACCTCCTAATAGCATCACTTTAGGGGAATAGCGTTTCAACATACAATCTCGGGAGGGACACAAACATTTAGTCCACAATCATGGCTACAGAAAAGTGCCTGTACAGGCCAGCTTATCAATTTTCACAAGGCATACATTGATCGTGTAACCAGTACCCAGGCCAATACACAGAACATGATGAACACCACAGCACCTTCCCAGTCACTAGCATGCTCCCAAGGAAACCCTTTCCTAGCTGGTAATGCCACAGACTGACTTTGACCAGTTCTGAACTTTTACATAAACGGAGACATACCCCGTATTCTTGGTTTAGTTTCTCTTACTCAACAATATGAGATACATCCCCTGGCTGTTTGCAGCAATAGCTTAGTATGTGAATATGACATAATTGATCAGTTCTACTATTGATGGACAGATATTTGGGTTGTTTCCTGGGTTTGGCTCTCTGGAATAGTGCACTGTCCAATACTTGGTGATTCTACTTCACTTTTCTATTGGCTGTTTTTCTAAGATTGGAACTTAAGGTGTAACTCTTCCTTGACTTACGATGAGGTTACTTCCCTGTAAGCCCATTGTAAGCTGAAAATATTATAAGTTGAAAACACATTGAATACACCTGACCTATTCAACATCATGACTTTTAGCCCAGCCCTCTTAAGCATGCTCAGAGCACGTCCATTAGCCTGCAGTTGGGCAGAGTCGTCTGACACGAGTCTGTCTTATAATAAAGTGCTGAATATCTCATGTAATTGATTAAATGCTATACTGAAAGTGGAGTGCAGAATGGTTGTCTGGGGGCTAGTGTGGTTGTAAGTGTATCACTTGTTTGCCTTTGTGATCTCAGATCTGACTGGGAGCTGCTGCTCACTGCCCGGCCTCACAAGAAGGCATATAAACACCTACCACTAGCCTGGGAAAAGAGCACAATTCAAAAGTCAAAGTAGGGTTTCTACAGAATGTATATATGTTGTTGCAGTGTTGTAAAGCTGAAAACCCCAGCCATCCTGTCTGGGGTTGTCTGTATGTGTGTTAAACTGTAGTGCATTCTGAAAAGCCATTTTCTAAGGTGTCTGTTCTTTCTCCCCCACTCGCAGTGTGTGAAAGTTCTCACAGGTTTTACTGCAAGCAGTGCTTTGATTAGACCTGTGTTTTTCAAAGACCATGTGGGCCACTAGGAGGAGAGTGGATTGTAGAGCACAGTACACGTGGAGGGCCCTGAGGGCTGTCCTGGTGGGCAAAGGACGATGCGTGGGGATGCGGTGGGTGAAGCCAGGTGGGTAGAGAGAAGTGCACGGATGCAGGAGAGACTGGTGGGGCAATGTTGATGGCCCCAGGGCATGAGCTGGGGGTGGGAGTGGGAGAGGTGACAAGAAGGACCTCATCACCTCTTACTGCCATGCTCACCTCTTACTGCCATGACGACCAGTTAGGTGGTGGTGTTTGTCTGAACTCTGGTGATGGGCCAGGCGTGGGCAGGTGGGATCCTGATTCTAGCTTGGGCCTGTTGATTTGAGGGTCATCGGGGCTGTTCAAGTAGGGGAACAGCCTACAGGGAATCAAGGAGGCAATGAGACAGAGGCGCCCAACTCGGGAGGGCAGGAGGGCCCGTGGGCCTGTGGTATTGATAATCACAGGAGCGCTGATGAGAGGAGGGCACCTGGGAGGAGAGCAGCCAACCCAGTCCCATGACTTCTTCGTTTCAGAGAAGTTTTTCCTAATGTAATTTTGAACACATTTTAAAGGAAAAAAATTTTTATTTTATTTCAAGTTGAAGATCATTAGGCAACTTACTGTATATGTGGTGGGGACATGAGTGGGGAAGTGGGAAGTGTGTTTGTATTTGCTGTAGGACACCACGAGGCTGGGGACAGAGGGTCTCTGTCTTAATTTCTTGGGCTATCTTAACAAAATACCACACGCTGGGGGGCACCATCAACAGTATGTGTCCTCAACAGCTGTGGAGGCTGGAAGCCACGATCATGGTGTCGGTAGGGTTGGCTCCTCCCGAAGCCTTTCTCGCTGGCTTGTCGATCGGTCTTCTCTCCGCATCCTCACATCGTCCTCTGTCTGTGCTTGCCTGTGTCCCAATCTTCTCTTCTTGCGAGGACGTCAGTCAGTGGATCAGAGTCCAGCCTGGTAACTCTCTTCCCTCTTTCAGGACCCTGTCTCCTGGTAACCTCACACTCTGAGGTCCTAGGGCTTAAGGACCCCAGTGTATCTTTCCCAGAGGAATCTGCTTTTTCCTGTGATACCCTCTCAGTCAAGGTCCTGCATTTGGACCAGAGCTTACCTGTCCTTCACTCTACACATTCAGGAAACTCTAACTTGTCCCTGCTTTGTGTCTCACTGGCAACCAAGCTAGGCAGTTAGAATTTCTAGAGTCAGCAGAAATTGTCTTATCATACAAGGCTTCCAAGCAACCAGAAAATTTGAAGCAAAGCCATAATAATCATGACCACAGACCTTGAATGTGTGCCTTTAACTTGTTTCACTTGTTTCTTAACTTGTTTCTTTTCAAATTCACATCTAGCCCCTGCCCTCCACCAGCCCCACCAACTCCGTGGAGGAGGTATTATTTCCCACTTCATTGAACTGTTGAGCAGCCTGTGATGTGGGTCACATGCTTGGTCAGTAGAGATGAGGCGTCTGTCCAGGCCCGCCTCCGCCCCTCTCCATCCTGCTGCGGGCTCGGGCCACGAGGGCCACACCAGGACCTGGCTCCTCTCAGGTTTTCAAAACACAGTTTAGCTAGAAGGAGCACTGTTGGCACAGTGATTTTTAATAGTTATCTTTTGGGTGCTGCTGCTGCTGATGCTAAGTCACTTCAGTTGTGTCCAACTCTGTGCGACCCCATAGACAGCAGCCCACCAGGCTCCCCCGTCCCTGTGATTCTTCAGGCAAGAACACTGGAGTGAGTTGCCACTTCCTTCTCCAGTGCATGAAAGTGAAAAGTGGAAGGGAAGTCGCTCAGTCGCGTCTGACTCTAGTGACCCCATGGACTGCGGCCCACCAGGCTCCTCCATCCATGGGGTTTTCCAGGCAAGAGTCCTGGAGTGGGGTGCCATTGCCTTCTCTTTTGGGTGAATGTACTGTTTTTCCCAATTCAGGCTGATTTACTTGCAGGGCTTGTAGTTAGGGCTCTGACAGCTACGGAAGAGATTATCTTTAATACTCCGCAGAACCATGAGAAACAGCAGATAAAGAAGCACGTTTCACGGTGGCACACGCTCCCCATCATCTCACACTGAGCAGTCTCCAGCATTCCCCACATCCTGTCTCATCCATTCATGAAAAATAAACCTGACTGGAATTAGATTTGCAAATCTCTGGGAGAAAATGTGTTTGTGAGTTTTCTGTTCTACACCTCACAACAGTTTATTTCATACTGTTCTCATCTGTCTGCCTCACTTTCTTCTCACACAAATCCTTCAGGCGTCACTTGAATAAGCAAAGCATATTAAATAGGAAATGTCTTGTTTCTCATGTCCTGTCTCGCTGTGGTACCTGTGCCGTTTGTATATCACCGTTGTCTGTACAATGAGGTGGTTTTACGTTTGTGTTGAGAAGCTTCAATCACTGTCCCTCATCAGATTTGCCTCATGGAACCGAACGGTTGATGTGTATTTGAATGTCTCCTTGATAGCATTAGGCCCATGAGTTAGCTCAGAGAAAGATCCTTTATCCAGATGTGAATGTGGAATGGCTTAAAATGTATGGCCAGCCCACAATGTGTTCATCATTGTGCTTAATGTTAGGCCTGCAGAGATGCTTACAGCATTCAGGGTGCATAGCTGGGTACCTTCCTGTTTGTATCAAATATGCAGGAGAAGAGGGAGTGGGGTGAGAGGGAGAAAAGCAGGAGAGGGAGATGGAAACAGAGAACACAAGAGCAGAGTAAGGCAGTTCCTTTTTCCAGAGGCCTCTAGCATAGCGCTGAAGACACGCAGGAAGCTGAGCAGTCAATATGCGGAGCAACAGACGCTACCCAAACAGATATCTGCAGGCTGTCGCAGGCAGAAAGAGACACACGAAGGGAGGACAACAAATGTGACTCCAGACCCTGTTCTAGGTGCAGAAAATAGAGCAATGAGCAAAAAAGCCATGCCGCGTCTGCCCTCGGGAAGCTCGTATCCTTGTAGGCACAGGGTAGTCAGGCAGCCAGGTGGGAAGGGTGGGCCTGGAGCTGAGAAGAGCACAGGCTTTAGAGTGAGGTTTGAACAATCCAGGGGATATGGGGCAGTCAGAGAGAAGCTTCCCTGGTGGCTTGGATGGTAAAGAATATGCCTGCAATGCAGGAAACCCAGGTTTGATTCCTGGGTTGGGAAGATCCCCTGGAGAAGGGAATGGCTACCGACTCCAGTGTTCTGGCCTGGAGAATCCCATGGACAGAGGAGCCTGCCAAGCTATAGTCCATGGGGTCACAAAGAGTCATGAGATAACTGAGTGACTTTCACTTTCACTTTCAGAGGGAGGCAGGCAGGGTCAACACCAGGCCCCTAGGAAAGCGTCTGGATTCCAAGCCAGGGAGCAGAAACTGTCTTCTGAGGCCATGAGGAGCCTGGCTGTTTTCCATGAGGGCCCTGAGGTTGGACTTGCAGAGCTTGGCAGAGGTGTGCAGGGTGGAGAGGGCGGGCCTCAGGCAGAGCCCACTCAGGACCTTAGGAGGGGAACGTACCTGTGGACACACACAGTGGGCCGAGGGGCAAGCGGGCCACAATTCCAAGGTGGGGCAGTGCTGGGGAGCGTAGGGGTGAGGATTCTGGAAGGACCTCCGGAGTTCTAGCTTTCCACTGGGTCATGACACTGTCCACTGAAGGATGGGACGGATGAAAAGGGTCAGGTCTCAGAAACTGTGCTCAGTTCAGATTTGGCCATCTCACTTGTGAATTATGGAATTCCTCCTGCTCCACCCGGTAGTGCATTGGAAGGATGAGGTCTTCTTCCTGGCATTTGTGGAGACTTGCTTCCCGGTTGTGTTATTCCTCAAAGACATCACGTGTCCTTGGTGTAGCAGGGACTGTTTGTAGGAGGGACTGTTAACGCTTTCATGGTGGGGAAAGGAAACCAAGGCTGGCGCTGGTTAAAAAGCAGAGTGTGGGGACCCAGAGGATGCGCCTGGGTGAGTGACACCAGATCTAGTGCTTTTCCACTAAAAGCCCCCAGGGTTTTCCAGGGCTGCCTGAACCCCCTGGATGGAAAGTTAGGTGATACCAGCTCCCACCCCCGTGACAGGGGGTCAGCCAACTGAATGGCAGCTCCTGGTGTCCTAAGGTGAGGTCCTGGTGTCTAGGGACCTAGGGAGGGTGGTGGGGTAGGGGCAGGTCTGGATTCCTGCCTCTCTGCATCCACCATCCCAGCCACTCAGCCAGTGCCCACCTGTGTCTGGTAGATACGTTCTCTCTTCTGAGATGTTTTTGCCTGTGAAAAAGCCCTTGCCGTGGGCGAGAATGGCATTTTGTGTCTGACACATGTGTTGTTGATGTGTGATACTATATGTTATCAGTTCAGTTCAGTCGCTCAGTTGTGTCCGACTCTTTGCCTGAACTGCAGCATGCCAGGCCTCCCTGCCATTACCAACTCCTGGAGTTTACTCAAACTCATATCCATTGAGCTGGTGACTTCATCCAACCATCTCATCCTCTGTCATCCCCTTCTCCTCCTGCCTTGAATCTTTCCCAGCATCAGGGTCTTTTCAAATGTGTTAGTTCTTTGCATCAGGTGACCAAAGTATTGGAGTTTCAGCTTTAGCATCATTCCTTCCAATGAATATTCAGGACTGATTTCCTTTAGGATGGACTGCTTGGATCTTCTTGCAGTCCAAGGGACTCTCAAGAGTCTTCTCCAACATCACAGTTCAAGAGCATCAATTCTTTGGTGCTCAGCTTTCTTTATAGTCAAACTCTCACATCCATACATGACTACTGAAAAAACCATAGCTTTGAATAGATGGACCTTCGTTGGCAAAGTAATGTCTCTGCTTTTTAATATGCTGTCTAGGTTGGTCATAACATTTCTTCCAAGGAGCACCATATGTTATGTTAATATAATAAATATAACAGGAAACTTGGGCTGGGAATCTGCAATGTGTCTTTGTGTGATCCAGTTCTTTGGAAGGAATCAGTCCAGGATGGGAGAAAGAATGACTTAAGACAGGAGTGTCTAACTTGGAGGGCTTTCCAGGTGATGCTAGTGGTAAAATCCCTGCCTGCCAATGCAAGAGACCTAAGTGATATGTGTTTGATTACTAGGCTGAAAGGTCCTCTGGAGGAAGGCATGGCAACCCACTCTAGTATTCTTGCCTGGAGAATCCCACAGAGGAGCCTGGCGGGCTACAGTCCATAGGGTGGCAAAGAGTTGGACGTGACTGAAGCAACTTAGTATGTGACTTGGAGGGGCATACAGGGAGGGTCCCCCTCTTTCCATCCTCCTCTCTCCTCTCTCCACCAGTATCTCCCACCTTCTGTGGTCTCTAAGGCTTGGGGCAGACCGGCTTTAGAACTTTGTATTAATAGATCACAGTGCTTATCTTCATGAAACAGAGAATTACAGACTCTTCAGTTGATGCCTGGTTAGCAGGCAGACAGTTTGAACCAGCTGGCTGTAAAAGGCATTTTTAATAAAACTTACCTCTGATTTAAAATAAAAATGCTGCCTCAGAGATTTTGGACTGCAACAGACGAGGAACTGACAGGTGGGATCTTTCATGCAAGACTTTTGCTGGGGCTAAAGGGAAATATCTGATAAGATTGCTTGCCCAGGGAGGAAGGAGTAATTGGGTTTTCTCTCTTGCCCCCTTGCATCTAGCCTGCTGTTATTATGACAGGACCACAGAAGTTCTAAAAGCTGAATCACAGTTTATATTTTTAGCATTTCTGAACTATTGAGATAAGATGGAGGGAAGGAGTGCAGTGGGGGAGTAAGTTCTTGCCCCACTTCTGTGATAATTACTGTCTGCGTGAAAGTGTGAGGCGAGATATTCAAATCTGATTTAGCTTGTCCATAGCAAACTGTCGGGGAACCAAAGCCTTAGCTGAAGACCATGAGCTGAAGTCCAGGAGTCTATCTTTCAAAACCTTAAGACAATGACTTCTCCCACTCTTGTGTGTTGGTGGTGCTACCATTTTCTGGGTCTTTCCAGATCAAATAAGTTTATGTGTCCATCTTGTGGATATGCATTCTATGAATGCATGAGGTTCTGAAGCATTTTCTCCCTAATCCTGCTAGTGGTGACAGTGGAAGAGGAGGAGGGGGAGGAGGAGGAACGGGAGGAAGGCAGAAGGGGAGGAAGAGAGGGAGGAAGAGAGGGAGGGGGAAGAGGAAGGGGAGAGAGCCCTGGGAGCTTGCTGCTAAAATAAAAAGAACTAAGATTATGACAATATTATTCTCCCTCAGCTGTCATACTCCTTATAACAATGAGAAATAACCTTATGGTGATTTTACTTATCAAACATTATTAGCAAGTCTCGCTCTTTATTGTTTGCTTATGGGATGTCTTCAAAACCCTTGGGTAGTTTCTATGGGTTAAAAGTTCCAGGTAAGTTTGATCATTGAGGAAATAATTTTCTTGAAGGAAAGATGTATCTGAGTTTTTAAGGAAAGAACACACACTTGGGACAACCAGAATGTTCATTTCTCTCCCTTCCTTCCCCTGGGCGCTGAATGCCTTATCTGGGTCAGTCCAGTTGCCATCTTTATTTCCAGATGTGTGTCTTATGGAACACGAGTAATATGGACTTCTCAAGTCTTCTAGCAATTTATTCCCCTTAGGTAAATTTTGCAAAATGATTTAAAGCACCCAGTGCTTGGCTCTGAAAGCCAATAAAATGGGATGAAGGCATTGGACATGACTTGGAAACAGGTGAAACAGAACAGACCTGTGTTCTTTCTAATATAATTTTATTTTAAATGCAAGTTATTGCTCTGCTTTCCCCAATATCAGACAGCTGGTTCCTTCTTGAAGCAACTCGTGAAGACAGATGGACCAACCGTTTTCTCAAAGTCTTGGCTGCTTCCATGGCGCCATTTTCCCAACCCGCTCAGTGCCCCAACTTCTTCCCATGCCAACCTCCGTTCTCCTGGCACTAAGTAGTTGTCTAGAGTTGACTTTTTATTTTCCATTTAATGTTGGGAAGATGAACATAAGGTGCCAGGCTGGATTATTGTGTTCATCGACAGATGGATTTGTTCTATTTCCATAAGCATTCATTCCCTTTGCGGAGCATCTGAGCCCTGGTACCTCCTTTAGAGAGTGTGTAGTCCTCCCCTAGCTTTTCTTTCAAATTTGTATGTTGTGAGTTATGCCGTTAAATTGATGGGACCAGGTGGTTGTTACCTGGCCATTAGTCCATTTTTCTGTTTTCTACTGTACGTACCTATTTCTGTTCTTTAAAGCATGGAGTTATTTGTAAGTAATAACTCTAATTTATATTTATAATTACATTATATTAATTACAGATATCAAATCAGTATAAGAGAGGAAGGAAAATAAAGTGAGGATTGACAACTATTATGTGTCCTTTGAATTTTAGGACACTTTACCTTACTTCCTCACATTGATTTTCTATCCAGAATTGTTGCTTTATAATTGGAGTATTTCTTTTATGAACAAGTAAACAAAATACTGTACAATTATGAAGTGAATAGACTCTAGCTACACATAGCAACATGGATGAGTTCCATATACATAATCTCAGTGAGAAAAACAAGTTCCAGAAAAATATATGCAGTGCAACACTTATTATTTAGAAATATGCAAAACAACATTTTATTATGTTAAAGGACATGTACACGTGAAGGAAGAGCATAAATCCATGTGTGGGAACAATAAGCACCTAAAACTGCCCCCTCTCAGGCAGGTAGTGGGGTTACACCCACAGAAGAGGGGTCAGCGCCACCAGTACAGGCTTTCCATCCCTCTGCCCCCCTGCCTCTTCATACCACACACACACGCTTCCCTCTGTGCAGTCCTGCCTCTTTTTCTTTTTTCTTTCCATCTACTTTTTTCCGCATGTAAACAATGCGTGCTAACCCACTTAGTCATGTCTGACTCTTTGCAGCCTATAGACTGTAGCCCGACAGGCCCCTCTCTCCTTGAAATTCTCCAAGAATACTGGAGTGGGTACCCATCCCCTCTCCAGGGGATCTTCCCTACCCAGGGATTGAGTCTTACATTGGCAGGCGGGTTCTTTACCACTTGCCACCTGGAAAACACATGTAGACAATGGACATTTTTTTTTTAAATTGAAGTATAGTTGACTTACAATATTGTGTTAGTTTCTGTTGTACAAGAAAAGTGAATCATATATATATATATATATATATATATATAGATAGATGAAATCTTCTCCACATTCTTTTCCATTATGTTTTCTTATATATATTGAATAGTTCTGTTTGCTCTACAGTAGGTCCTTGTTGTTTATGTATTTTATATATCGCAGTTTGTATCTGTTAACCCCAGACTCCTCGTTTACCCCTCCCCTTCTTCCCCCTTGGTAACTGTATGTTTGTGTCCTGTGTCTGTGAGCCTGTTCCTGTTCTGTAAATGTGTCCATTTGTGTCATATTTTAGATTCCACACACGAGTGACATCATGTAGTGTTTGTCTTCTCTGACTTCACTTAGTATGGTCATCTCCAAGTCCACCCATGTTGCTGAAATCACATGATTTCATGTTTTTTTTTATGGCTAATATTCCATTGTGTGTGTATATATATATATATATATATATATACACACCCCATCTTCTTTATCTCTTCATCTTTTGATGGACATTTAGGTTGCTTTCATATCTTTGTTGTTGTTGTTCAGCCGCCAAGTTGTGTCCAGCTCTTTGTGACCTTGTGGACGGAAGCACTCCGGGCTTCCCTGTCCTTTACCACCTCCTAGAGTTTGCTTAAACTCATGTTCATTGAGTCAGTGCTTGGTTATTTTAAATAGTGCTGCTGTGAACATAGAGCTGCATGTGTCCTTTTGAATTATAATTTTGACCTCATATATGCCCAGCAATTGGATTGCAGCAGCATATGGTAGTTCTATTTTTAGTTTTCTAAGGCACCTCCATCGGAGAAGGCAATGGCACCCGACTCTAGTACTCTTGCCTGGAAAATCCCATGGACAGAGGAGCCTGGTGGGTTGCAGTCCATGGGGTCGCTAAGAGTCGGACACGACTGAGCGACTTCACTTTCACTTTTCACTTTCATGCATTGGAGAAGGAAATGGCAACCCACTCCAGTGTTCTTGCCTGGAGAATCCCAGGGATGGGGGAGCCTGGTGGGCTGCTGTCTCTGGGGTCGCACAGAGTTGGACACGACTGAAGCGACTTAGCAGCAAGGCACCTCCATATCGTTCTCCATAGTGGCTGCACCAAGTCACATGCCTGCAAACAGTACAGGAGGTTCCCTTTTCTCCACTCCAGTATTATTGTTTGTAGACTTTTTAATGATGGCCATTCTGACTGGTGTGAGGTGATACTTCATTGGCTTTGATTAGGAGAAATACTGACTGCTCCTTTTAAACATTACTTTTTCAAAAGCTTTTTAGAAGAGCAGTGTTGCTCATATCTTGCGTAGTTCATAATTCAGGTTGTGCTCAAAAGACTGAAATCAGTCAATACTAAAGGGAGCTGGGGTTTGTTCCACATTTGTGGTTCTATTATTTGGGGGGATCTTGGAACTGTGTTACAAGGAATTGTTTCTCCTAAACTCCAGAATTTGCTTAGAGAGTGTTTTTCTCCTTGATTTGCTAAAATTTGATTTCCTCTCATGGATTTTTCAAGGTGTGCCATAAGTTGTGTAGTTGCTCTTCAGTTGTACCAAACTTTACTATAAACCATGCATTTTTAACTCCCATGTATACATGGGAGTGATCTCTGCCTTTGATGGCTCCAGTCTTGTGTAAGCAAAAAGCATAGTGACTGATTAAACAGAGGGAAGGAAATCTCTTTTTCCTTCCCATGAGAACCCATAGTAAAGTTCCCATGAAATTATGTGCTGTGCATACACAAAATAGAAAACTGTCTACACAGCATTCATTGAGCACAAATTTACCTTCACAAAGCAAAAATAAAAGTCAAACAGAGAAGGCACATCTGCTATATATTTATTTTTATTTTTTAAATAACATCACAGAGTGTTTGGAATCCCTTTAAATAATTCTCTATGTAATTCCACTTATACAAGGTACCTATAGTTGGCAAATTCTTATAGACAAATGTGGAAGAAGGGTGCCATGGGCTGGGAGAGGGGGTATGGGGAGTTAGTGTTTAATGGAAACAGAGTTTCAGTTTGAGATGATTAAAAATGCTTCAGGGATGGATGGCAGTTCATCCCTGGTTGTTCAACCATGTGAACATAACTTAGTGCTACTAAATCATACACTTGAAAATGGATAAAATGTTAAATTTTATGTTATGTGTATTTTACCACAGTTTAGAAACGGACACTATATCCTGATAATTTCGACAAATTTCCCGTTTACTGATAAACCTGAGCATGTGTTCTTTCTGGCTATTGAATGCATTTTGATTCTTTTCCTTTGGGTGTCCCATTCAGCATTTTAGCTTATTTTAATAGCTAGAGCTATGCTCATGTTTTCCTCCCATGCCAAAGAGTGGGAATCAGGTGTTCGTCTCCCACCATCTGTCTGACAGCAGCCCTGAAGCCTCATGGGATTGGAAGGTGGAATTACTCACATGGAGTTTCTTGCCCACTGGCTTGGCCTTGCCCTCCACTGTGTTAAAATATAATGTACTACACAGAAAATTTGAGATAGAGATAGAGCAACAGATCAGGAGACAACTGCCATTGACAAGGTCATTTGTTATTTAATATCACAGATTTCGAGAGGAGAGGCAACCATGCCATGGGGGCCACATGGGGAAGCTCTGTGGTCCATCAGGAGGCAGAGGACGGGGGAAGAGGGTGAGAGCCTTCACTGTGGTCTCCATGAGAAGGAACAGGAGAGGCAGGGCCAGCGGGCTCAGACTTCGGGTCATTTGAGGGCTCTGATGTCGGGGCTTCCCTGGTTGTCTGACTCCTAGCCCCGGGTGGCCGGGCCGTGGTGAGCGGGGAACCGCATGGCCCACAGAGGCTGTGCTGGGAGGGGTGGACTTTCTTGGCTGCTCAGAGGGGAACTGACCAGCCTTTAGCCAGGACCTCAAAACCGAGTCAAGAGAATGTTTTTAAAACCTGTGTTCCATCCAGCAGGCCATCTCTTCCCAGCAGAAAGGCAGCGTTTCGAGTGTCACGGCACTGCTCCATGTGGACTCGCGCACCCGTGTTTGAGCGGTGGCAGAACCTGTGGCCGCCCCTTTCTCGAGGCTGACTGCAGCCTCAGCTCAAGAGACATGTGTTTCCCTGCAGTCACCGACCCAGGGGGGTGGTTTGGCCCAATGCCACGGATGTTTCAGGATGGGGTTCCAAATACATCACAAAAGGAGGTGCCTCACCGCAGAGCCTCTTCTGGGCTTAGCTGCTCTACACAGAGCATAGTTACCCCCTGGGAATGACCACCCAGAGGTGAAGAGTGGTCAGGCCTCAGATGGGTGAGGTGGGCATGAGAAACCAGGAGCTGGTTTCACAGAAGTAATGCCTTGTCCTCCATAACGCTTCAAGAGCATTGACTCCATTAGCACAGAACAGGAAATTCTCAACTCAGGTATTCATTCAGGAATATTTCCATGAGAGGCAGCGTATATGATGGTCAAGGGCATGGGGTGTGGCTCCGGATGGCCTGTCAGTGGCTCCCCTCATTTATGGTCTGTGTTCTCAGGTGAACTGCTGAACCACGCACTGCCTAGGCATCCTATGTGTAAAATAAAGATGATAACACGAAGCTCATAGGATTCTTGTAAGGACTAAAGGAGAACACACTGATAGAAAGATCAGAGCTGTACCTGTTAAAGAGGATGGTGAGTATGGTACTTTACCATTCATCTATGCTAGGTATTAAGACATGTGAGATGTGGTCTCCATTCTCATGGAGTCTGCTGGGGGAAATGAATATAAAAACAGGCAGTTGGAGAACAATTGATGAGTTTTCTTATTTGGAGCATAAAGGAGGGGGTCACCTCACTTTCTGGGGTTATCAGGGTAAACAAGTGACATATGAAAAAAGACACTTTATTTAAATATTAAAGGATATACAAACAAAGGGAAGGCAATTCTCCGAGTAGGGAATAGCTCATCTAAATGACTGCGAAGCCTGGTCAGTGTTTTAGAATGTGGCATCCTCCAGAATTAAAAGCACAACATGTGGCAGGTTGGGGGAGGTTAACAGCAGGTTGTCAGTTTGAAGTGAAAACTCAAACCCAGATTCAAAACACCTTGGGTCATGTGTGTGTGTGTGTGGCTGGTAAAATTCCATAGTCTTGAAAGCTTTACATGCTAAAAACTGATAAATGGAATCAGATAACATACATTCACTTCTGCCTGTCATCTTTTATTCAGCATAATATTTTTGAGGTTCATCCATGATTTGTGAGTATCCGTAGTTTACTCTTTTTTTAGTGCTGAGTTGTTTTCCTTTATATGAGTGTAACTTATTTATTCATTTTCCTGCTAATGGACACTGAGGATTGTTTCTAGTTCTTGACTAATGTGCCTTAAGCTTCTATGGACATTATTATATACATCTTTCCTGTTTTCATTTTACTTGAGTAAATCTAAAAGTGTAGTTACTGGGTCATAGTGCAGGCACATGTTTAATTTAATCAGAAACGTCCAAAATTGTACCATTTTATATCCTATCAACATGGCTGGAGAGTTATAATTGTTCCGCATCATTACCAACATTAGGCATCATCTGTCCCTTTCACTTTAGCCATCCTAAATAGCTATTCATTCGCGACGTACTGGTAACTATTGGTATTGAGCAATTTTTCCTGTGTTTATTAATCACTTATATATATGTGTGTGTGTGTATACATATATTTGTGTGTGTGAAGTGCCTGTCTACACCTTTTGCCCACGGTTTTGTTGGGCTTTCTGTTAACTGTTAACTTTGAAGGAAGCTATGTATTTTGAAATCAAGTCTTTTGCATGTATATTTATTCCAGCTATTTTCTCCTGCTCTGGAGACTTTCCTATCTGTTTCTTAATGGTGTCTTTGGATGACTAAAAATTTCTTCTAATTTTGTTGAAATCTGTTTTATACCTCTACCAGATTTCTATGACATTTGTTTACTACCTCTGTTATGTTACATTGATTGATTTTCACACACTAAATAATGTTGCTTCCCACAGAAACCCTACTTGGTCATGAAATATTATGCTTTTTACATACTGTTGGATTTGATTTGCTACTGTTTGATTAAGGATTCTTTGCCTATGTTTATGAGAGTAATTGGTTTATGTTTAGATCAGGGTTATGCTGCCCTCATAAAATTGAGAAGTATTGCCTTCTGAAAGTTTGTGTAAAATTGGTATCTCCCCCCTCTTAAATATTTGATTATATCTAACAGTAAAGCTACCTGACTTTGGAATTATTTGAATAAGGCTCAAGATTACAAATTCAACTTGTTTAAATAAATATAGGGTATTCAGATTAAGTATTATAATTCTTGTCTTTTTTTGGGAGAGTGTAATTTGCATTCTTGGGGCTTCCCTGGTGGCTCAGTGGTAAAGATAGGTTTGATCCCTGAGTAAAGAAGATCCCCTGGAAAAGGAAATGGCAACCTACTCCAGTGTTCTTGCCTGGGAAATCCCATGGACAGAGGAGCCTGGAAAACTACAGCCTATGGGGTCACAAAAGACTTGGATACAACTTGTGACTAAATAGCAACAATTTGCACTCTTGAGAAAATTTTCTGTTTCATCTAATTATATTTACAGTATATATGGTGTAACATTATTTGAAAATAGATTGCTTAATTCCCAAACATTTGGAGACTTCCTAGATATCTTTTTGTTATTGCTTTCTAATTAAATTATGTTGTGTTCAAAAAACATTCTTGGTATGATTTTAACCTTTTTTGAAGTTATTGAGACTTGTTTTACAGGTAGCATATTGTTTATCTTGGGTAATATTCTCTGTGCACATGAAAATAATGTAATTTCTGCAATTATTGGGTATATGTTCTATAATGTCAAGGAAGTTATATTGATTGATAGTGTTCAAAGCTTCTCTATTCTTGCTTCTTATGTCTACTTGATCTATCCCCCTATTGGGAGGAGTATGTTGGAATCTCCATCTATGATTCTGTCTGTTCTCTTTTTAGTTCAATGAAATAATATATTTCAATGCTGTATTATTTAAGCATTTTGATGCTTCAAGTATTTTGATGCTCTATTAAAAAATACACATTTAGGATCATTAAATGTTCTTGACAAAGTCTCCACTTTATTGTTATGAAATGTTCTTTGTCACCTATGGAGTTGGTGATGAACAGGGAGGCCTGGCGTGCTGCGATTCATGGGGTCACAAAGAGTCGGACACGACTGAGCGACTGAACTGAACTGAACTGATGTCAGTACTCCTTTTTCTGAAGTCTACTTTATCTGGTTTGAATATAGTTATTTCAGGTTTCTTACAATTAGTGTGAACTTGATGTATCTTTTTCCACTTATTTACTTTTAACCTATCTGTGTCTTTATATTTAAAGTGGGTTTCTTGGACATATACTGTAGTTTGATATCTGCTTTTTTGTCCACAAGACTGGCAATTTTCTCTTTTAACAGCAATCATTAATCCATTTATATTTAATATGATTACTGTGTTTGAATGTAAGTCTACTGTTTTGCTGTTGGTTTTCTATTTTTTCTGTGTGTATTTTTTTTTATTCTTTTTCTTATTCATTTACAATTGAGTCTTTTTCAGTGTGATATTTTATCACTTCTCTTAGATTATTACTATTCCACTGTTTTCTTTTCTACAGTGTTTGCTCTATGGTTCACATTGTGCACCTTTAATTTATCACAATCTGTATTCAAGCAATGTTATATGGTATATATTACAGATATAATTAATCTAAAGTAATATGTGACAGGTAAAAGTGAAAGTTGCTCAGTAGTGTCTGATTCTTTGCTACCCCATGGACTGTAGCCCACCAGGCTCCTCTTTCCATGGAATTCTCCAGGCAAGAATACTGGAGTGGGTTGCTATTCCCTTCTCCAGGGAGCAAACCCAGGTCTCCCACATTGCACCTGGGTTCTTTACCACATGAGCCACCAGGGAATTTTTATCAAATATAGTAAGAATTTTACAACTATATACTTTTATTTTCCCTTCCTTTTTTTTTTTGCTGTCATTGTTTTACTTTTCTCTCTCTCTCTCTCTCTCTCTATCTATCTATATATATATATATATATATATGTATTATAAACACAAATCAATAAGACTTTCAAAATTACATTATTGTTCCTTTTTCTGGGATAAACTGTTATTTTCAATACCATGCTGGATTTTTACTAATTTATCTTTGCATCCATATTGGTAAATTAAATTAAATGTAATGTTGTCTCTTCACACTGTCTTTTACCGGTCTTGGCACTGAGGCTATATTAGGCTTGTAAAGTGACTGGGCAAGTGTCCCTCGTGTTCTCTTCCCAGGTCTCCGTCCTTCTGGGCTGCTGCAGCAATCTGAGAGCTGGTCTCTACCCATTCCCTCATTTTGACATATACTCCTGCTCCCAGCACTATTTCCCATAGTGCAATGATTCTTCTAAAATACACATCCCGTGATAGTAGCTAAGTATCTATTTGTTTTCTGGGGTTTCGCTGCACAACGCTAGCTGCAATGATGTCATCTGGCCAAAAGACCAGTACTGGATCACAACAGGTTTTCTATCACCATATTCCCACTTCATGTGGATTTCAGTTGTATCAACGATGGTATTAACAGCTGCTGCCCCACCATCATTTTTCACGCAATTACTTGTATGCTGTGATCTGGAGCCTGGTTAGATGGGGATATTCAGGGAATGGTCAGGGGTATGGCAATGCAAATGCAGTGACCTGACATTCTCTGTATTTCCCCTGAATTTGGGGTCCAGGGCAGACTGTTACAACAGGCGTATAGATAGTGTTTAAATAATTGGTACAAAAATCTGTCCAAAAAAGGTTGCCTCTTCATAGAGGTCTAGACCACCCTCCAAGATATAACTTGTACTGAGAACTAGTCCTTTTGGAGATGCAGGCAAGGTGCCATTTCTGAAACTGTTGGAAAAGAAATAGATCAGGTGCCACATTTTTTTCCCCTTTTAGTTTATGCTTTTCACTGTTCTCCCTTCATCAATAAATGGTGGGGTTCCTTAACCTTCCTGGTGCCCTTGCGGGAAGTGGGCTAACGCACCAAAAGGTAGTCATTCCAGTTTTATCAAGGAGGACATGGGGCTCACGCAGGTTGTGTAAAGGGCCCCCCAACACATGTAACCAAGCAAGGCTGCAAAATAGGCCCCAGGGTCAGACTCGATTCAGAGCTCAGTGCTGTGGTCTCTTCACCAGTGTCCTTACAGGATTGATGTGAGGAATTAAAGAAGCTGGTGCATAAAATGTGCACCCAGTAAAGTTGCCATCACTGGGGACTGAAGCACTGTCTATAATTCATTCTAACAATTCAGCGGAAGGTAGTATTGAGTACTGACTTGCGAGCCACCAGACCTTTTGTCAGGTTCTGTGGGTGAACAAAAGGTGATTGAAAAATGATCCCCAGCATCACTGGCTGGTATGGATGAGAATCACACAGGATCAGGCACGTGACCCCACAGGGCTATATCAGCAGAGCAGTGGGAGCTGGGAGCAGGAAGGGGCAGGTGATTCATTTTGCCTGGCAGGGTTTTGCAAGACTTCAGAGAGGAAGTGGCAGCCGAGGTAAACGTTGAAGGAAGATTGAAATTCATCAGATAGATGATGTGGGCAGGGCACTTGGAATAGAGGGAGGGCGGGTTGCAGTCAGACCTTGGTGAACTGACTCGGGCAAGCTTCTGCTGGAATCACAGGGGGTCTTGGATTAATAGTCAACCTTGCTGTCATTTCTTTGTTACTCTGTCTTTTCTTTGAAACGAATGGGGCTTTTTGATCTTTTATCCTTGTGTTTCTCCTTTCTGGGTTACAGTGGCACGTTGCTTTATTTTCCCCTGATAAATTGACTGGTCCAGATAGCATTTCAGTTATCATTTATGGAACAAGGCCAAAATATTTCTTTCACACACACCACTGACTAAATTGTCCTTTTCTTTCCCTTTTTCCACAATGACCTTCAGCCTATTTGTAACATCTGAAGAACTCCTTTGCGGTGACATTTTGTGGTCATTTATTGTTGCGTCAGCTGCCTTGGGCTGCTGTCAGGGCTAGATAGCAAAGTTGCGTGGCTGATTTTGAGCTGGTCTGCATGAGCTGGTGTAACCACCAGGCCCCACGGTGCATTTAACGCTGTTTATTTCACACCTGATCACTGGCATATTCAGGAACAGATAGCACTTTCTCTGTCAGTTTCTCCTTTAAGTAAGTAAAGTCACTCAGTCGTGTCTGACTCTTTGTGACCCCATGGACTGCAGCCCACCAGGCTCTTCAGTCCATGAGATTCTCCAAGCAAGAATACTGGAGTGGGTTGCCATTTCCTTAGGGTTAGCTTAAGCCAGGGCTGTCTTAACTTTTGCTTTTTTTTTTTTTTTTTTAATCAGAGAAAAATCTAGTTTCAAGTGGAGAACCACCGAAGTAGGATTTTAGAGGCTCATTCCTAGAGCAAGGAGTATGGAGAAGGTTCTTGATTCAGTATATTCAAGCAAATATGTTTTGAATCTCATTACAAGAATATTTCTACTACACAAGGAGTTGGAGATTTGGTTGTGGCCCTCAAGGAATGTAGAATCACGAAGAATTATATTAAAATGTTAGATATTAATATTAGACAACATGCAAGATGTAATTGAGTGAAGTAAAGCAGTATAAACTGTACACAGAAGTGTGATCTGAGAAAAAGCCAAGTCTGCAGCTGCTTGATCTAAGTCATGACTTTGACCTCCAGCAAACATTAGATAATGGTAATAATAAGATCTCATACAACCACACATAATTTTCCAACCACGTGCGTGTCTGTATACTTAGGGTCTTAAAACATAACAGATCTTAAAACAGTAACACGGTGACTCTAGGAAGAAAGAGTTCATATTCTTGCTTTTCCATTGTTTCAGTGTTGAGGGGGAACGGCAGGCCGCTCAGGAGGACAGATGTCCAGAAAACAAGGGGTGCTCGCCAGGAGGGGCTGGGATCTGTGCTGGGCAGGGGAGTGGAGGGACGGATATTTTGACTGAATGAAGATTTCCTTTCGCTGAATTGCAAGGGAGGCAAAGAGGAGAATAGCCTGGACTTTTATCCCTTCACCATGGAAATTTCTAGAGTCAACTGAAGACCTTAAAACAAAAATGGAATTTGGAAATTGATGTTGGAAGTCAGCAAGTAAAGTTGACAATTTGTTGTCTTTTAGTTGCTGTCATGTCCAGCTCTTTGTGACCTCATGGACTGTAGCCTGCCGGGCTCCTCTGTCCACGGGATTTCCCAGGCAAGGACTGGTTGCCGTTTCCGTATCCAGGGGATCTTCCTGACCCATAAATCCAACCCACATCACCTGCATGGGCAGGCAGATTCCTTACCGATGAGCCCTAGAGCCGAAAATAGTTGCTAACTACTTCCATCAATAAATAATTAGACCAGGTGGGACAACCAGGCAACAAATAATACCAGAAAATTTCCAGAATACAGTGTGGTTTCCATAATCTGTCAGTCACAAACTGATTGTCCATCCTGAGAATTTTCATACTAGTTTCCAAGGCAGGAAAAGAGTAGAATTCTAACTTATGCTCCCTGCTTAAACCTCTGGGGCAGTTGTTCTCAAACTATAGTGTGTATCACGTTCATCTGGTGGACACATTTAAAACAGGCTTCTAATTCCCCAGACAGGGTGTGAGATGCCGTGTATATAAACAATGGAATGCTGCTCAGCCACAAAAAGAGTGAAATAATGCCATTTGCAGCGACATGTGTAGACCTAGAGGTGATCATAGTAAGTGAAGCTGTCAGAGAAAGACAAATACCATATGATATCACTTACACGTGGGCTCCAAAATACGATGCACATGAACATATTTGCAAAACAGAAACAAGCTCACATAGGGAACAGATTTATGGTTACCAAAGGGGAGAGAGGGGAGGGGAGGGATAAATTAGGAGTTTGGGATTAGCAGGTACAAACTACTATATATAAAATAGATGAACAACAAGGACCCACTGTATAGAACAAGGAACTATATTCAATATCTGGTAATGCCCTGTGGGCTTCCCGGGTGGCTCAGTGGTAAAGAATCCACCTCCCAGTACCGGAGATGCAGATTCGATCCCTGGGTCAGGAAGATCCCCAGGAGAAGGAAGTGGCAACCCACTCTAGTATTCTTACCTGGGAAATCCCATGGACAAAGGAGTCTGGCGGGCTACAGTTCATGGGGTCACAAAGAGTCAGATATGACTTATCAACTAAACAAAAACAACAATATTCTATAATGGAAAATTATCGAAAATGAAAATTATCTGTACATTATATGCATATACGTATAACTGAATCATTTTGATGTACACCTAAAATGAACATGATATTGTAAATCAATTATACATCAATAAAGGGACTTCCCTGGTGATCCAGTGGACAAGACTCCACCCTTCCATTGCAGGGGGCTTGGGATCGATGCTTGGTGGGGGACTTGATCCTGCATTCTGTGCAATGCAGCCAAATAAATAAATAAATAAACCTCCAAAGCTCAGTCATGTCTGATTCTTTCTGACCTCATGGCTGTAGCCCGCCAGGCTCCTCTGATATTTCCCAGGTAAGAATACTGGAGTGGGTTGCCATTTCCTGCTCTAGGGGATCTTCCTGACCCAGGGATTGAACCTGGGTCTTTCACATCACAGCAGATTCTTATATATCTCTGAGATATTTCTACCCCAAAAGAAACCTGAACACAATCATGAGATAATACCCAACAAACTCAAATGGGAGGAAATTCTGTATAGTAACTGACCTGTAATCTTCCAAAGTGCCAAAGTTATGGAGGTTAAGGGAAGACGAGAGGGCCATCCCATACTGAAGGAAGCTGAAGAAAGAGGAAAACTGCATTTAGTGTGGGTTCTGAAGGGGCTGGCAGTCTACAAAAGACAGTATTGGGACATTTAAAAAGTATCAATGAAACCTGAGAATTTGATGATAGTCTTTGGTGGTTTCTCCTGCTTAAGTAGGTTATGTACTTGTTTGTAGGAAATGCACACTGAAGTATTCCGGAATGAAGGGATAACTCTCCAATAATTCAGAGGAAAAAAAGTTCTTCATATTATATTTGCAGCTCTTCCGAAACTTGTGATTGGTTAAAGTAAATCCACTGAGGGCATGCATTTTGATCCAGGAATCAGGGGAGACATATGCACAATGCTTGATTGTTTGGGTTGTTCCTGAGGTTAGCACTCTACAACCACAAAATCCTCTCCCATGTCTTTAGAGATCATAACATATTCCTGGTGCTTCCTGCAAGTGGGAGGTGGGGTGAGTCCAGGGAGAATATATTGTCCTTCCTCGGGATAGCACAGTGTTGGGTGAAAATAAGAACAAAGCAAAACGAGACAAATGCTGACTGTAGTCCACCTGGTAGCTGTCAGAGCCTCGCTGCACTCTGTATTAGACGCTGCTGCTGTGGTTTAGTTGCTAAGTCATGTCCAACTCTTTGTGACCCAGTGGATGTCGCCTGCCAGGCTCCTCTGTCCATGGGATTCTCCAGGCAAGAACACTGGTGTGAATTGCCATTTCCTCCTCCCAGTTATCTTCCTGACCCGAGGATCACACCGTTGGCTCTTGCCACATCTGCATTGCCTGCGGATTATTTACCACTGAGCCATCAGGGAAGCCCAGTAGATGCTGCAGGGTGTCTGCATCGGCTCAGGTCGATGGTGCCTTGACTGTGCTTCTGGGCAGATACTGTGTGCGTGTTTGTTAACTCTCTTCTAAGGCAAAACAGGAGCAGCATACGTAATTTCTATTTGTATTTGTCTATTCTGTCTATTTGTGTTCGTACCCAGTAGGTTTCTATACACAAATAGAAGGAAGCTTTGTGCTTAGTGGATTTATTTCCTTCCAATCCTATGAGTGAATAACTGCATTCAAACATTTTGTCAGGATGTAATTTCTTTAAGCTGAAGAGTCTTGTCTTTTACTTCTGCGCTTTGTCCCTCTCCAGGGGGACATCCATAATCCCATGTTGGCCTGCAAGCTCACCCCCTCTGGCTGGTGGGCCCCAGTTTTATCTCTTGTTAAGGCTGTCATTTGATGGCTAATGCTTATTCGTGCTTCACTCTAGGATAGAAAAGAAATTGGCCTTTTCAGCACTAAAGGCTTCCAATGATAAGACTCTAGCTTCTCCTGCCAGCTTCAGGCAGAAGCCTCTTCTAGAAGGACTGCACTTCTTTCCTTTCCTCTCTGCTTGAGGCAGGGCAGGGCTGAGCCTAGTGGGGGGTGCACAGAGGCACCAGTACATAGAATTCAACTCTCAGGGTTGCGCATGAGCAGGGTGAGCGCCTTCTTAAGGGTACTGTAGGCCTAGAGGACGCTAGTGGTGAGGAACCCACCTGCCAATGCAGGAGACGCAAGAGATGCAGGCTCGATCCCTGGGTCAGGAAGATTGCCTGGAGGAGGGCATGGCAACTCATGTTAGTATTCTTGCCTGGAGAATCCCATGGACATAGGAGCCTGACGGGATACAGTCCATAGCGTCGCAGAGTCGGACACGACTGAAGCGGCTTAGCGTGCACACAGGCACCTCACTGCCTTGTCTTGGTCCTGGCCATGAGCCCAGCTCATGACCATCTGGGTTCATCTTCATTTTGTCAGGAAGCAACCAGCACGGGACTTCCTTGGTGGTTAAGAATCCACCTTCCAATGCAGGAGACTCAGGTTCGATCCCTGATCTGGAACTAAGATCCCATATGCCCTGGGGCTACTGAGCCCATTTGCCAAAACAGAAAATATCCTACTGTGTTGCGGCAAAGATCCCCCGTACTGCAATGAAGACCCAGAATAGCCCCCGACCCATATTTTAAAAAGAAGCATCCAGCGGATGCCAGTGCTCTGAATTTTCCCCGCCATGCTTTCTGATGTCACAGCTTCCCTTGGCAAGAAGCATTTCCAGGGTACAGTCGGTGATGGTTTAATCACATTTTTCCCGTCACACAAGATACCAGATTTCTATCCACATGCTCAAAGCTCTGTCTCTCTTAGGCCAAGTTCTCACTTTGGTTCTGTTTCTCGTAGCATCCTACTTGCAGGTAACAAATTCTGTATCAGTGAGGAATCAGTGACAGAAGCCTCCATAGAGTGCTGATGAGGATTTTCTTTTCTCTTGTAATGAGAACCCTGGAAGCAGGCAGCCCAAGGTTGGCATGGTGACTTCCTGAGACCTAGGATCCTTCTGTCTTTCCACTGAGCCTTCCCTACTGTTGCTTATCCCCCATGTTCACAATATGACTGTCTCTTCTCCAGCATTACATCTGCATTCCAGGCAGAGAGCAGACAAGGGGCAAAGGTGCATGCCAGAGGAGTCTCCTTCTCTAATAAGTAGATTTCTCACAAGCCCAGCCTGTAGCGCATGCTTCTATCCACTGTCTGCTTCAGGAACCCTAACTGCAAGAGAAGCTGAAATCTAGTTGTTGCTGTTTTTTTATTTTGGTTTTAGTTTACTTACTGTTAGCTAAGCATATTGCCATCTGCAGTAAGAGTTTGGTTATGATGAGGGGAATAGCTATCTGGGAATTTTATCACAGTTCTGCTTGGCCCCTTTTGCAAACATGTCAATTCACAAGAAAGGGAGAATAGCCATCAAAGTAGCCTTTGGCATGCTCCACCTTGCAACCCCGCCTTATCATCCCTACCACAGAAAGGAAACCTTTTCTTTTGCTTCCTGTATGTCAGTCTCAGGGAGGACTCTGGTTCCTTGTGGTGACATGTCTATCCCTGTGGTCATGGGAACATGAGTCACGTTTGTCATCTCTGCCTTACACATGGGAAGGGGGTGGCTTCCCTGAGGATGGGACAATGACAGGAAAACAGGTGATTATGGGTGCAGACATTGCTGTCCTGAATTTAGAAAGATCTGATTAGTTAATATATATTAACAAAGACGAAAAGAGAGGCCTGTCTAGATGGAAAGAAAATTATATTTGAGGCAGAAAATGTACAGGGGGACCTGGGTGGCAGGAGTCTGTACCTGCCCCTCTCACCAGCCCATGGGTGTTTCCTCTGAGAGGGTTGGACTGTATCTTTGCAAACAGCCTGGGACGCATCAACAGCAACATTTACAGGGTTATAAAGAAAAGCAGTTCTTTATGGAACAACTTAGAATCTCAGCAGCCATAGGAAGTTTTACGTACCATTTCTGGGCACACATCTGGACAAAACTCTGATTCAAAAAAGATACATGCACCCCAATGTTCATTGCAGCACTACTTACAATAGCCAAGACATGGCAACAACCTAAATGTCTATCAACAGACAGATGGATAAAGAAGATGTGGTGTGTGTATACACACACACACACATATATACACACACTGGATGTATGTATATTTCAGTTCATATTTCACTCAGTCATGTCTGACTCTTTGTGACCTCATGGACTGCAGCACGCCAGGCTTCCCTGCCCATCACCAACTCCCGGAGCTTGCTCAAACTCATGTCCATTGAGTTGGTGATGCCACAGAACCATCTCATCCTCTGTCCCCTTCTCTTCCCACCTTCAATCTTTCTCAGCAGCAGGATCTTTTCTAAGGAGTCGGTTCTTTGCATCAGGTGGCCAAAATATTGGAGTTTCAACTTCAGCATCAGTCCTTCCAGTGAATATTCAGGACTGATTTCCTTTAGGATGGACTGGTTGGATCTCCTTGCAGTCCAACGGACTCTCAAGAGTCTTCTCCAACACCACAGTTCAAAAGCATCAATTCTTTGGTGCTCAGCTTTGTTGTGGTGCAGCTCTCACATCCATACATGACCACTGGAAAACCATAGCCTTGACTAGAGGGACCTTTGTCGACAAGGTAATGTCTCTGCTTTTTAATATGCTGTCTAGGTTTGTCATAGCTTTTCTTACAAGAAGCAAGTGTCTTTTAATTTCATGGCTGCAGTCACCATCTGCAGTGATTTTGGAGCCCAAGAAAATAAAGTCTGTCACTGTTTCCACTGTTTCCCCATCTATTTGCCCTGAAGTGATGGGACTGGATGCACATGTGTGTACATATATACATTATATATATGTATAAATACTATATATTTATAATGGAATATTAGTCATGAAAAAGAATGAGATGATGCCATTTGCAATGTGGACCTAGACATTATCACACTTTGTGAAGTAAGACAGAGAAAGATAAATACCACGTGATATCACTTATGTGTGGAATCTAAAGCATGACACACATGAACATGTCTGCAAAAGAGAAACAGACCCACGGATAGAGAGAGCAGACTTGTGGTTGTGGAGGAGGGAATCAGGGAGGGAGGGATTGGGAGTTTGGGATTAGCAGATGCAAATTATTTATTTATGTATAATATTGATAAAACACAAGGTCCTACAGTGTAGCACGGGGAACTATATTTAATAGCCTGTGATAAACCATGTAGGAAAAGAATATGAAGAAGACTGTATATATATGTGTAACTGAGTCACTTTAATGGACAGCAGAAATTAACACAGCATTGTAAATCAACTATACTTCAATAAAATTAAAGTGAAGTTCCACTAATTTTTAGCTGAGATAGAAAAGAGTAGAAGAAAGATTTCACATGGAAGTCACCTAACTGAATTCTCCAAGGAGGCATCATAGCATCAGATCGTGTAGGTCAAAATTTCTTAGGAGGATTCTGAGTTCTTAGATCTCAAATCTGCAATTTCTCCCGCATAGGATTTGCACGCCACAGCACACCCTCTGTGACCAGAGGCACAGTTCGTTTGACCGGAGACCTCTTATTTGATGATACATTTTTCTTTCTTTGAACATCCACAGTCTTTACCTGTGTCCAGCAAAGCTGCCAGAACTATATTTAACCCACTGCTCCTGTTAATGAGGCAGATATCGTGGATGATGGATTTATTCTCCTTGAGAAGATGAATTCAGTGTGGCTCTAGTGGCCGAGCATTGTCAGACAAGTTGATTACCTGGAGACACCTAGCAGGTGAGGCAGGCATCCATGTACTGCCTTTCTACAAGAGTCATAAACCGCATCTTCTCCGGATTTGCCTTTTTATATGGATTCCATTGTGCCAGAAGTGCCTTTTCTCAGTGACCAACTGGGTCATCCACACTCTTTAGGGATGTGACATGGAAATGGAAAATCTGTAGGGGATCATCATAATGTTAAAATGCAAATACTTTGTCATTTAATCATTAAGAACAAAGATTTTTAAAACTCCCAGAGTTGGAAACATCAGGGTTTACAAGATCCTTGCATATAATGGAGGCTCCCTCAAATATGCTTAATAAAGGATCATCCCATCTTTTTCCCTGCAGCTTTACTGGACAAATCTAATTGTTTGAAAGGCTTCGGTTCTACTGAGAAGAAATCAAATTTGAGAGGGAGTATATTTCATTCTCACTGAATGAATACATCTCACTTTCTGTAAAGAAAATACAGGTGTGTGTTGATGCCTGATGCCTTGATGATATGAATTACAGTGGTCTGGGGAGTGTGTTAAGGCTTCCAAGATGCTTTATGTAATACTGTAGGCTCCAAATAAGATAATGTGCTGTTAAGAATCACATAGACAGGCATTTTTATAATGAGGAAAATTCAGGTTAAGAGCTCTGTTGGCTTTCCTGAGGTTTCGCAGGAATGAGCTTGTTTTTCCTCTCCCTCCTCCTGTGTCTTTCTCCTCTGGATGCTACAAGCTAGAGGAAACCAGGATGGCTCAGCAGTCAGGGTGGAGAGAGCACAGGGGCTGGCCCTAGAGAGATGAGCTAGTTGGAAGGAACAATTTTCCTCTATTCTTCTAGGTTCTTCTGGCTGGCTTATACTTAAATTGACATGAGACATTAACAGGAGAAAAGAAAATTATTTGCATACATACAAGGGCTCCATAAGAAATATGAGGATAGTCAGGCAAGTGAGACTTACATGCTGTTCTGAGCTAAGGGGAAGTGGGGTGGTCAGGGACGTCAGAGCGGGGAAGTCAGTTCATGAAAAGCATGTGTTTGGTAAACAGATATTTGCTGGGCCAGATGGAGACAAGAGGACACAGAGAAGTATTAACAAACAGGCTCTGCTAGGTTCTTCCCTGTATGCACACCTAGTTCACACTACTAGGATGTGAATGTTCCCTTCCTGGGACACACCCACTACCAAATTCTCACGATGACCTAGAGTTAATATTACGTATACTAGTTATTGGGTTTCCCTGGTGGCTCAGACAGTGAAGAATCCACCTGAAATGCAGGAGACCTGGGCTTGATCCCTGGGTTGGGAAGATCCCCACTCCAATATTCTTGCCTGGAGAATCCCCATGGACAGAGGAGCCTGTTGGCTACAGTCCATGGGGTCACAAAGAGTCAGACATGACTGAATGACTAAGCATAACACACACTAATTATTAGGGGCTTCACTGATGGCTCAGATGGTCAAGAATCTGCCTGCAGTACTGGAGACCAGGGTTCAATCTCTGAGTCAGGAAAATCCCCTGGAGAAGGAAATGGCAACCTGAGCCTGGTAAGCTTACAGTCCATGGGATCACAAAGAGTTGGACAGGACTGAGTGGCTTGCACGCAAACACATACTAATTACCAGTTAAGTAATATTCCTTGATTGTTTATATGATCACACTTTATTTCTAAGACCGTTTCCATACTCAACATGATGGTCAGAAGCAGCAAGCTGATTACCTTCATTTTGTGATTAAAGCTGAGATTCCAAGAGGCCAAACTATCTGTGTTTGTGAACAGCGAAAATTAGAATTGGAAGTGCAACATCAGACTCCAGGTTCACGGCTTTGTCCGCATGGTGATCACGTCGTGGTCTGTGGAGTGCAGCGTGGCGGGGCCATCACTGAGGGCCAAGGGGCTGCTGTGCTTTGAGTTGTGATCACCTTTGTGACCTTCCGTGTTTCTGCTTTCCTCTCATCCAGGCTATGAGCTATATTTGTGAGAGAGATGTTCCTGTCTGTTTCACCTCTTTGCTATTCTGTTTCTTTTCATCTCATGGGATCTCTGAAATGAGAAAACCAAGACCATTTAGAACTCTAAGTGTGGTAAGGAGGACAGACTGGGCTGAGGGTAGACTGTCCACAAAGTTCCCCAATGCAGTGACCACCTTGTAGACTCCTGGGTGACTATTCAGATTTTTTTTATTATTTTTTTATTTTTGTAAATTAATTTATTTCAGTTGGAGACTAATTACTTTACAATATTGTAGTGATTTTACCATAAATTGACGTGAATCAGCCACGGGTGTACACGTGTTCCCCAACCTGAACCCCCCTTCCACCTCCCTCCCCATCCCATCCCTCTGGGTCGTCCCAGTGCACCAGCCCTGAGCACCGTCTCATGCATCGAACCTGGACTGGCAATCTGTTTCACATATGATAATATACATATTTCAATGGTTTTCTCTCAAGTCATCCCACCCTCAATTTGATGCCTGGTTCTGGGTTGTGTCTCAGCTGTGGAGTTTGTTGCGTTGCGTTCCAATCAAGCACAGGATTCCCAGGTGGCTCGGTGGTAAAGAGTCTGCCTGCCAATGCAGGAGACACAGGAGATGCGGTTTCAAACCCTGGGCTGGGAAGAACCCCTGGAGAAGGAAATGGCAACATGTTCCAGTATCTATGCCTGGAAAATCCCGCGGACAGAGGAGGCTACAGTCCATGGGGTCGCAAACAGTTGGACACAGCTGAGCATGCACGCAGGCAAGTGTGGTCATAGCCCTCACCCTGCCGGTGCATGCTCGTGTGTTATATGTGTGACTGTAGGTAACTGGTGCAGAGCAGTTATTTGGTAACAGAATATTTGTAAAATCCAAGGATGGTTTTAAAGTCTGCATTTTACCTGCAGTTATCCTGTAGGACCATGGTTAGGAGAAATATATCTGTCTTGTTCTGAGGGTTCCTGGATATTTTTTAAGGGCTCTTTGAATGCTTACAAGAGTTATGAAACCCTAGGCCAGCAGGAAGGAAGAGACAGTTGGGGAAGGAAGGCAGGAGATGGGAGCAGCCAGAGGAAATGAATGCAACTTTCCACCCCCGGAGGCGTTGTACACAGTGCCTGCCTCCAAGACCTGAAAAGCAGCTGGCCCATTGTGACCGAATTTTGGCTATAGATTTCCTTTCTTATTTACATGTTTTCTACATTCCATTCTCTATAGAGTTTTTTCCTGCTTCAGCTTTTTATGTGTGCTCAGTTACTAAGTCATATCTGACTCTTTGCGGCCCCATGGACTGTAACCCAGCAGGCTCCTCTGTCCATGGAATTTTCCAGGCAAGAATGCTGGAGACATTTCCTCCTCTAGGGCATCTTCCCCACCCACATACTGAACCTGAGTCTCTTGCTTCTATTGCATTAGCAGGTGGGTTCTTTACCACTGGTGCCACCTAGGAACCCCATAACTTTCTATAGCCCTTAATTAAACAAAAAAAATGTGCTTTTCCTAGGGTTTAACTTGCCAGCATCTATTTTCTCTCAGATTTTCTGGTTGAACTAAAAAACCTTTGTTCAATGAATCAATGTTTTTTAAGCCACAGAAATACCATTTTCTTTCCTCACTGATTGATTTTCTTGATGGATCATGAGTATAATGTATACATAGTTCAGTGGCACTCATCTTGTTTGGTGGTTTTTCTTAAGACAGCTTTGACAATAAGCCGCTACTTTGTCTTTGATTCTTAATTAATCAGTGATAAAGCATCCATTTGTGTTATCATTGATTAACAGTGAAAAAAATGTGCTTCAAACTTTGCTGTGCTTGTTCTCAAGTTCTTGGTGGATTTTCTTTTCTTCTATGCTTAAAAGGTTTAGGGAGTGAATGAGAGGTCACGTGGGAACAGCTAAGCTTCTCCTTGGCACACAGACTTGCCACTGAAGTGTTTTTGTCCCGTGGCTGAAGTGCATGTCTTTCTGGATACTACATGGAAATCTGCTGTGGGGCTTGGGGTTAAATCCATCCTTAGGCAATCTCCTAATTTTATTTTTGTGGCTGAAGTGCTTTACCAGACATACAGCTGCTGAGATTGGACAGAAAGATCTTTTTTTTGATAAATTCTTTTTTTTAAATTGATTTTTATTTTTTAGTTTGTTTTGCTTTACAATACTGTATTCGTTTTGCTATACATTGACATGAATCAGCCACGAGTGTACATGAACTCCCAATCCTGACCCCCATTGGAAGGAGTCAAAACGAATTGTTAGGGTGTCTATTTTTTGGCTATGAGTAACAGCTATCACGGTCTCTGACAAACAGAATTTTATGTAAAAGTAATGTGCAGAGTGATTAAAAATAGTTTTTAGGTGTGCCTTGATACAACTAGGATTTGTGTACTTTCATTTTCCTGTGGGGACCTATTGTTTGTGATCAGTGGTGAAGTTTACATTCCCAGGTCCAGGACAAAATCTCCTGAGGGTTTCCCTGCATCCCTCTAGGGCAGGGATTCGTAGCCTCGGCACTCTTCACATTTTGGACCAGGTAACTCCGGTTACAGAGACTCTCCAAGGAGTGCATTGAAGATGGGTAGTGGCCTCTGCATATTAGATGCCAGTAGCACCTCGTCCTCAGTTGTGACAATCAACAATGTCTCCAGACTGTGCCAATGTCCCTGAGGCTTGGGGCTACCAGAATTAGCAAATAAAAACTTGGGACACCTAGTTAAATTTGAATTTCAGATAAACTGTAAACATTTTTATTGTGGTTACATATCCGTAACACAAAAATGACCATTTAAACCACTTTAAGTGTAAAGGACTGTGAAGAAGGCTGAGCGATGAAGAATTGATGCTTTTGAACTGTGGTGTTGGAGAAGACTCTTGAGAGTCCCTTGGACTGCAAGGAGATCCAACCAGTCCATTCTGAAGATCAACCCTGGGATTTCTTTGGAAGGAATGATGCTAAAACTGAAGCTCCATACTTTGGCCACCTTATGTGAAGGGTTGACTCATTGGAAAAGACCCTGATGCTGGGAGGGATTGGGGGCAGGAGGAGAAGGGGACGACCGAGGATGAGATGGCTGGATGGCATCATGGACTCAATGGATGTGAGTCTGAGTGGACTCCGGGAGTTGGTGGGGAGGATGCTAAAACTGAAGCTCCAGTACTTTGGCCACCTTATGTGAAGGGTTGACTCATTGGAAAAGACCCTGATGCTGGGAGGGATTGGGGGCAGGAGGAGAAGGGGACGACCGAGGATGAGATGGCTGGATGGCATCATGGACTCAATGGATGTGAGTCTGAGTGGACTCCGGGAGTTGGTGGGGAGGCCTGGCGTGCTGCGATTCATGGGGTCGCAGAGTCGGACACGACTGAGCGACTGAACTGAACTGAACTGAAGTGTAAAGGTCAGGGGCATTAAGTTCATTTCCTTGTTGCGCAGGCATCACCACCATCCATCTCTAGAACTCTTTCATCATCCCAAACTGAAATTCTATCCCCATTGTTCTACTTTCTGTGTGAATTTGACTAGTCTAGGTTCTTCTTAGAAGTGGAACCATATGATATTTGTCCTTCTGCATTGGGTTTATTTTCCTTAGCGTAATATCTTCCCAGCTTCACTGATGCTGTAGCATGCAACAGAATTTCCTTGCTTTTTTGAGACTGGATAATATTCTGGGTTATGACTATAGCACAGTTTGTTTATCCATTCATCTGTTGATGGCCATTCGAGTTGTTTCCACATTTCCGCTATTGTGAATAGTGCTGCTCTGAACATTACTGCTCCTGAATGGTTTATTAGTAAAATGTGTCACATGCAGTTTCAGAATATACTTATATTTTTCAAAGATACACTGTTAATCCGCTACTCAAATTAGCTGGCCATCCGGTATTTGCTTTTGTCGGGTAATCCTACTGAGTGGAGAACCGTGGCCATAGCCCCTTCCTTTGGCCCTGGCTTGGGGCTGTATGGACAGCTGTGATCCCTGTCATTGTCATATATTCAGTTCAGTCGCTCAGTCATGTCCGACTCTTTGCGACCCCATGAATTGCAGCACACCAGGCAGTGCCATAAGGGTGGTGCCATGTGCATACTTTCAGGTAAAATCTGGGATATTCCAAGATCCCCAGCACAGCTAAGTGCATGCAGAACAATGTGAACGCTATTAAACGTCTTAAACCTCACGAGTCCACAGCCATTTGCTCTCAATTTGGGAAAGGTGATGGAGGTGTTGACCTACTATTTTGCTCTAATTTTCACCCACAGTGGTTCTGGCAAAGTAATATTCATTAAGGACTTCCCAAGTGGTGCTAGTGGTAAAGAACCCACCTGCCAATGCAGGAGACACAGAAGACACAGGTTAGATCCCTGGGTTGGGAAGATCCCCTGGAAGAAGTCATGGTAACCCACTCCAGTATTCTTGCCTGGCTCATCCCACGGACAGAGGAAGCTGGTGGGCTACCGTCCACAGGGTAAAAAAGTAGAATATGAGCGAAGTGACTTAGAATGCACCAAGGTGCTTATAGAAAAAATAGTATCACAATTGGATTTTTCAAAGTTGATTTAATTACAAGTTGAGATCCTCACTGGCTACTCATCTCCATTTCAGATCATTTTTCTTTTCCCATTTTGCCTTTTCTACCACCCAGAAAAGCCACTTAATGGATTATTTCTATGTGATTGAGGACAGTCGTGTGTGACCACCTAAAACTTTGCCTATGAGGCACAGGGACTTGGGTGGATCCTGTCTCTCCATCGCCAACTTAAGTTTTCTCATTAGGATAAAAGTAACGACGGGAATGCTGTCCTTAGTGAGGTCCCCAGGAGGACAGAGGAGATCATTCAGATCCAGGTCCGACTGTGGGAATATTGAGCACCTGCAGGTGTTTAGCTCCACTCAGCTGTGGAGCTGGGGTGAGGTTTTGGTGGCAGAAAGATAGCAGTAATTGCTAACACTTATGAAGTGTTTACTGTGTTCTGTGTAAAAGCCTAAAGTCTTTGCAGGCTTTCGTTGCTTTTAATCCTTACGTGGAGGCCAAGAGGCTTGCATGAGTGCTGAGTCGCTTCAGTCATGTCTGACTCTGTGCGACCCCATGGACTGTAGCCCGCCAGGCTCCTCTGTCCATGGGATTCTCTAGGCAAGAATACTGGAGTGGGTTGCTGTTTCCTTCCCCAGGGGATCGTCCTGACCCAGGAATCGAACCTGGGTCTCCTGCATTGCAGGTGGGTTCTTACCACTGAGCTCTCTGGGAAGCTCCATGAGGCTTGGACTGCTATAATTCCCTTTTAAAGATAAAGAACTGGAGCCCAGGGAAGTGTACTTCACAGACAATGAGTGGGGGAGCTGGGGATGGCCTTGGAGCATCACGAATCCAGACCGAATAGTTGTCCTAAACACTCAGCTACACTGAGCTGCCTGGAAGAAACACGGGGAGCAGAAATGACACATGTGGGGATCCCTGAGCCCAGGGGTCCCCCTCAGACTCCAGAAAAGATCCATTGCAGCCCCTCAAGTCCAGTCACAGGAAGGTTGCTCTTTTCTGTGTGTGGACCATTTAAAAATATTATTTTAGTGCCAAAACCATTTTGTGTTGGGGTATAGCCAGTTAACCGTATTGTGATGGTTTCAGGTGAACAGTGAAGGGGCTCAGGCATATATACACCTGATTCCATCCCCCCCCAAAGCCCTGTCCCATCCAGGTTGGCTCATGACATGGCGCAGGTCCCTGTGCTCTGCAGTAGGTTTTGGTTGGTTATGCATTTTGATACAGCAGTGTGTCCACGACCTTCCCAAAGTCCTCAACTATCCCCAACCCCCGGCAACTGTAGGTTTGTTTTCTAAGTCTGTGGGTCTCTTTCTGTTTTATAAGTAAACTTATTTGTATCATTTCTTTTTAGATTTTTGTGGACTGTTTTTTAAAGTCTTTATTGAATTTATTGCAATATTACTTTGTTTTTTGGCCACAAGGCATTTATGATCTTAACTCCCTGATTAGGAACTGAGCTTGCACTCCTGTATTGGAAGGTGAAGTCTTAACCCCTGGGCAACCAGGGAAGCCCCAGGATGTTGTTTCTAAAACAACTTTTGTGTTCCCAACCTCCTCAGAGCCTCCTTCCGATTCTGGCAAAATGTCATCCGCATGACAATCAGGATTCAAGCCACCAGTCCTCAACTTGAGAAAATGTGATGCTTATTTCTACAAAAACCAAAACAGTTTTAATTTTTCTATACTGACCCAAATAAGAAGTCAGTCAGTCAGTCATCACTTAGCTCTCCTTGGGCTTGGGCTCCCGGGGCTCCACACACTTGCTCTCCTGGGGACTCTGCCTCCCAAGCCACCCATTCAGCAGGTGTTCCCAAGTGTTGACAGTTTAAACTGTTGATGGAAAATTTGGCTTCTCTCTCTCTCTCTCTTTTCAAATTCTGTGATGTTTTACTTTGGGGCCTGGAAAGGAGCCTTCACTCACTCACTGCTGCAGATTAGACCTCACCTCACCGGGCATGGTTTTCTTCACTGAGAAACTTCACACCGACATGCACACTTTGAGATGTACCTGTGGGTGCACATTCAGACTACTTCTTAGGGCTTCTGCCCAGAAAGCATGGCTGCTGGGGGTGGGTTTGGCCCATGTGTTAACACACATCATGCAGGAAGGATGTCGGCAATTAGTCGTATGGTTTTCAAGATCCGTCCACGACAGCTTGACAAGCCACCCATTCAGCAGGTGTTCCCAAGTGTTGACAGTTTAAACTGTTGATGGAAAATTTGGCTTCTCTCTCTCTCTCTCTTTTCAAATTCTGTGATGTTTTACTTTGGGGCCTGGAAAGGAGCCTTCACTCACTCACTGCTGCAGATTAGACCTCACCTCACCGGGCATGGTTTTCTTCACTGAGAAACTTCACACCGACATGCACACTTTGAGATGTACCTGTGGGTGCACATTCAGACTACTTCTTAGGGCTTCTGCCCAGAAAGCATGGCTGCTGGGGGTGGGTTTGGCCCATGTGTTAACACACATCATGCAGGAAGGATGTCGGCAATTAGTCGTATGGTTTTCAAGATCCGTCCACGACAGCTTGACACAGGGCATCCGACGGTGAAAACTGGACTGCCTGGGAACTAAAAGCAAGAATTCTGCCCCAAACAGCTTCAGTTTCTGGCTGCAGCACTGTTACCCAGAGAGGAGGCCTGATAAGGGCTCAGGGGTGTGTGTTTCTGAAGTTACAAAAGCGAGCGCTTGTTTGAGTTCATCGGGCAAGTCCTGCTGTGTCCCTTTACTTGTTCTCTCCTGTATTAAGGGCTTAAAAGTGGCTCATTTCCCTGAATAAATTTGGCTTTATTTTCCCTGAAAGCTTAGTAATGATTTAATGACAGAATTTGAGGAGCTTGTCATAGAAACACATGTAAAGGGAAAAAGGTGAATGTTTCCCCCAGTGAGTAAGGCAGCTGACCATCAGTCCAAGGAGGTCAGCAGAAGAAAGCCCTGTTCCTCTGTCCCTGAGAGCGGCCCAGACCGGAGCCCCCAGAGCCTTGGGGCTAAGCTCACTCAGCTGCACCTACTAGGGCTGGTGTGTGTCTGCTCATGATTGGATCAGGGAAGGAAGGCGCAGTCTCGTCAAAGGAGGCATACTGAGCTCCAGGGCTACATATGGGACAAAAATACTCTCCTGGAACATCTACTGAAATACTTTCAGTGTTCAGCAGAGGGTGTGGGGGGTGAATACGTTCCATGGCTGATATGAGGATAATGTAGCCATGTGAATAATGCAAGGAAAGGTGAGGAGGTGTGACCCTGGGAACCCTGAATCTGCTTAAAGAGATGCTCTGTATTCTCAGCCAAACATAAGGGGGACACAACCGTTCTGTTGAGAAAATGGAAGGGTATCTGCACCTCAAAGAAAAAAAATATGATTCTCTTGCTCTGATTATTGGCCTGGCATCAGTCAGCTCAGCATTTGTCAGTCTTATGAACAAGGTGAGGTTGGGGGGGGGGCTTATAAATGCCAGGTAATTCTGGCACCTTGAGAATGCATCTAGAGTTGAGAGGAGACTTGAGAACTCGTCTAGAGACTTACCCCCTCCCCTGTTCTCTTGCTGCAGGAGTCTGCTCTGGCCTCAATTTCTTCATCTAAAGTTGGGGATAATAGGATTAGCAACCCCATGGTGAAGTTGTGCACCCAGGACAATCTTTAGGAGCCCCAGAGCTGTCTGAAGTGGCCAAGGCTTCCATCAGAGCTGAGACTTCCCTGGTGCTGGGCTGGTCCAGGGACAGCTGATCGGCTGCTGTCAGGGATCGTAGCAGAGGATGTTCACAGCCATGGAGGTGGGGACAGGATGACTTCAGAGGTTTCCTCCACCAGTGAGATAACACAAAGGCCCCCTTATGAAACCTGTAACAGGGGTGAATTGTACCCTCCCCCACTGAAAGATGGGTCCAAGTTCTAACCCCTGGTACCTGTGAATGTGAACTTACTCAGATATAGGATCTTTGAAAATATAACTAATTTCAGCATCTTGAGATGGAATTATCCTGGATTTAGGGTGGGCCCCGAGTCCAGTGGCTGGTGTTCTTTTAAGAGAAAGGAGAGGGAGGTTTGAGGCTTGGAAACCACAGAGGGGAAAGCCACGTGAAGATGCAGGCAGAGGTTGAGAGGCTACATCTATCATCAGGATGCCGAGGGTTGCTGGTCACCACCAGGGGCTGGGAGAGAGGCCTGGCACTGATTCTCCCCTGAGCCACCGGAAGGTGCCAACCCTGTCACACTGGTTTTGGTCTTCTGGTTGATGGAACTGTGAGACAATAGATTTCTGTTATTTTCAGCCACCCACTTCGTGTACATTGTTACAGCAACCTCAGGAAACGAATTCAATTCCTGACCCATAACAAGTGCCCCATGAACGTCAGCTATGAAGACGCCGCTCTGGTGACTCCTGGCCCCAGGAGGACAGTGTGTTCCTGCAGAGAATTAGTTATTCCACTTCCAAGAGTCTTCCTGACCTCAGATTGTTGTTGTCAGCGAACCTCTTCGACATACTTCTGTTTGTGAATACATTTCAGAGAGCAGGATTGCTTTTTTAGGAATTATCAGTAGTGTTATCATTGTGGTGGTTATGTGCTAAGTCAGTTCAGTCATCTCCGCCTCTTTGTGACCCATGGACTGTAGCCCACCAGGCTCCTCTGTGCATGGGATTCTCCAGGCAAGAATACTGGAGTGGGTTGCCATGCCCTCCTCCGGAGGATCTTCCGACCCAGGGACTGATCGAACCTGCGTCTCGTACATCTCATGCCTTCACAGGAGGGTTCCTAACTACTAGTGCCACCTGGGAAGCCCATATTTATTGTTGGTATTTATCAGTAGAATGTTTCTACAATCCAGGCCCATATCCAAAGTAGATGTGTATAAAACACTGGTGTGTTATCTCCCTGAGTATAGCATATAAAGTTCAGGGAAGTGCAGGTCCGAATCCAGACCCAGTGTTACAACGTCAGTTTGTGTTGGGGGGAGGGCTCTTCGGGGTGTCTGTCTTACCTACGCATTTCAACAGCCGTCTGTCCTTCTGGCCTGGGATGGTTGGATCTGGAGACTTAGCTGTTGCCATGTTTATAAGCTTGATGATCCGTCTCAGGCTGTCATATCTCTATTTGACCCACTTTCTTTGGCCGCCTTTGAGTCTGAATGTCAAGAGGTCAGGCAGAAGGGGAGTTGGGGGTGTAATAACACTTTTACACATAGTGGGAGGAAAGCCAAAGGGACAAAGAAAGAGGCCGCTCCTTGGATTGAAAGTCAGAGGCAGGGATTTATCTTCCACCAAATCTAAGGACCGAGAGTGGAGTGGAGAGAGGGCTCAAATGTGAATTCAGTTCTCATGCGCCCTTCCTGACCTCCTGGAAGAAAGGCCAGCTTTGAAAAACGAGTCTTTCCCAAGGGGTATGATGCATTGTCTTCATCACTTCGTGTGTTTTGCTCAAAAGTCCATTGGTTTCCTGGAAGTTTTACTTAGAATCCACTTAGCCCAACAATGGTGTTTTCACCCACACTGAGGACGGCACACATGTCCACCACAGTGTGCTTCTCTACCCTAATCACGGAGCCCTGGGGACCACGGAGAGCACCCGGGATTGTCCTTCCAGCTCTGTGTTCTCCCGCTGGGAGGAGAATCCCCCTTTCTTTGAACAAAAGATGGGAAGGTTTAGCATCCTCGTTCTCTGCCTAGACTCCACCCTCCTGCATCTGGGTCATGGAATCTGTCTGAGTCCAAGACCAACCGTGCTCCCAAGCATGAGGCATACGTGCACACTTCAAGACTAGGAGCACTGAGACATGAGCATCAGGTTTCTCATTTATTTTTATTGGAGTATGGTCGGTTTACAATGTTGCCTTAGTTTTAGGTGTACAGCACAGTGATTCCGTCGTTTGATCGATTCTGCTCCATTTAAAGCTGTCACACGATGATGGCTGTATTTTTCTGTGCCGAATCTTGTTGGTCATCTGTTTTTCACACAGTTGCTTGTATCTCTTAATCACCTCCCCCCATCTTGTCCCTCCCTGCTTTCCTCTCCTCACTGGTAACCACAGTTTGTTCTCTATGTCTGTTTTGTTATATACCTTTGCTTTGTTTTTTACATTTCACCTATAAGTGATACTGTAGAGTATTTGTCTTCCTCTGTCTTGACATTTCACTCCGCATAAAGCTCTCTAGGCCTATCCATGTTGTTACCTCTTTGTTATGGCTGAGCAGTATTCTATATGTATGTATGCTCATCTTCTTTAGGGACTCCCAGGTGGCGCCAGTGGTAAAGGATACACAATGGAATATCACTCAGCTATTAAAAAGAATGCATTTGAATCAGTTCTAATGAGGTGGATGAAACTGGAGCCTGTTATACAAAGTGAAGTAAGTTAGAAAGAAAAACACCAATATAGTATATTAACACATATATGTTGGAGTTTAGAAAGATGGTAACAATGACCCTATATATGAGCAGCAAAAGAGATACAGATATAAAGAACAGGCTTTTGGACTCTGTGGGAGAAGGTGAGGGTGGGGTGACTTGAGAGAATACCATTGAAACATGTATATTATCATATGTGAAACGGATTGCCAGTCCAGGTTTGATGCATGAGACAGGGTGCTCAGGGCTGGTGCACTGGGATGACCCTGAGGGACGGGATGGGGAGGGAGGTGGGAGGGGGGTTCAGGATGGGGAACACATGTACACCCATGGCTGATTCATGTCAATGTATGGCAAAGCCACTACAATATTGTAAAGTAATTAGCCTCCAATTAAAATTTTTAAAAAAATCTGCCTGCTAATGCAAGAGACACAAGAGACATGGGTTTGATCCCTGGGTCGGGAAGATCCCTTGGAGTAGGAAATAGTACCCCAGTCTAGTATTCTTTGTTTGGAAAATTCCATGGGCGGAGCAGCCTGGTGGGCACAGAGAGTTGGCAGCAACTGAACACACACACGTCTTCTTTAATGTTTATCTGCGGATGGACACTTAGGTTGCTTCCACATCCTGGCTGCTGCAGACAGTGTTGCTGTGAGCATTGATGTGGGCAGTGGAGATGGCCTCTGCTTGCCTGCCAGCAGGGTGTACTCAGGGTGAAGGCCCTTCCCTCCTGGGCTTGCACCGGGCAAGCCATCCACGGGGCCATGCTATTGTTCTCGCCATCCTTCCTCCCCTGCTCGCCTCCCCCACTCCTGACAAAATATGGAAATCCTGTCCCCAAGCAGTCGTGATCACAATGCACCATCTCACAGCCAAACGCATGTATTTTTAACCCCGAGACTTCGAAAATGGCTTAAATCATTCCTGCTGTCGTCTGTTAGTCTGCTGCTGGGTGGTTGTGTTTCCCAGCCGTAATGAGCCTCCCAGCCCTGCTGCCCAGAGCAGACGGCCGGCTCCGGGCCCAGACGGACCGCCTCGTTCCAGTGCGGGCGTCAGTCTGCTCGGAACAGCCGGGGGCGGTGGGTGCTCAGGACCTGGGCTGGTGCTTCATGCAGACTCTGTGCAGCAGGTCTGGATTGGGAAGCCCAGGTTGGCTCAGGCTTCAGTGGGCAGAAGAGAGCTTTTGGTGGCTTAAAACCAGATGGAAGAAAGAAATAAACGCAGGGGAAGCCTGACTTCCTTTGGAGACTGCGAGAGAAAGGCAGTTTATAAGAATGCATCCCCCCATTTGCTTTCTTGAGCGAGAACCACTCTTGACTGTCCTTGGGTCTTGTATTTAAGGGCATTTGCTGAGGGCATGCTCAGGGCAGTGGCTGGTTGAGCCTGACTGAAGTGTGGGGCCAGGTGTCCGGGTGCCAGAGGGGCCTGTGGAGCCAACCCTAGGCTGAGGACCTCCAGCTTGGAGTGAGAGGTCACCCACAGCCTCTGGGACCCAGGACAAGACAGGGAGCCTACCTTCATTATCAAGCAGGCCCCCACTATGAATATAACTGGAAAAGAAAAGGAAAATTTAAACAAAGAATTTCAGAAAACAAATTGACAAAACGTTCCCATTAGCATTTTCCTTTGGGGTTTGAATCGGAAAGACTGCAGAGATCGGGTGTTTTATCTCCTGCAACTTACAGATCAGGCACGTGAGGTCAGACAAGTTTTCGTGGAAGCTTCAAGTCTCAAGTTTGCAGGGAGCCCAGAGCCACATGCGGGTCTTTTGGCTGCCGGTCCAGTATTCTCTCACTCAGACACTTTGAGTGTTTCTTTCCCAGCATCTTTCTAAGTGACTTAAATGCAAACATATTGAATCTTCACTATAACAGTGTGAGGTGGCTGCAGCACTTCTGATCCACTTTTAGACAATGAGCCAAGACATACATAGCAAGGGTTCAATCTGCAGGCCAGCGTCCCATGGCCAGGAAGTGACAGTGGGCTTCCAGCTGGGTGGTGGGCCTTGGGAGCTGTGCCCCGGTCACTACCCTGCATGGCCTGCTTTGCCTTTTGATGGGTAATCTGAGATCCTGATCACCATTTGTAACATCCCATCCCTTGGGAAACATGTTCTGGGTCCTGAGAGAGAAGATGCCCATCAGCACAGACAGGTACCGGGGGCCTGGGGACTCAGGGCTGTTGCTGGCTGCAGCTGTTTGGCAGAAAGAATGGTGTCATATTAGGTGCTGACGTCTTGGGAACTGAGCAGGGGAGATTGCCAGCCTGATGCAAGTCTAGCTTCCAGGGCCCACGGGTGAGCAGAGGGCTGGATGGAGACCTGGAGACCATTGATTTAACCCTCGCTTCCTCATGTGCTGCTTCAGTAGCCGGTGCCACATTTCCTGTGTCTCACCGGACAGAGTCGAGGCTGGGCAAGTTGCTTCCCTTTTGGTCATTCTGCTTTGGGTCCACTTATGAATATTGTTTCCCAAACTAGACTGTGCTTTAGAGACCTGCCTTGGCTAGTCTTCCTCTTGGTTTGCCCAGACTGGATCCAGACCACCCCTGCCCGCTTTAATGTGGTCCTAATTTCCTGGTGGTGGTCCCTCGCCTGAAAGAAGCCAGAACCAGCCTGGGCCCAAGATGTTCAGAGCCCTTAACAGAAGTCATGCTAACCGCAGATGGAGGAGTGGGTGAGTTTGTACAGCTCCTCCCTGTTATGATGCAATTGTGAGCATGTGGATCTACAGAAGATGCCCTAGGGACTAGCTTATAATGTAGTAACCAGGAGTGGGTCCACTTAGAAACCTTTGACTTGATTCAGCAGTTCCTAGCAGGGTTCATAAATAATTGTTGAGCTAGTAAGTGAATGAACCAAATTAGGCTAATAAGTGTTTCTAGAGCAATAGGAAGTCTGCACTGTTCTGACACACAATTAGTTGTGGTACCTGCTGTGTACCTCAGCATTGATTTGTGTATTACTCCTGGCTTTGGGGAGCCAGACTCTTCATACCATGTGATCATTTCTCCATATTGACACCTTGTGGCAGTGTCCTTAATTGCAGGCACTGCTGCTGCTGCTGCTGCTAAGTCACTTCAGTCATGTCCCACTCTGTGCGACCCCATAGACAGCAGCCCACCAGGCTCCCCTGTCCCTGGGATTCTCCAGGCAAGAACACTGGAGTGGGTTGCCATTTCCTTCTCCAATTGCAGGCACAGTGCCTGTTAAATCAATGGCAGTCTAGAGAAGACTCTTGAGAGTCCCTTGGAGAGCAAGGAGATCAAACCAGTCCATCCTAAAGGAAATCAACCCTGAATATTCATTGGAAGGACTGATGCTGAAGCTGAAGCTCCAGTATTTTGGCCATCTGATGTGAAGAGCCAACTCATTGGAGAAGACTCTGATGCTGGGAAAGATTGAAGACCGGAGGAGAAAGGGATGACAGAGGATGAGATGGTTGGATTGCATCACTGACTCGATGGACATGAGTTTGAGCAAACTCTGGGAGATAGTGATGGACAGGGAAGCCTGGTGTGCTGCAGTCCATGGGATTGCAAAGTGTTGGACATGACTGAGCAACTGAACAACACCAAAAAAAAAAATGTTAAGTCATGGTATTCCATGAAATTATCCCCTTGGAGTTATGTGGTAGCCCTACCTGGGAAGATGTAACCTTGCAAAATAATTTACCAAAATGACAACAAGCCTCTTGTCTTCTCTTGCTTGCGTGCAGGCTAAGTTGCTTCAGTCATGTCTGAGTCTGTGACCTTATGTAGCCTGCTGGGCTCCTCTGTCCATGGCACTCCCCAGCTGGAGTGGGTTGCCATGCCCTCCCCCAGAGGATCAAAAGTGTTGGACATGACTGAGCAACTGAAAAACACCAAAAAAAATGTTAAGTCATGGTATTCCGTGAAATTATCCCCTTGGAGTTATGTGGTAGCCCTACCTGGGAAGATGTAACCTTGCAAAATAATCTACCAGAATGACAACGAGCCTCTTGTCTTCTCTTGCTTGTGTGCAGGCTAAGTTGCTTCAGTCATGTCTGACTCTGTGACCTTATGTAGCCTGCTGGGCTCCTCTGTCCATGGCACTCCCCAGCTGGAGTGGGTTGCCATGCCCTCCCCCAGAGGATCTTCCTGATCCAGGGACTGAGCTCACATCTCCTGCATTACAGGCAGTTTCTTTACCCCTGAGCCACCGGGGAAGCCCTGTCTTCTCTTAGGGCTGTGTATTTAGGACTGTCTGACTAAATGGTCTGAATTAAATTTCTAATTCTGAGAGTAGCCTAACACATGAGAATAATTTTTCTCATTTTCGTATTAGGAAGTATAGCTAAAGTTCAGGAACATGCCTGATTCATGTCAGGGACTGGGTTTGAATCCTGTTTTGTCTGACCCCAAAGTCTGGTCTTCCTCTGACCTTAAGCGGTGCCACCTAACTCCAGGTTCATTATCTGCATGAGAGGCCCTGTGCATAGTGCAACATGCAGCTGTCCTTTCCAACCTCACCCCTACCCGTCAGGAGCTGGTTTCTTATTCGGTTCAGTATTCTAAGTTCAGTGAGTGAGTGAAGCTATGCAATAATCCTAAAATGCATACTAGTGTATCCTCTACTAGATTCATTTAATATTTATCTAGTATTAACATACTATAATTAAAAGCTTGTACTCTTGCAACCTGTGAAAAATCGTATCATGCCTCTGGCTCTCAGCCTCTGATTGGAGCCCTGGAGAGCTCCGGTCAAGTTGTAGATATCCCTTATAAATTAGGCCCACTTTGAACTCATGTTAGAAAAACCCAGCATAGAGATATGTGAAATGGAGGCTGTCTACTGTCCCTCTGCCAAGTGATGGCAACAGTGAAATTGACGATAATGACAGCAGCAGAAATTATCAAAGTTAACAGTTACTGAGCATTTTTTCCTTGACGCCTTACAGCCATCTTATGAGGGAAGTACAAGTTTGTCCTGATTTTTAGATGAATAAGTGATGTGCTTGCTCAAGTTGACTGAACTGATAACTCACAAAGCTAACCCAGATTAGCGTGAGTGCAAAGTCTTACTTTTAACCACTTATACTGTCTCTCAATTATAAGAAGAGCTTCAGACTCTTTGAAAGCAAACACAAGTTAGTACTATAATAATAAACCCCCAGATATGCACAAAATAAGTCATCCAGCCACCTATTGCCACCTCTAAAGCAATTCTGGCTAAAACACTTGACCTTTTGATTAAGACATACCAGTTGCATCTTCTTCAAACATTTATACTTATCCCTAGTTTTGTGACATTTCATGATTTGTGACATTTCATGATATCTGATTTTTGTAGGGTAAAATGGAATTTCCAAAAAAAATTCAAAAGCTTCTTTTAACCTGACTTCTTTCAAAATTGAATGTATTTCATCAAGCATATTGATGAATATTATAGACTGAATATTTTTTCCCCCAAAATACATATATTAAATCTTAATGCCCAATATAATGGTATTTGGAGGTGGCACCTTTGGGAGGTGAGGACGCAGTGAAATGACCAGAAAAATGTCTCTAATCAGACACCAAGGGCTTCCTTGGTGGCTCAGATGGTAAAGAATCTGCCTGCAATGCAGGAGACCCAGGTTCAACCCCTGGGTCAGGAAGATCCCCTGGAGAAGGGAATGGCTATGCACTCCACTATTCTTGCCTGGAGAGTCCCAGGGACAGAGGAGCCTGCGGGCTGTAATCCATGGGTCACAAAGAGTCGGACACGACTGAGCAACTAGCACTTACTTAATCAGATACCAAACCTTGTAGTACCTTGATCTTGTACTTCCCAACTTCCAGACCGTAAGAAATAAAATTTTTATTGTTTATAAACTACCCAGTCTATGGTATTTTTGTTATTACAGCCTGAATGAACTAAGACAGTGGGGAAGACTTGGTGTTCTAAATTCAGTAGGGATATACTTACAACCCAAACGTTTGGGACAAAATCAAGCAGTATGTCCACTGCCCAGAATCCTCCCCTTGGCTGGGCCTCCCACCTCCCCAGATCTGCGTACCTGTGGGTCACCGAGAACCTCCCCTAGGATGCGAAAGAGCCATCCTTCACTCCCTCTGCAGGCTCTTCTATATAGACCCCAGAAAATTCTAGTGTGAAAATGAGCTTGAGAAGGAAGTGGAAAGCAGAAAGCCAATATTAACCTACCTGTTCTGCCTTCATCCCACCCGAGACTTACCCCATGATGTCTCTGGAAGGAAGGATGGAGGAAAGAGACAGCAGAGGGAATGGAGAGTGAGGAACTGCGGTGGAGAAGCACACGTAACAGTGGCTGGGAGGGCCCGTCTCAGGTGGCATACCTTCTGCCCGAGGGACGCCGTTTCATGCCCACCCCCTCCTTGTCCTTTTGGTTTTATGGGAGTAGTTTCCAGTTTCAGTGTAGACTCATCACTTACTTCATGGTCATGCTTGGGAAATAGTGCCTGTAGTCAAGGATGGGGGTTCTTAGAGTATCTGTTCTGGGTGTGAGTGGGCGTCATGTTAGTACAGGTAAATGAAAGCAAAAAAGGAATGATCTTTTTTAAGCAATGCAAATCCAGGTGGAAATATTAAACTTAGAAGGTGAAATCTCATATCACACTCCTTTAAAATTGTAAGATGTGTATTTTGTATATTGTCTCTTAATTGGACAAAGACAGTTAAATTTCTTATGTGAATGATTTGTTTGATGAAGTTATAGAAAATGTGTAGTTCCTTATTTTTTTAATTTTTGAAAAAATTTTATTGAAGGATATTTGATTTACAATGTGAAGATTTCTGTTATACAGCAAAGTGACTCATTTATACATACATACTCTTATTTGTATGGGAAATGGCTAGATTTCATAATCCAAGCTTGAGTTCTGTCTCCAAGGAGGTGACTGGAAGGTTCTGGACAGTGAAGGGAGTGTCTAGGTCTCCCCCACTGGAGGGCAGAGCTGACTCTGGACTGGTGTCTCCCACTGGAGGTGATTTAGAGAGAGGCTTGGTAGATCCAGGAAAGGGTTTATCTCTGAGCCTCTTGCTCTTGTTTGCACAGCCTGCAGGGATTAACTCCTGGTTGGGTCTGAGCCAGAGAGATAAATGACACAGCACTTGTATGCTCACATTCAGAGAGAGCATTTGCCAAAATGGGACAAGGAAGGATTGTGGTAAAGAGAGTGCAGAACATCTGAGTGAAGCATGATGGTCCGCGCTGTGCCCTGGGCTTTATGGAGAGCCCAGAGCTGAGCCTCTGGGCCTGGGGCCCATCCTGAGAATGAGAGTTTAATGTGCAAATGGCGAAGTGCCTAAGGGAGGCTAAGCCACTTGGGAACAATGGTGGGTGGGTCCTTACTTTTTTTTTTTAAACACAATTTTTTTTTTTTCCCAACCACCTCATGAATACAAAGGAAATAAATCCACAAAACGGGTGGGGAGAAAGTGCTACATTTTATTAAAATGATTCTCAAAATTCAGATCCTGGATTTTACAAAGCAGTAACGTTTAGATTGAAGGTCGGGTTCCTGAATCGCACATACTGTCCTTCAGGTACAATACGGAATGGCTCAGTGAGAGCTGGCTTCACAGAACCGTCCGTCGCAGAATCGCAGCACGCCAGGCCTCCTTGTATCTATATAGACCCCAGAAAATTCTAGTGTGAAAATGAGATTGAGAAGGAAGTGGAAAGCAGAAAGCCAATATTAACCTACCTGTTCTGCCTTCATCCCACCCAAGACTTACCCCATGATGTCTCTGGAAGGAAGGATGGAGGAAAGAGACAGCAGAGGGAATGGAGAGTGAGGAACTGCGGTGGAGAAGCACGCATAACAGTGGCTGGGAGGGCCCGTCTCAGGTGGCATACCTTCTGCCCGAGGGACGCCGTTTCCATGCCCACCCCCTCCTTGTCCTTTTGGTTTTATGGGAGTAGTTTCCAGTTTCAGTGTAGACTCATCACTTACTTTGTGGCCATGCTTGGGAAACAGTGCCTGTAGTCAAGGATGGGGGTTCTTAGAGTATCTGTTCTGGGTGTGAGTGGACGTCACGTTAGTACAGGTAAATGAAAGAAAAAAAGGAATGATCTTTTTTAAGCAATGCAAATCCAGGTGGAAATATTAAACTTCGAAGGTGAAATCTCTTATCACACTCCTTTGAAATTGTAAAATGTGTATTTTGTATATTGTCTCTTAATTGGACAAAAACAGTTAAATTTCTTATGTGAATGATTTGTTTGATGAAGTTATAGAAAATGTGTAGTTCCTTATTTTTTAAATTTTTGAAAAAATTTTATTGAAGGATATTTGATTTACAATGTGAAGATTTCTGTTATACAGCAAAGTGACTCATTTATACATACATACTCTTATTTGTATGGGAAATGGCTAGATTTCATAATCCAAGCTTGAGTTCCGTTTCCAAGGAGGTGACTGGAAGGTTCTGGACAGTGAAGGGAGTGTCTAGGTCTCCCCCACTGGAGGGCAGAGCTGACTCTGGACTGGTGTCTCCCACTGGAGGTGATTTAGAGAGAGGCTTGGTAGATCCAGGAAAGGGTTTATCTCTGAGCCTCTTGCTCTTGTTTGCACAGCCTGCAGGGATTAACTCCTGGTTGGGTCTGAGCCAGAGAGATAAATGACACAGCACTTGTATGCTCACATTCAGAGAGAGCATTTGCCAAAATGGGACAAGGAAGGATTGTGGTAAAGAGAGTGCAGAACATCTGAGTGAAGCATGATGGTCCGCTCTGTGCCCTGGGCTTTATGGAGAGCCCAGAGCTGAGCCTCTGGGCCTGGGGCCCATCCTGAGAATGAGAGTTTAATGTGCAAATGGCGAAGTGCCTAAGGGAGGCTAAGCCACTTGGGAACAATGGTGGGTGGGTCCTTACTTTTTTTTTTTAAACACAATTTTTTTTTTTTCCCAACCACCTCATGAATACAAAGGAAATAAATCCACAAAACGGGTGGGGAGAAAGTGCTACATTTTATTAAAATGATTCTCAAAATTCAGATCCTGGATTTTACAAAGCAGTAACGTTTAGATTGAAGGTCGGGTTCCTGAATCGCACATACTGTCCTTCAGGTACAATACGGAATGGCTCAGTGAGAGCTGGCTTCACAGAAC